>JAVGVS010000044.1:0-449237 GCA_032718565.1 Distichodus sexfasciatus
TCACCTGTTCTGAAACCAAAAACTCGGAGTTTGACAGCTCAGAGTTAATCAACTCAGAGTTCAAGTTTAAACCCGGAGTTTGTTAACCCTGCTTCGTGAAACAGACCCCCTGTATCTTAAGTTAATGGTTATTTCATTGTTTAAATTCCCTTTTGTTTATGTTGTTTCATCAAGTAGAACTCCAGTTGTTAATTTTGCAAAAACATTTCATAAATAAAGATTGTGATTATCAATATCCTTTTTCAAATACTGTGTTGCCTCATCTCTGCCCAGTGTTAAAGAATTGCTGTTGATTAATTGTAATGTTCATGTCCCAGTTTTGTCACAGGCCATGGGCTGCATGGTGTTGGAAGAGCTGCCACGGCTTTTGGGAGAGGTTCTATCATCCCGTCAGCCCTCCCCCCTGGACAGTTAGACCCCTCTGCGGTACCTCTCCTGCCCTCAGGTGTGACCTCTGTGTCTGCAGATGCCCCGGTGACTCCAGCAGTCTGTAAAACTAAGGCTGAATTGAAGATGGAGGCAACATGGTGAGTACGTCTGACTGTGAAAGCGTTTAAAGTTGTCCTTAATTTGCTTAAATGCAGTTCTCAAGGCTATAACTTTCTTTCTGTAACATAGTCTCAAACCTTAACACCACCCGCCACATCATTGTCTGCTAACGGATAATAAGTTAAGTATCTGGTGATTGTGTGTGTGTGCTTTTATACTTCTTTCAGTGTATTAAAATGTAATTTAAAGTAATTTACATTAGTTTGCCTACTCTCGTCGATCAGGCCGGGTCCTCTGGATGTCAGTATCCAAATCATATACAGGCATAAGCAGAACAGAACTTTCCGCATAGAAAACGCATGTTCTCAGCCTTGTTGTAGTGCCACTTGGAGAAGCTTTTGTGTATTAAAGAAAGGTGTAGGAACCTGTTTAAAACCGCCAGTATTCGCAGCTTTTAATTTATTTTGTTCATTTCACTTTAATAACGCTGATGTATCTAAAAATCATTATCCTCCCCGATGATTAAACGACAGCGCCTGGAGTTACGAAAGCACTCTTCTTTCTTTCTTTAATCAGTCTGATGTGTTTGCTGGAGTGCTTCTGTTCCTGTTTCTGCAGCGAACCTCTGAATAAGATGGGAACGAAAGGGAATCCGGTGACCATCGGCTCCAACTACATCCCCATCCACTGCAAACACGAGGCCGCGTTCCAGTACCACGTCACCTTCACGTAGGAAATTAAGGCTCCAGGCCATCCGTCTTTGTCGTTTGTTCAATCCTCTTATGGCTCTGAGAAAACAAAAAAACAAAAACAAAAAACAAACCAAAAAACCTCATCCATTAGCCTTATGAGACACATACGGCTGAAATCTAGAGAACTTACCCGATGCAGTAAGGGTTAGAACTATGCTCCAAAATGTTGAAGCTCTCCTCTCACCTTCCCTCCCCTTTAACCATCCTTCTCTCTCGATCAACCTCCCGCTTTCTCTTCCTCATCCTCTCTCCTTTTTAACCATCTTTCCACAAGTTGAAATCTCTCACTCTCCCTCCCTCCCTCCCGCCTCTTCCTTCTTCGCTTCCCCTCTCTCTGCCCCTCTTCTCTTTCTTTCCTTCTTTATTTTTTCTTTCTTTCCTCCCTCTCCATGTCTCTCTTTCATTCTCTACCTTGTCCTCCATTTAACCATCCTTCCATAGGTTAAAATTCTCTCTCTCTCTGTCTTCCTTTCTTTCTTTCCCTCATCTATCCTTTATTCTCTACCTTATCCTCCATTTCCTTTCCTTCTATAGGTTAACTCTCTCTCTCTCTCTCTCTCTCTCTCTCTTCCTTTCTTTCTCTCACCATCCCTTCCATTTAACCATCCTTCAATGGGTAAAATGTCAGTCTCTCTCACTCCCTCTTATCCTTCTTTGCTCCCCTTTCTTCCCCTTCTCTTCCTTTCTTTCATTATTTAAAATTTGCTAAAATTCTCTCTCTCTCTCTTCCCTCTCTCCCTCCCTCTCTCTCTCTCTCTCTCTCTCTCTATTTTCCATTTGCTGTGTCTCTCACTCTCTCGTCCTTTCTTTCTCCCATCACCATGCCGTTCCTTCAACAGTTCTTCTGCTTCTTTCTTCTGTTGGGAGTCGGCACATAGGTTAAAAAATTCTCTCTCTGTCTCTGCCCCTTGGTCTCTACTTCCTGTCCTTTTAACCCATATGTTTAAGGTTAGTTTCTTTCCCTTCTTTCTCTCTCTCTCTCTCTCTCTCTTTCTATCTCTCTCTTTCTCTCTCTCTCAGCACCAGCCTGCCATAGGTTAAATTTCTCTTGCTCTCTCCTCCCCTCACCATCGCTTGTTAAATATGGATTTTGTGCTGTATGTCTTCATTGCTTCATTTTGTCCAGGTCGATGCTAATGATGATGGTTGTTAGATTGATGTTGCTTGTTATTCTGCCATTTGGCACGCCGGCTGTCTGATGGTGCGATGCGCTTGGTGATTCCCACAGTCCCAACGTCGAGTCTCTCGGCATGCGTTTCGCCATGATGAAGGAACATCGTTCAACTACGGGGGAAGTGGTTGCCTTCGACGGCTCCATCCTTTACCTGCCCAAACGGCTAGACGAGGTGTGTGTGTGTGTGCGTGCGTGTGATGGTTCATGCGTTTACAGTGCCTTCTTTCAGAAGTGTTATCTCTGTGATCTTGCAGACAATCGTTCTTAGATGACGATAATATGCTTACGATTTAAAGTGTGGCAATATAGTGATAAGGACACTCCCCGTTCGCCCCGTGATCAGAAGGTTAGAATCCCAGCCTGGTAAAGTTACCACTGAGGTACTCATGAGCAAAGTACTGCTCCCCGGGCACTGCTCATGTTAGCTGCCCACTGCTCCTTCACGGATTGGTCAGATGCAGAGGTCACATTTCATTGTGGTGCACTGTGTGCTGTGACAAAAGAGAGGATGCATGGCATCAAAGAACTGCAACAGGAATGTGAAAGTCAATATCATGATAAATATCGAAATCAATCAACGTTGGAAAAATTGTGGTGATTTTATGGTGATATTTTTGACCGTATCACCTAGCCCTAGCTTTCACCGTGATTGGAGATGTGTGTGCGTGTGTGTGCATCATGTTTTTTTCCACCCGAAGATCTCAAGCTCACGAGAGAACAGAGCCTTTTATTCTCCCCTCTGCCATCTGGTTTTTGATAGTGCATCATTCCTTGCTGCTGACGAATCCTGCACCGAGTTGTTTGTTATTTGTAGTGCTGAAACCCTGTTTTTTTCTTTGTGTGCGTTTTTGATTTGTCCCAGGTGGTTCACCTGAAAGCAGAGAGGAGAACCGATAATGAACAAATTGACATCAAGGTTCAGATGACCAAGATTCTGCCTCCTAGTTCTGACCTGTGTATTCCATTTTACAATGTGGTCTTAAGGAGGTGAGAGTTTTCAGAACACACACACACACACACTCCAAAGTAGGCCAAGGTGATGATGCATTCTGCATTACCATAACGGCACATGCTTTTTTTAGGCACGTGATGTTAGGCACAGTTTAAATGCAGACTGAGGATTGACATTGTTTAGCAACAGGAAGTAGAAATGCAGACGTGGTCGATTCTGGCAGACCATAATCCAATATATTCCAGATGATTTGCGTGTCTTTATGAATAATGCAAATTAATGCAATTGTGTAAAAAGTAATAGAAAAAAATACTCCTGTGTACAGTACTGTGGAAAATTTGGTGGAATGCGCCATGATGCATCGAGATATCGTATCATCTTGAATTGTTGAGCTGATAATTGTAATTGAATCGAATCGTGAGACCAGTGAAGGTTCACACCTCTAACCAGTGACCCTGCCTTGCGTATTCTTAACCTCCAGCTAGACTTTTCTCTACAGTCTGTAAATCAGAGCTGCTCCAGTTAAGATTAAACGTGTCTGCAAATATAAAAGGGAGTCATGATTATTAATTTGCTTGATGCTTTGGCATAAGGCCCGGACATGGATTTTTTAGCACTGAGTCCCCACTCTCTACATCAATAAAGATGCTATCCTCACTTTTGTTGTGATCTGCTGGTTTGCCATGGCAACTGCATTAAGATATCAAGTCTCTCCAAACAAAAAAAGGAAGACGACTTGAGGGGGTTTCAAGCATCTCTGCTGTTCAAACTAGTTTTGGCCCAGTTTGTTTTCCTGTGATCTTTCTACTTTATAGTACTCTCTTTCACTTTCCTCTTTTGTGTTTCCCAGTCTTTTGTCTGTACTTTTGCCTGTCATGCCGTACGTCTGTCTGATAGATTATTGGTCTTTTTGGTGGATGTTTTTATTTCAGTTAAGCAGTAGGAAGAAGAAGAAAAAAGTCTGTTTCCTCCCAGTAGATGCTCCCATGACGGTGTTTGGTTTTTATTATTTACTGTTTTAACTTGTTATATGTATATTATTATAGGTGTGAACCCTCACTGGTCTCACGATTCGATTACGATTATCGGGTGAACGATTCGTTTTATTGCGATATCTCAAGGATCACAACGCATCTCTTCAATTTTTCTGCATTACTTCACAATGTACGCAGATTGGGCATGGATCGCAGATGGGGCAGACATACTGTAGTCGCTGCCGGGATGTTCTTTTTAAAATCACCAAACAATGATATTTTCCAGGGGTTTTCAAGCGATTTCAGTAGTGAAACTGGATTGCATGTCACGGACATCGCAGACCACCGTGGGCAGCGGACCACCGGTAGAAAACACCTGAAATAATCGATTATGGTTGACTATTGCGATGCATCGATTATGTGATTAATATCAGTTATTCTGACATCAAGAAGATACGTACTCTTCCATTAGCAAATACATCCCAGGGTTTCATTATGGTGCACTATGGGTTGTGCTGTGCTGTGATCACAATAACAATCATTTACTTAAATCGCTTAGGTATTTACGCTATAAACATTGCTAGTGAACTATGAGGGCAAAAAAACAAAATAATTGTACATGAATCGTAGTCGTGATATTGATTTGAGGTCCTATCGCTCAGCCCTGCTAAATGCTTTTTATTTCCTTCCCGTTTTTTCCTCCGTTCTCTCCTTCCTTCTAGGGTGATGAGGATTCTGGGGCTTAAGCTGATAGGCAGGAACCATTTCGACCCCAAAAGTGCTGTAATTCTTGGCAAGCACAGGTATTTATCTCTCCCCGAGCACCACTTCAGAAAACTAAACTGCAGGGTCCAGTGATTCACAGCATCTTGGACTCGTGATTATGCAAGCGGCGCTTCTACAGATGTAGGTCTAGAAAAACAGATTAGCCAGGGTGGTAGTTAATGTGAGTGTAACGGTACAGCAGTCACGGTTAATCAGTCTTTGCACGTTCACTGCATATTCTTCATGAAGCTGCATGTATCGAACCGTAATGCTAGAGCTGTACTAGGACTGCAACTAATGATTATTTTGTTAATCGATTAATCTGCCGATCGTTTTTTCCGATTAATCACTTATTAATTGGATAAAAAGAAAAAAACGATTTAATTTCCAGCATTTTATTAATAAACCAAACTGTTTATTAACAAATCGATTATTAAATTTGTTGCCAACTGTCTTAATAATCATTTTTAATCGATTAGTTGTTGCAGCCCTAAACTGTATAGTTACAGCCCTAGAAGATGATGAGCTACAATTTCCAGTGCTTATGAAATCATGATTATGATTTATCATAATTTATTTATGATTTATGTATTGGTTTATGATTATTCAACCAGGCGGATGCCAAAAGCAAACAGGAACATAATGACTCACTATACGCACTGTAGTGGTTTTCTGTTACGTCTACATTCATGAAATGTTAAGCATCAATTGCAGTTGTGTAAAGCGGTCCCCACTACTAAACACAGAGGACTTGGTGTATGTGGTACCAAGAAGTGTGTTCAGTGCAGGGCTGGGCGTTATGGCATAAAAATAAATCAATTATAAATCAATTTGGCCCTATACTGCATAAAATGACACCAATATAATGAATTTAGCCAAAGTTTAACATAGTAAATGCTTTTGTTTTAAACCATAGTATTATATAACAAACTTTATACTTTATATTGGGGACAGATAAGTGGGCAAGGGGAGCCATTGATTGCGTGCTTATTAAACGTGTAAGAGCCCCCTTTCAAACCGCGTGCGTAGAAATCTCACTCGAGCAAAAAAGCCGCTCGTCGGTAATCTGCTTTGAGCGCGAGCACATTTAACACATCGAGAGGATAAAAGACGTTCGCGAGAGGAAAAATACAGTTTGCGCGCAATATTATCACAACCGCGCACTCGATTCTTAATTTTGTGCTCTCGAGTTCCACATTTGCGCTCGCGACTTTGAAATTTACGCCCGCGAAATTTTTGCGGCAAGCCATTTTGCGGGCTCTAGTTTTGGCGTTGATGTGACGCCGTAGGCGGGGGAGCGAGCAGAGAAGCGAAACACGAAAGCGATATAAAACGCGCCTGCGCTAGGGGTTTTCTGGATGGTCGGGGGAGCGAGCTGTCTGTTTTGACGCAGCAGAAAAGCAAAACTCGAAAGTGAAGTACATGCTGTCTGTTTAACAATAACGTTAGCATTTATACTCGATGGTCACGATAGAGTCATTTACTACATCGCACGTGGAACAAGCTGTGATACATCGAGTATATTCGATATATAGTTCCCACCCCTAGTTCAGTGTGTATGCATTTGCCTATATATGTGTGTGTGTGTGTGTGTGTGTGTCAGATTGCAGGTTTGGCCGGGTTTTTCCACCGCTATAAAGCACACTGATGGAGGTCTGTACCTCGGTGTGGACGTTGTACACAAAGTGCTGCGGAACGACTCTGTCCTGGATGTTATGTAAGTAATAATAATGCTAATCAGGGGTGTAACGATACGCTGATCTAATTAGAGAAAATCGATTAGACATCATGCATATTGTAACGTTACTTTATATTGAACAGGAAGTAACAGGAAGCAATAAAAGAGACATTTTAGTAGCTTTTTGTGTTTTGATATGAATGGTAGTGATTGCGTTAAATCCACATATGATATTGTCTCATATCGATCGATAGCTCCTGAAGCAAATCAATATCGTATCGTAGCAGAGTTTGAGACATCAGCAATAATATTGTTTTGCGGGGAAACTTGGGATTTACACACCTAAAAATAATCTTTGCACATTGCACAAAGCACATTGAATGACCCTTGTGTATGATGATGTGCTCTATAAATAAACTTGCCTTGCCTTTGTTAATACACCGCCCCTAAGTATAAAATCAGGAAAAGAGACAGTTGGAGCAGTTGGAGTTTATGCAATATGAGCATTAATGACTGTAAGATGATAACAATAACAGATTAGACCAGTGAATTAAAAAATGATCATAAATCTCACTCTAAATCTGTGACTCATGTCTGACTTATGGTGAAGAACTGAGAAAACACTTGGAGAAAGAAACAAATTCTGATTTTCCAGAAGGAACAGAACCCTCCCTGAAGAAATGAGAAGGTCTCCTAGATCAGTATATCAAGACTTTTTTCCTTTCCCTCTTTGAGTTGTGTTTGTTATAGACAGAGAGAGAGAGAGAGACTGCAGTGTAATTTACATAATAATGTGATACGATGACTCAGGGAGAAAGAATGGCCATGTGTCTACGTGTGAAAGGGAAGAAAAAAGCAAACTACAGTGTTTTTTGCGGGAACAGGTTGTATAACTAAATAATGCTTATGGTTTACCATTAGAGCCATAACTCTTAAGACCAGCCCGCTAGAATGCGGCGTTGCTAGGAAATATGAAATCTGTTCTAAATTAAGACAGGTTGGCAGCCCTTTGTGTGCTGCGTGCTGCATCAGGATATTTTGTTTGCTTCAAAAGAGAACATGCTTTGCGCACCAGTCTGTATTACTGAACATAATACTGTCATGTAACAAGGCATAGTGTAATTACGTTGTCTCAGCATGTGAGCCGTCTTGAAGTATGCCGACATTTTGCTTAGGTTATTTGGAGGTCTCTTAAATGTATCAGTTAAGAACCTAATTGAATGTGTGAAAACATTATTAGGCAGAGAGTTGAAAATGTTAATCTTATCTGTCCATGTTTCATCACGGATTGATCTGCATGCACACAGTGGAAAAAGCAAAAATAAGGCATTCGGGGCTTGAGTGGAATATCAATTAAACATTCTCATCTTCATTACAGATGTCTGGGGTAAAATATGCATTACAACATCAAGAAGCAATAGTGAAGAACCGTTAGGGAATCGCAACTAAAACCTGCGTTTCGCGCCCAGTGAGGCTCCTACACTCAGTCTCACTCTCTCAGCTTCACAACAAATTCAGTAATTCTAGGCAACAGATTGTTAATCTGCTTTATGTAGCGCGCAATATCAGGTCGTGCACATGCCTTCCGTTGTGTGGAAATACGTAGGCTGGCTAACTAGGTAATTAGCTCGCAGGAGTTTTGGCAAATGCCATAGTGAGGACAGGTGATTGGCTAACGTCATCTTTTTAACGTTACCTGAGCTACAAAAGTTCCACAGAGCTATGCTTTTAACACCTAGAGTATTTACTATTTTCCCTGCTTTGATGTCATATAACAGTAGACTAGACTTTTCAGATGTGTATCCGCAGACTGCCGCTTGTAGAACTTGACTCTTGATGCATTCCGATCTGCTCTGTGAGTGTGGAGGTTTATTTTATGTTTTGATCCCTTATGAATTAATCTGTCTGAATGTGCGTGTAGAAAGGTGATCTACCAGCAGAGCAGAGAAAGCTTTCAGGACGAGTGCGCCAAGGAGCTCGTCGGCGGCATCATCATGACGCATTACAACAACCGCACGTACCGCATCGACGAAATCGCCTGGTCCAAATCCCCCAGAGACACCTTCACTATGATGGACGGATCGGAAACTACCTTCATCGACTATTACAGGTTTGCTTTTTTTATTTGGGCATTAGGAGGTAAGTAAGCAAGTAAGATGTATTTTATAAAGTCTTAAAGCGCTGTTCCATAAACATAAAAGAAGACCCAAAAGTAGAGCACAAACAGGGCAAATGAGAGTAATAAGAGCATTACAGAAAATATTAAAAAACAAGAGCCCAAGTAAAGACTGCTCAGCTCTGTTCAAACAGAAAACAGGTTTGTAAATGAATGATATTAAATGCCTCGTACTTCCGTTTAGAGTTGCAACAAAAGGATGGTTTCAAATAAGCAACAAGCATTGCACTGAACTGCAAAGCATCTCCGTTTAGGGCTGGCCAGTTAATCAAAACGGACATTAAGAACCTCTGATAGATGTAATCTCACCCATGTTGGTATATTTTTATTCTGTTTTCATGTACCGTTCCCTTTAAAGCATTCTCGCATGTGTGTTGTCATGTGACTTCACGCCGTCTGGTCTGCCACTACTTCTGCATCTGTCCCAGTTATAATAGTATATTTACAGTACAGACCTTGTCAGTGGTGAGGGCAAAACCCCAACAAAAAAGCCCAGAAACAAAGTTATTGTTCAGTAATTGAGGTTTATGTTCAGTTGCTCAGTTAATCGTGATATTGATTTGAGGTCATGTCATTCAGGCCTCCATTCATTGGGCTACATGTAGTGGGGATAAACTTTCATTTTGAGCCATGCTTTGTTGTCCCTATTTTTTGCTTTGACCCAACACTCGGAGCTCAGCCAAATTTAACTTTAACCTTTCCAACGCTAACCTTTTCCGAAAAGTAAACAGTGAGAAGTTTATATGTACAGTATATATATATAGAGAGAGAGAGAGAGAAGAGCAACACAACAAAAAACGCAGAAGGGGAGATTCTTGGTGTGCATTGAGCAGTAGCTGGAGTTTGGGTGTTCCCTTCAACAGAAAAATAACTTTTCAGGCAAAGTTGCTCAAGAATGCTGTTGATCTAAAAACACAGAACCTAAAGAAGAAATTTGTTGTTAATTTGTTTTTATTTACGCAGTTTTCATGGAGATTCTGACATTCACCAATGTTTTCTTGTATAAGATTTGTGCCTGTGTATGAATAAAATGCTGAAGGGCTCTTGCCCTTGCTTGCTTGCATGTTTGTGTAAAACGTTATTAAGTTTCCCTCAGTTGCATACAGTTGTATGATATGATATACTTTTTCTTAACTTTTAAGTTTCCTAACAACAAATAAAACATTTAGCAAGAAGTTAACTAAGGCTCCGTACACATGGAGCCGGGTATTCAACAGATATTTTTTGCCCTCCGTTTTTGAAAATAACTTTGTACACATGAGGCCATTTAAAAAAATATCTCTGTACACACAAATATGGTCGAACCTTGTCAGCCAATCAGAATCCTGAAGAAAAAAAAACGAATTACATCTGGCTACAATGACTTACATCCGGTTGCTTCATAAACATGGGCGAATAGAGGGTGCTTCGTATGGACAGATAGAGAAGTCGAGTTACTTTTAAACGTTTGCAGGTACAAACAAGCACAAATAGCTTGAATAAGGGAGATGAGAATCACTGCTCTGACAGTATCCATCTTCAGTCTTCAACATAAACAAACATCACACACCTGTCGCACACTTATGATGCTATGAACCGAAACCTCCATCTTCCTCGTCCACACGTAGTCACCGAAGCCGGAGTTTTCAGAAATAAACTGTTTGAGCGACTTAGAAATATCCGGCTGCATGTGTACGGAGCCTTTTCACTTATCACTAAGACTCATGAACCTTATCACAGCAAAATTTTTGTCTCTGATCAGCATCTCATAATCTATCCTAACGGCGTGACCGCTCCAAATGGTTCATTTTTGAACATGTTCCTGTACTGACTAATAACATTTAAATCTAATTACAGGAAGAACTACGGCATTGTCATAAATGATTCAGATCAACCCTTGTTGGTCTATCGGCCGAAGGAGAGATCCAGACTTGGAGGAAAGGTGAGGCTGATGGAGGTGTATTGATGCATCAGTTTAGTGATCAACGGTCCAAAATGAAACATGGATCAGACATCATACACGTTAGATTATTTAAAACAGGAGTCTGTTTTTATTATTTAAAGACAAGATTGTTTTTCTTTTAAATGTCTGATTGTGCTCGGAAATGAAAAAGTCAAATGATATTTGAGTTGCTTTTTGTTATTTGATATGAATGAATGATGCTGTTAAATCAGCATTTGATATTTTCTCATATTGATCGCTGGCTCCTGAATCGAATCGTATCGCATCGCATCGCAGCAGACTTTGTGATATCAGCAGACGTTGAATCGATGGAATATTGCATTGTAACGAATCTTGTGAATTTATACCCTTAGAGACTGACACCTCACACCACTGTTGGACTTTTTTGTTGGACCCTTGGTCCTTGTTGTGCTGGAACAAAATGTCTGGGGTCGTAGCGTATTATGTGTTAAGATAATTACTTCTGACATCAATGTTCTGTTCAGACGTCTCAGCAGAATTAGCATGAGTTACATAAACTGCAACACCGGTGCCATTGCCAAAAAAGCGTCCAGTGAAAATGAGATTCCATCATTGCCCAGGAATAATAAATGTGCCCTTGACTAGGATAGACTAAATATTGTAGTAATATTATCAAAAGTCATTCAGTACGTTACCTTTTGTCTTTTAATATCTGAGATTCTGATTCAGCCCAAGTGAAGCTTCAAGGCACAGTCTGCTCTGAGGCACTTTAGCAGCTTCTGCAGATGGCACTTGAGTTTGCTGGGATTGGTGGGTGTGTGTGTGTGAGAGTGAGAAAAGTCAGAATCGTTTTTGGGTAAAAGCATCATTCCCAACAGTATTCTGGGAACATTTGAGTGTGAACGGGAAGAGGGATAGTTGTAGAGTAGCGGGTTGATGCCATATTTGTCCTGCAGCTTTTTAGGGAAAAGATTAAGCAAACCATTAAACAAGCTCTTCTGTTGTTGTTATAGATAGTAAACAGTAATGTCTGGAATGTGGACGGATTTGGAAACGTCTAAGAAAGTTGAAGTGAATCGCTAATTTCAGTACGTGTTTGGAATGTTGTGTAAGAGCCACTTGATCGATTTGAAAACAGACACGTCAGTGTAGGACGTCCACTCGTTTTAGGCCTTGCGCAGACTTTTTCCTGCATGTGTAAACTCGATGAGCCTGGCAGTGTTGCAGCGGTAAGGAGCTAATGTGCGACATAGGGCTGGGTGAATAATCAAATAGTAAACAATACTGAAATGTAGAATTTTAAATTGACGTAATCTTGCCCATGTTGGTGATTTTGATTATTTTGGTATCACGTGACTCCAGTCTGCTGCTATCTCTGTGTGATCACAGTGGTATACAGTGTGGTTAAAAACCAGACAAAAGTTCCACCAGACAAAATGCAATTTCTCCACAACCAATAAAGATATTTCTATAAAATGTTCTGAGAATTAGCATGAGTACAGATGTACTGTACTTTTCAACAATTTTAATTGATTTAAAAATATTTAATAACAACTGTTAACTCTAAATTTCGTAAGTTAAATGGACAGCCAATAGTAATTTTCAGTGTCAAATAACAATAGCTTTCATTACAATTTCCCAAATCGGCTTTCACGCAAGCTCAAAGTCTTTTTGTGACGCCCTGTATGGCCTTATTGATGGAATCCTGCGGCAGCTGGTCCCATATGAACTGCAGGACTTTCTTCAGCTCATCAGTGTTCTTTGGCTTGGAGTGAAATGTCTTTACGCCATGACGTCCAGTAACAGATTAACCAACGTAAGCTCCTTAAAATATCCGCAAATATTTCCAACTTCCTTTCAAACCTGTTTGTTCACTACTTGAAATGAGGCCATAATGACATCATAATTATTTGGGTGTAGCAAAAAAATTCTACTGTTAAAAACGTCAGCAAGAAGTTACTAATATATAACCTTTCATCTGTGGAAATAAAAAAATGGCATAGAACAGTCAAATGACTGTAATTTTTGAAGCAATTAAACATTTTCAGTAACACTTTCAAGGATTGTTGCAAAATATTTACCCTGTAAAAGCTGAAACTTTGGTTGAAAAATCTCAGTTGGTTCTGGAGAAAGTCCATTTTGTCCTGTGCGAGATTTTTTTTGAGCCACCTTGAACACTTTACTATCAAAAATATATCCCAGCTTTGATAGTTGAGGATATTTACTGTACAAACCCTGTCAGACAACTATGAGAACAAAAAAAAACCCCGAACATAACAATCGTAATCGAGGTAATTGTTGAGTTAATGGTGATACTGATTTGAGATCGTATCACCCAGCCCTCGTGTAATGGCATCAGCCCTCCTGGAAATTGTGACCCAGAAATCTTCTAGATTCATATGCGAAAGTGACTTAATGTTGAATTAAAGTGCAGATCATTATTGCATGACTTGCAAGTGCTGCTTTGCTGGCCTTCATTGGAACGGAGCGCTGCTTTCCTGGCAGATTTACCATTAATGACTAATGGCATGTCAGGGAGAGATTCTGGGATTTCCTTGAATTTTCTGCTCGGTAGTTTTCCATGCCGTTGTGATGCACATTATAGCTGTTGTGTAGGTGTTGTGTTTTATAAATAGAAGAGGGGATTCAAGTATTTGGTCCAGTGCTGATCTGTGAGAGCAGAAAGAAACTGCAGCATCTGTGTGATGGGTCCTGATTCTGAGTTCCAGTTTCATGCTGCCCCCTAATGTCCACATTGCATGGGCATCATTACTTTGACTAATAGTTCTTTTAGAATCTTTTTCACCAGTCTCAAAAACGTGTTTGTTTTTAAAAACGGAGCAGGTTGGCCATATCCACGTGAGCTAAACTGAGAATGCTTTTCTGTTGCTTTCATACAAAATGCATTCAGGTAAGGCCAATGCAGAATTTGCAAATATAGCTCTCAGGAAATGTTCACCAGCAGCAAAATTCTGTAAAAAATCTACACTGTGTGCACAATTAATATGTAGGAGAGTTTTTACTTCTGTGCATGTGTTTCAACTCCAAGCTTTATAAACCTGAATGCTTTTTTTTTTAAAGCATTCTCAGGTATATGTGTATACTGTATATGTCCCAGACTGGTAAAGGTACCAGTGAGGTACTCATGAGCTAGGTACCCTCCCCAAGCGCTGCTCCCCTGGCACTGCTTCACGGATGAGTCACATTTCGTAGTGGTGTTCTGTGGTGTGTTCACAATGACAAATAATCACTCACTTTCACTTTTGACCAACAGAGTAGTCTTTTGAGAGAGAGTGTGTGCTGCGGTTATGGCAGCATGAATCACTTTTCGGTGAAGTATGAAGCGTTTTTGGTGATTTTGGTTCATTTTGCACAAAAGGTTTTGTATTAAGACAAATGATATGTAAACTAATGAGTGAAATATGTGCTGACCAGATTTTATATATATATATATATATATATATATATATATATATATATATATATATATATATATATATATATATATATATATATATAATATATATATATATGTATGTGTGTGTGTGTGTGTTTGTTTATCTTTATATATATTTTACGGGCATTTGAGACTAAACTAGACTAAACATGCCAGTTCTGACATTTAAACTACAATAAGGGATTGTGGCTCTAACGGTGGGATTTTTTGATTTGTGTGTTGATTTGTATTTATGTATTTTGCAGCAGATCATAACAGGTGAGATTCTGCTCGTGCCTGAGCTCTCATTCATGACTGGAATCCCAGAAAAAATGAGGAAGGACTTCGGTGCCATGAAGGTAGGATTATTTATAGTAAAGTGAACTCTCCTTCCGTGCGTTAAACCAAACGTCCTCTACACAGCTGTGATGTAAAGGCCGAGCAAGGTCACACGTCCACTTTTCTAACTTGGGAAATCTCAGTGCTCTTACTTTAAACTGCTCACAGGGATTGCTGCTATATACGCTACCCGTCAAAAGTTTTAGAACACCCTAATTTTTCCAGTTATTTATTGCAATTGAAGTCGTTCAAGTCCAAGCTTGAAATGGTACAAAGGTAAGTGGTGAACTGCCAGAGGTTGAAAAAAAGGTAAGGTAACTCAAAACTAAAAAATAATGTACATTTCAGAATTATACAAAAAGGCCTTTTTCACGGAACACAACATGGGTTAACAGTTTAAAGCTGTTCTGCAGCATTGGAGGTTGAGGAGGTTTTGTTGGACCCAGGGTCGGTGAATTGTACAGAGTGAGAGGCACCCTGAACCAAAACGGCTACCACAGCATTCTGCAGCGCCATGCAGTACCCTCTGGTATGCGCCTAGTTGGTCAGGGGTTCACCCTACAGCCAGATAATGACCCAAAACCCAAAAAGTTCAAGCTATGCCACAACTACCTCAGGAAAAAACAACAAGGTGGTAAGCTTGAAAACATGGAATGGCCAGCACAGTCTCCAGACTTAAACCCCCTTGTGCTGATTTGGCATGAACTGGACTGAAGAGTGAAAGCAAAGCAACCTACAAGTGCCACACATTTATGGGAAGTTCTGCAACAGATATGGAAGAACTTTCTGAAGAATATTTGATTTCTATTTTAGAAAGAATGCCATAAGTGTGTATATATATTAATATTAGGGCTGGGCGATATGGACCAAAAATCATATCTCAATATTTTTTTGGGTGAAGTAATAACAAAAAACAATTCTGGATCAAAGCCACATGTACCAACTGTCACAGGGGCACTTTTATTAAAAACAAACTAAAATATATATTGAATAAAAATGCTCTCTGATTAAAAACTAAAATGTAAATATAACAGATACAGAGCAAAAAGAACGTGTGTGAAAGTGCTTCCTCTTTTACAATAACCTGTACAAACAACAAAACTGACTGAACAAAATTGTTCAACTCCTGATCAGTGTATCCTGTGCAAATCTCAAATAACAAGTCAAATATTGAGAAAATAAATAACAACAAGCTTTTTATTTTCCTTTACAGCAGTGATGTTATTTTTTCATAACATAGCCTACCTGTATGGCGTCACGCAAAATGGCTTGCCACAAAAATTTCACGGGCATAAATTTCAAAGTGGCGAGCGCAAATGTGAAACTCGAGAGCACAAAATTAAGAATCGAGTGTACGGTTGTGATAATATTGCGCGCAAACTTCCTCTCTCAAACTTCCTCTCGCGAATGACTTTTTTCCTCTCGATGTGTTAAATGGCCTTGCGCGCAAAAGGGGCGAGTTTTGGAAGTTTGGGGACATTTGCCATTGATTGTGTGCTTATTAAACGTGTAAGAGCTAACCATTAAATTATTATTATAAGGTCGATAAACTATAACTTGCATTTAATCTACCTCCCGCTGTTCCTCTTCCTCCGTGATCTTCGGTAACTGCTTTGCGCGCGAGGCCATTTAACACTTCGAGAGGAAAAAAAACATTCGAGAGAGGAAAAATACAGTTTGCACGCATTATCACAACCACGCACTCGATTCTTAATGTTGTGCTCCCGAGTTTCACATTTGCGCTTGCGACTTAGTATAATTTTACTGCAAAATAAACTATATCGATATAAACGATATTGTGTAATCCTATATCTCGTGTATATATATATATAAAGTCTCGAGACTTTCCCTACATTTAGGCTAATGGATGTTGCTCTGGATAAGAATGTCTGCTAAATAACTTGTTAAATACAGTGAGACTTTTGTTTGTGTGATTTTGGATGGTGAGATTTGATATAAATGGAAGTGATAAAGTTAAATCAGCATATGATATTGTCGATAGGTGGCTCATGAATTGACATGAATGGGAATTGTATCGTAGCTGACTTTGACAGACACAGTATTGTTGTCCGTTGTATCAACGTAGTATCATTTTGTCATGAAACTGCTCTTCCTCCTCCTTGATTCTTGTGTTTTAAACATTTGTGGAAATTGTTTTCATTAAAACAAGATGTCCTCTCTCCCTCTCTTCTAGGACCTGACCACTCACATCAACGTGAGCACAGACACACACATAAACTCCATTAAACAGCTGATGCTCAACATCATGAGAAACCAGGAGGCTGTCACCGAGCTCAACCGCTGGGGGCTGCAAATCAGCGCTGACATACTGGTGGTGAGAAAACACACACACACACACACAAGCAGGTAAACATAGATGTACAGCGAATCTGTATCCATTCGGGAATACTCCTAAGAGAACTCTTTTCTGTGTTAACACACGATGCTGTAGTTTTTCTGAATTAGCAACCTTATGAGTAATTCCTACAAGGACTGTGTGTAATACCTGCAAGTGTTTCGTAGCTCCATTCTCTCCAGTGTATGGCTTTGGTGTGCATGTGCAGTTTCAACTGACAAATATATATTTATTAGAAATTATCTTGTGCACAAAAAATAACTTGTCTGACAAGTTAACAGTTGTGTACATACAACACAAGGGTGAGCAGCACCTGGAGCTGTAATATGAGTATGTATTAACAAAAATGTTATATGTACCTTATTGGGCAGTTGGTAGTGTAACAGTTAGTTTCCCCCGTGATCGGAATGTCGTCGGTTTGAATCCCTGACCGGAAAATGTACCACTGAGCAAGGTACTGTCCTCAAGCACTGCTCCCCAGGCGCTGCCCATCAGCTGCCCACTGCTCCTTCACGGATGGGTCAAATGCAGTGGTCACATTTTGTTGTTGTGTGCTGTGCTGTGGTGTGTTCACAATGACAAATAATCACTTTTTTTTCATGTTAATGCAGACTTATGCTAGTTGTCTTTTAGAAATTACAGTAAGGTATTAACAGCGACAACAGTATGACGCGTGGGACGGCGTGGGCCGATAGAGACAAAGACATGAGTCATGTTATGAGTCAAGTGCCTTCGGGTGCAAAGGCTACTCAGAGTGGGGTGCAGATTTGAACTTTTAATATTTTTAAATGGTGCTACGTAATGTTTTCTGGCTGCAGTAAAGCTCAGACGACTTAAACTGCAGCTACCAGGGTGATAGTGCTGTGCAGTACTGGGCCATTAAACAGTCTTAATAATTGTTATTTTTCTGTTAAAAACTATAACGTTCAATAACAAATTGCAGTGTTGCTTAACGTGGGCAGAATGTTGGGACGCAAGGACGTAAACAAGTAACTGATACATTATTTCGACGACAGCTATTTTAGTGATTAATTATAACCGTGGTTGAGTAAATTGTTGCAGCCCTAATACCATAATAAATATCAAGATCAGTTAACGCAGAAAATTTAGATTGTAGGGTCGGTTGGTAGCGTAACGGTTGGGGAGTTGGCCTTGTGATCGGAAGGTCGCTGGTTCAGCATATTCTTTCATTAAATCATTAAAGATTGTTCCAATTTTTTTTAAAGATGTTTTTATGTTGTCATGTTGTTGTTGTTTTTTAAATACTAGTTTGTGTGTATGTGTTTGTGTGTGTGTGTTACAGACCCAAGGAAGGACTTTGCCCAGCGAGACCATTAGCCTGCATTCCGCCTCCTTTCTCACATCCTCAAACCTCAATTGGTCCAGAGAGGTGATGAGAGACTCGTCCATCAGCTGTGTGAGTGTGTTCTCCCTCATTTTATCACATTTTTTCACTTTACCTATTACCTACAATAAGGCAAGGCAAGTTTAATCCATCTCACCCATGACGGTTATTTCAGTTATTTTTAAAATTCTGTTAATACTTTAAAATCTCTTACTACTTTCCCCTGTGTGTATTCACGTGCGGTGCCATTTAAAACATTCTGAAGTGTGTATCGTGAAGTGACTTTGCCCCATCCTGTTTGCCACAACATCTGTGTGTTTCCTTCAATTAGTGTGCACTCTTTGAGAAAAGCATCCCAGCTTTAATAGATGAGCATATTTACAGGACAAACCTTGTCAGTAAAGTATGAGGGCAAAAAAAGGGCCAGAAAAATGTTCATTAATCATAATCAAGGTATCATTTTGAATTAATCGCCTCAGATACTGATCTGAGGTCATATCACTTTCCCCTTCTACCAGGATTATCCACATCAACCATATATAAGAGACGTATTGAGGGCCCAAATCAATGCTTTTAAACCAGTTTTGTAGCAAACTGGAAGCCAATGCAAGGAGCTGATGATTGGAGTGATGTGACTAGAGCTGAAACGATTATTTGAATAACTCGAATAAATTGATTACAAAAAATGGTTGAGGCAATTTTTCTAGAATCGACGCTTCGTTTAAATCATTTTACTCGCTACAGCATGCGCTGCTTGTGTTTCACACAGACGCTTATTAATGACGCACAATATTTTCAGTGCCGCGATCAAAACGAGAATAGATGCCTCTGTATGTGAAAGTATTTGTGAGATATTCCTTGCACAAAACCAGAAGTAAATGCGTAAAAACGCATAAATGACATTCTTTGTAAACGCGCGCGTGTCCGAGTAAGCCATTACTCGGTAAATCACTCCGTTTCCGTCAAAACGTCCCCTTTATTACAAAATGCATATTTTAGCTGATAAATAACCACAACAACCAGCGTTCCACTCACAATACAGCCATTTATTGAGATTTTCCCATCGATTTTTTTCATAGTTCGTTCCAGAACGTACTGAACCCTTTATTGGGACACGGCTCCAAGGCGTGCACGCGGGATTGTGGGAAATGTAGTTCTCTTCCAGAAAGGCCAAAAGTAACTCATTTTATTGGCCAAATTTGTTCAAAATGACCCTTGAACTTCATGCTTCTTCGTTTTCAATTGAATACAACATAAAGCATATATGTCTTACTCACACTAGAATAAGCCTAATAACAAATGTATTGTCATTTTTGTAAAAAAAAAAAAAAAAAAAAATCAGATTACTCGATTAATCGATAAAATAATCAATAGATTACTCGATTACAAAAATAATCATTTGTTGCAGCCCTAGATGTGACCTCTGTTCTTGAACTCTGGCGGCTGTGTCTACTATCACAGCTGGGACGTTGTTTCTGGACTTATGTAAAAGCAAATACACATAAATACAAGCACACCAGTCTGTTCCCCTTCCCTAATTTTTGCCGCCCTATTATTTTCTGTAAATTCTCTCTTTGTAGATCCCTATACGGTGCTGGGCGGTGTTCTACCCTCGCCGGGCAGCCGATCAGGTGCAGGAGCTGCTGACAGTGTTCGGGAAAGTGGCCGCTCCCATGGGGCTCAGACTGGAGCGACCCATTCGCGTGGAGCTGCGGGACGACCGCACCGAGACCTACGTCAAGAGCATTCAGTCCCAGCTCACTAGCGAGGTTGTCAGGAATGTTTTGAGTGATTATTTTGTCGGGGAATAAAGTACTCCTTAACTAGTTTAATTAGTGATGCTGCTGACTTAACTACTTTTACTTAATTACTACTTCAGCTACTTCCAGGGAAAAAAGACCTTTATACAGACAGCTATTTTCAACTAGCAGGCGATTGGTGTTAAATTGGCAGAAGTGGCATCTGATTGGCTGCCGATTGGCCTTTAATCATAAGTAGTTTGGAGATTGAAAAGTAGATTCTCCAGCACTGATAACAGATTGATATGCCACGGTCTGGCTACTTTTTCTCTCTAATAAATGTTTCCAGCCTTGTGTTAAGTATGAACCCTGTTCTGCACACACAAGCTCCTCTGGAAATCATAATTGGAATTTGGCAAGTTGTGTGTTGGCACATTACAATGTGTTTGATATTTGTTCTGCCGTTAAATGTAGTTGAGATGTGTAGGTAATTTTGGAATTGTCTAGCAACCGTACGAAACAAGCTTTTTTGTTTCCCCCGTTTCAGGAGCACTTGACTGATGATTTTAAGACACACCCTGAATATTTAAGGACACTGTTGAGTTACCCCGCCTTTAAGTAAAATAATCAGTGAAAAATAAATGGTAAAAAATCTGCATCCTCCGTGTTCACAGCCCAACGTGCAGCTGGTGGTTTGCATAATGGTGGGGAACAGAGACGACCTGTACAGCGCCATTAAGAAGCTCTGCTGTGTACAGAGTCCCTGTCCCTCGCAGGTAAACCCAAGTCGCTCCGGGGAGACTGTCCCTGCTAAATGCCGTAAATGTAAATGCTTAAAGCTGGGGTTTTGAACTATATTTTTTAAATATTTGCATTGGATTCCTTATTCATAAAGATAACCAAAACATCTGGCAAGTTTTGAAAAACTAGTAAAGTGATTTGAGTAGTGAAACTAGATTGGATGTCACAGACCACCTGCATTTCCGGTCACGGGCCACCGGTTGAAAACCCCTGGCTTAAGGTGTGACTTTTTTAAACCTAGAGAGTGTGCATGTTAAAAGTGCAGTTCATCTTGGTAACCCGCAGGGGGCAGTACTAACTTAGGTCTAGCTTGTCGCTATCATATGCACCTTATGTTATTGGCTAACGCCTTGATGCTACATCCAGCGCCTACTTTTATACACCATATCATCTTTCACAGAATTGTGTTTTTCAGAAATGTTTTTACACTTTCTATAACGGATTACATTTTTCTGTTGAAATGAATATTTAATCCAGACAGTGTAACGCTCACACGTTAAAAACTGATGTTTTTGACACACCAGACACACTTTATAGCATTTTATTGTCTGTACTTACAACAGTGATCTAAAGCAAACTTTTGACTCGCTGTAAAGATTGTTGGGAAAACTGAATTGTGTATTATGAGCAGAGAAGATCTCCTTTTTTTAACAAACAGGACTGCTACCGTAAGAATAACGTCCACATTTAAAAACAATTCCTCTTCTGTCTCTGTTCCTTGGGCTGCTCGTCTGTAGGCCATCAACATTCGCACCATTTCACAACCACAAAAACTGCGAAGCATCGCACAGAAAATCCTCCTGCAGATGAACTGCAAGCTGGGAGGTGAGCTCTGGACCGTCAACATTCCCCTGGTGAGGAACTTTGCCCTCGTTGTCAGAAGTCTTGCCCGCCTCACCCCCAAAAAGTAACAGTATATAAAATAGGACTGGTGTCGTTCTGCCGTTTTTGATTCTTGTAAAAGAGCAAACTGTGTGTGATTGTACCTTGACCTAAATTTCCAAAGAGGGGACGTTAAGGTTAAAGATGCATAAAATTAACATTTTGCTGCAAGAGTATAACAGACTCAGACACATCAGACCCACATCAGAGCATTCCAGACTTTCAAATGCAAAGCCAGTAGTAAAAAGTATCAACCAAGTAGTCACTCACATACAGTAGTGTTGAATAAAGCTCACATGAACCATCAATGCAGAAAGAAGTAATCTGACTAAAGTGAGTGATTATTTTTCTTTGTGAACACAGCACAGCACACACTACACCACAACGAAAGGTGACCTCTGCATTTAACCCATCCACGAAAGAGCAGTGGGCAGGCTGACATGAGCTGAATCCAGCTTCTGAGTGTTTATTCCATCCCAAAATTCTCTCTGTTATTACTTTTGGACAGAAACAGCTGATGGTGGTTGGTGTGGACGTCCATCACGACTCCAGCAAGAAGAGCAGATCCGTGATGGGATTTGTGGCAAGTCTTAACAGGTAACAACCATTCACTCGTTTCTCACTGACTTGTAGCTTATTTACATCTGTTTCAAGTTTGATTTCTTGTTGTGCATTTTTAGATTACAGAGCAGCATTGGTCATTTATTATCTGTGTAAACCTGAATTTTTCTCTTCCCCTCTGTGTTCTTGTCGTGCAGCATACTGACTCGGTGGTACTCCAGAGTCACCTTCCAGGTGCCCAACCAGGAAATCATTGATGGCTTCAGAGTGTGTCTCCTAGCAGCACTGCAGAAGTACTACGAGGTGAAACAAATATCCACCAGTAACTCTACACAAGTCATTTCTGTTCAGTCGACACTCAGCTGTGTCAATTTTATAGACAGAAATGCATTAGAAACCAAGGGTTGTATTCATTCCAAACATTTTAAAAAATATGATCACTTTAATTATGCAGTACAAGTTCAAACTGGGCTGGTATTTCTTATCCTACATTATCTTAACACACATTTCTTTATTCCAACACCACACACTGATTTATTTTATCTAACTGAAAAAAAAAACTTGATGAATTCCTGTGATCGATTCCCAGCAATAATCTAGTTTCTTCGTCTAGCTATACCTCGGATGTTGACACCCAGAATTATTTGAAGCCCGCATCAGGTAGACAAAAGTGCATGATTTCAGTGTTCTTGTCTTTGCCAGGTGAACCACAGCTTCCCTGAAAAGATAGTGATTTACCGCGACGGCGTTTCGGAAGGCCAGCTGAAGACGGTGGAGCAGTACGAAATTCCGCAGATCCTCAAATGCTTCAACACTTTTCCAAACTACCAGCCCAAGATGGCCTTCATTGTGGTGCAGAAGAAAATCAGCACAACCCTGTACTCATACGGAGGACAGAACTTCGGAACTCCTCCACCAGGAACCGTGCTCGATCACACAGTCACCCACAGAGACAGGTCCGTGTGTATGCATACACATTCCGTCAGCTGTGTTTTTCAATTCAGTTTTGACAATTTCCAGAACTATATTAAGCACAAGTCACAGCTCTAGACATATGGACAGGTTCTGAAGTAAATTCTTAAATTCAAAGTGAGAGGCAAAATATGTAATGATAAATGAGCTGTGACTGATTTGCATCTGATCCTCAGGGTGGATTTCTACCTCATGGCTCACTCGATCCGGCAGGGCTGCGGCTTCCCAACACACTACGTGTCCTTATACAACACAGCAAACCTCACTCCAGATCACTTGCAGAGGTAAACACGGGCACGTTGAAATACTAGCTTGATTGTGTTCAAATCTGCTTTTCTTCATGATGGCAGTTGTACTTAATAATCTACCATATATTGGCAAATTGTCAGGTAGAAAGCCTTGAAATGTCCATTAGTTATTCAAATGAATGTTCATAATGTTATTTTGCTCTTTAGAATGAGCTTAACTGAAGGTAAAAATAAGCAATTCCCATCAGTGACAGTAGGTCGCACTGTAAGGTCATCAATAATGGTGCTTTCCAAAAGTTCTGGTACTGTTTCATTTTTAAAGCTTAACTGTAAGTCATTTAGCTCTGACCATTCCATGTGATGCAGTTCTACAAGACAAAACGGAGAGCCGAATTTGCAGTTACATTAGCTGTGTGACGAAAAGTATCACTTCTGTCTGACCAATCAGTGGCCTGCGGATTAACGGCTCTGAATTTTGGTTCCTGCTCAGCATCTTTGGTACTCCAACAGAGGGGAAGCTATTTATTTCCTGTTTAATTCCATACCATTACAGAGCAGTAGAAAATGCCAAAATGTCACTTGTGGCATTCAGTGTGCGATTGGTTAAGTTTTCCTTTTCTGGGTTTAAGTGTCAGGTGTCAGTAAAAGTACTTCACAAAAGATGCTGTGTATATTAATTACTCAAGGTAGGGAAAAAGAGGCTTAATAGACTGAATTATAGGAGATCAAATTTAATATTTAATATATTTCTTTGTTTATAAATCCATTCATTATTGCTTTATGCATAACTGAAGAATGTTATTCAGTATCACATACATGACTTGTTTAGATACATTTTGTCCCAATAATAGATTTCAGAAGCTTTAAACAACAGAAAAGCTTTAAACAAAAAAAACCCAGCAGATTGATAAAGATCCTGTCACTGTAACCTGAGCTCCGAGACATTCTTTGTGTCATTAAGCTTAAATGTCATTGATAACACTATCACAAATCAATCATTTCTGTCTGCTACTTGGTCTAATTCATGTGTCCTGCAGTAAATCCTGTGTGCTGAATTCAAATCTGGAGGCACATTTTGTCTATCACATCAAGATCTTAAGTTGTATATGCAAAAATACATCACACATAAGGAAAGTTTGCCTTACAGCTGTTGTGTGATGTTTGAAAAATGTATTTGTTGCAACTAAATTACACACAGAAGTTCACCTGAGACTTAAATCAAAACATAATGTACTGTTCAAACTGCTTATGTGAAGTATGTGCCTCCAGATTTGAATTCCGCACTCAGGATTTACTGTAGGACACATGAATTAGACCAAGTAGCAGACAGAAATGAGTTATTTGTGATGCAGTGTAATGTACTGTTGAAAAGTGCTTTAGGCGCTTGCTTTTGCGCTTGTGAGTGTTGGATGTTGTCTGCTGGTATGCTGTGAGCATCTTGTTTACGAGTTCAGTTTACAGCTTGCTGGTTAGTGAGCGACAGCTGTTAATGTGTTGCTGTGCAACAGTACGTCTATCAAAATAGCAGATTGTCACAAAACAATATTATCCCTATAACTTAAAATCTGGACGTGCTAGGAAAGTTCTGAGATCTGCAGATTTGGATCCAACACAGTCGATTCCATGTAAATCACGTTTTACTTCCAGCAGCAAAATCTTTGTTCTCCAGTGTAATGCCTCAAATACGTATTTTTCCACCGCAGGTTGACCTTCAAGATGTGCCACTTGTACTGGAACTGGCCCGGAACAATCCGCGTCCCGGCCCCGTGCAAATATGCACATAAACTGGCCTTTCTTTCAGGCCAGTACCTTCACGCGGAGCCGGCCATTCAGCTCTCGGACACACTTTTTTTTCTGTAATTCAACACTTCAGAGAGAGAGGTTTCAGTTTCATATCATTCAATTATGACAAATGTTCAATGAAGAATAAAAATAAATAAAAGTTAAAAGTTTCTCTGTGTGTGTGTGTGTGGACTGTAGACGGTTAACCTAAAATAACGCTTCAAGTGTAAATGTAAAAAATCTTGAAATAACTATTAACAGTAGTTCGCATGAAGTTTAAACTGCAGTACGTGTTGCGTGAAAGTCGGAGCTTCTGCCGAGAAAAGCAGCATGGTCGTGGGGTCGCGGATTTGATAATCCCCTTAAATACAGACAAATGCAACATTAGAGACATTAACGTTTAACATCGAATAAAGGCCAAAATGACTCCGGTTCTTCTGTCTCCAGCAGGTCCTGTGGTGCATTACAGTTACATATACGATACTAAATTCGTCACATCGTTATCACGACGATGGAGTTAGTCAGAGGAGGGGCTGTCGCTACAGAATTTGTTCCATTTGAGAAATCCGTTCTGCACTCCAGAAACACTGCATTATTGTTTTACGGTGAAGAAATATTTGACGGCTAGTTGCCAACAAAAAGCAACTGGTCCCTCAAGGCTCACGTTAAGTTTAACGTCCTTTTTTTGCCGAACTGGAAGAAGCTAGCACTTCGGGCGACTTTTCTTTACGTCACGCAAACTGCCGATTTTTGCGGCACCGGAAACGACTGCCACTTACATGTACAACTGATTACAGACATCCCACCCTGCAAAAACCCATTTCCGGCAGGTCCCCCTGAGGCTTCTCGTCCCCGCGCGGCGCGCACGCTCTTGTTTGCTTGCTCTAGTTTCCGGTATATTTTATTCATTTGCGGGCATCAGGGAGCCGCTATCAATAGGCGGGAGACTTGGGATGTCTGACTTTATATCTGTACATTTAGCAAAAAGCAACGAACACTTAATTACTGCGTGCACCCATCCGATAAATAAATTGAATAAACTAGATGCATTCCCGCAAGAAAATGCCCATGTGATTGTTCAAGTTTTGCAGCTCTGACATGAATACAGGCTGAGTAGGAAAATGCATTAAAGTGAATGGTAGAAGAACGAGGGATGAAAAAGACGAGTGCGGGTCGAAACATACTGAGATGGGTGTTCATTGAGGTGGCATAAGAACCGTGTTGATCCTGCTAAATTCAAAGAGGAGCAGAGAATGCCCCCCCATTTGTTAACAGTATATAAAAGGTGTTACAGTTGACTACAAACTATAGTAAACTGCCTAAATTGTCATTTAATTTCCAGATGCAAGTATGTTAATGCAATAAATAAGCTAAACAACTGTACAATTATTTTGGCTGAAAATACCCTGGGCTGAAACCGGTGTTACATCAGCTGGCAACGCCTCTGGTGGTTACAGGTATGAGAACAGACCCATGAGCCCTTGAATAACGTCGATTTTGTTGGCGTTGTGGAGAACGTTGTCCGTGCAGTTGAAGAAATTTGAGTTCCATGTTAATCTATGGAGAAAAAACGGACAAAAAAACTGATAGAACTCGCGAACGAGTGTGCGTATCAAAAACGTATATACAAGCACCCCACGCCACGATAGGCCGCGCATTTTAGAGGCAGAATTTTAGAGTTTCTAGCAGAAAACTGCAGGAGGAGTGGTGGTTAGAATGGGGCGTGGATTAAAAATCGAATAACAATATGCTATTCATCACCGCACTGCATTACTACAAAACTAAAACTTTGCTACTGCACTTGCGATATTCCCGTGTCCTGCTTTACTCACACTTCCTGGTTCATTCGTCATATATTACCCAATATGTAATTATCAAAAATAAAACAAAGTTACAAAAAGTTTCAATCCATGCATTTATAATAATGATCTCAAGTGAGTAACTCTCCCTATATTATTAATGGTTATGATTTGTAGAACTAAGGAGGATAAAATTATATATTTTCCAGTTTTCAAGTTGTCTGATAAGAGTCTCACTGTATCTTGGACATATTATCACTGAGCTCATGACAGACGATGAGGATATTGAAAGGCAACGGCGTATGATGTATATGCAGGCAAATATACTTGTACGTAAGTTTAGTTTTTGTTCAGATGAGGTAAAATTATCTTTGTTTAATGCATACTGTACAACACTTCATACTGCTCATTTGTGGTTCAACTATAGGACATCCAGTTTACAGAAGCTTCAAGTAGCTTATAATGATGCATTGAGAATTTTACTAAGGAGACCTAGATGGCATAATGCAAGTGAAATGTTTGAGTGCAAGAGTAATCACTTTTAAAGCATTATTACGAAATTCTATGTATAAATTTATCTGCCAGCTTAATGCTTCTCATAATGAGATTATTGTGGGCTTATCGAATATAAGGGTTAGTGCTATACGGTATCAGTCAAAGTTGTGGAGACATTGGTATTGCTGCATTCTGTAAATTTTTTATTGTGTGGGTTGTAAACTCAGCAAAAAAAGAAACGTCCTCTGACTGTCAACTGTTTTTACTTCCAGTAAACTTAATGTGTAAATATTTGTATGAACACTAAAAGAGTCAACACCATAAGACATAAACTAAAAATGTTTCACAATGTGTCCCTGAATGAAGGGAGGCTCAAAATCAAAAGTACCAGTCAGTATCTGGTGTGGCCACCAGCTGCTTGAAGTACTGCAGTGCATCTCCTCCTCATGGACTGGACCAGATTTGTCAGTTCTTGCTGTGAGATGTTACCCCACTCTTCCTGGTGTGACTCGGGCAGTTGTTGTGGCCATCCTGTACCTGTCACGCAGGTGTGATATTCGGGTGTACTGATCCTGTGCAGGTGTTACACGTGGTCTTCCACTGCGAGGATGATCAGCTGTCCTTCCTGTCTCCCTGTAGCGCTGTCTTAGGCGTCTCACAGTGCGGACATGGCAATTTATTGCCCTAGCCACATCAGCAGTCCTCATGCCTCCCTGCAGCATGCCTAATGCACGTTCACGCAGATGAGCAGGGACCCTGGGCATCTTTCTTTGGGTGTTTTTCACAGTCGGTAGACAAGTCTCTTTAGTGTCCTGCGTTTTTAGAACTGTGACCTTAAATGCCTACTTTCTGTAAGCTGTTAAGGTCTTAACGACCATTCCACAGGTGCATGTTAATTAATTGATTATGGTTAATTGAACATGCATGGAAAACATTGTTTAAACCCTTTACAATGAAGATCTGTAAAGTTATTTAGATTTTTACAACATTATTGTTGAAATACACAGTCCTGAAAAAGGGACGTTTCTTTTTTTGCTGAGTTTATATGTTTATTTGGGTTTTTTTTTTTTTTTTTTTTTGGACCTTGAGTCTGTAATAAAGAATAAAGTAAATACATAAAATCAGCGACAGTAACGCGGTTATCGGCATGAAAAGGCTTTTTTTGTTGTTGTGTGCATGTGCGGTAAATAGGGGAAGGAACATGGGTTTTGAACAGACGGATGACCTACATAAACCCCTCCACATTCATTAACCCGACAAACATTTTGTAAACATTCGCACTCGCGACGTGCTCGGTGCGGATTTGAACTCAGGTCACTGTAGGAGGAATACAATGTTCCATTATCTCAGTACGACTTAATCTTACTGGTTAAAGATTCCAGACCTGTGAAAGAAATGATTAAGAGATGTCCGTCCTTTCTGCACGTTTCCCCAACATCGAACAGCGACTGGAGAAAGTGCTAAGTAGAGCTGAGAGTCGGCTCCTAAACGAATTCGACTTCTGGTTTGTAGTGCTGCCAAATGACTGCGGAGTCGATTCCAAAGCTTTTGAGTCGATTCATGAGCTGCTTATAGAAAGTTTTTGAAATCGATTCCACATGGTTATTTTAACCCTTATATCTTATTAGGGAAAACATGTGTCAAGTACAACAACGACATTTGATTTGATTGTACAAATATATATCCCAAGAATGTTTTACACATATACATTACTTTTTCATTTAGCCACTATGCAAAATACGCTCGTATCTGAGTTAATCTATGTATCTGTGTTTATTTGAATGCTCAAATAATCACAGATATAAGACTGTGATTGACATGCAATGATGTAGTTGAAGTATGTTAAGTAAATGTGTTAATTATGGGAAATTAGCATGATATCGCCATTGACTCAACCTTGTACTGTTTTTCTTGTTTTTTTGTTATTGGAGTCGAAAATTACTGCATCAGAAACGACTCCATGAATTCCAAACAACTGTACCCATTTAGTACGACTTTTAAGGAGTTTAAAACGGCGCTTTTCCACAGGCAAAATAAAGGGTCAAAGAAGGAGGCGTATGAGGGTTTTTCTTTATTTGATTGAGAAGATCATGCTTAAAAATTGTGTGGTTTAGTGTTGAACTGTAATGTGAGGTGTTGAATTTAATGCATTTGACCAGCAGGTGGCGCTCACAGGCAGCGTTTATAACGACTCACAACATCCAATGCTATACTACGTTATGGGCATGCAACAATATTTAATATCGTTATGTAGTTGAGACACAACCATGTCAAACTTGTACTTAACTGACCTTTATTCCCCAGATATTTATTTCAGAGATATATTCGCATTTCAATCTGAAAATATAATTATTCAATTACCATAAACTGGATATAGTCAAACGGGACGTGCGAAATAATACACATATACAAACACATAATACATTCTTTCTCAATTGCTAAAACACATTTCCTGAAATCGAATCTGCTTTTCGAAAAAAAAAAAAAAACCCATTAAATACAAAACTCAAAATTATAACTACACTTACAAAATCTTTAACTTTTGTTGCAAAATCAAACAACTGAGCAAAACAATTTTATCTTTACTCATAGCCAAACACTGCTGTTAGACAGCATACAAAGTGAACCAATGCATAAACACTGATCACCAATCATTATACACTAGATAAATAAATGCAAATAACCAGTCTGAGTCTAGAAACTGACCTAGGTGATTTTACAGTAAACAATCAGTCATTCATTCTGACCCAACATAATATGTGGTTTGGATCATTTGCTTTCCACTGGCACCCTGAGAACAATTCTTCTGTAGGGTTTAGGAAGGGAAAGAATGGTGGAAGGTAAACATTTATAAAACTTTGGTTATTGATAAACCATTCAAGTAATCTAGGACCAACAAAGAACAGAATGCTGTTCTGCTTATGATCTCTCTGCTCACGTCCAAGGAAATCATACTGTAGACTATCTAGAAGTGTTAGAAAATGTTCATGTTGCATGTTTCTAAGATAACATGGCATTGGAGGATCTCACATTTTTAATGGATATGTGGGCTCAATTTTAAGTATTGTTGTGTTCAGAATGACAGCATAATTGTGCATAAACATTTGTGTCTGTAAATTTAAATGTGTGTGATTCAAAGTGCACTACTGAATGTGTTTTGGGAATGAGAATGTGTTTAGAGTTTTGTAAAAGGACTGAATAAGATTTTCTTCTCTCTTTCTATGTATATAAAATACATTTTGTCAGGTTTGTTTTGAGAATGAGAATATTTGTCTAGTGTTTGGCGGTTTTAGAACGGTAAATGCATAAAGTAAAATGCTAATAAAGTTAATATAAGTTAAGAGCCAACGGCTAATTCTTGCGCCTTTAACATGCAACTTAAACATGCACACTGCTATTTAAATTGGCAGTCAGGATTATTAAACAATATAAGTAAATAGAGAAGTAGCGATTTGACAAGGTACACTCAATGCACAGTTGAAAAAAGATATTTAAAAGGAGTGCATTAGTAATAAACGTAACGTACAACAATTTGTACAAAGATACTGCCAATTTAAAGTTTTTGGTTACATATTAGATTATAATATTAACTTACTTATTACAATAGGACTGCATTAAAAAAAAAAATTGCAGTCTATACGAATGTGTAATGCATAAACTTGAGAACAATATTTTCTGCTTTGTTTTTCTTATTTTATTACCTAATCTTACATATATATATATATATATATATATATATATATATATATATATATATATATATATTTTTTTTTTTTTTTTTTTTTTTTTTTTTTTAATCGGCTCGGCGTTTTCTCACATAAAAAGACAATGATTGATTGGAAAAAAAAATTTTTTCCTGAATTAACGAGTTAAAGTTTTCCGTTCATTCAGACATAAGTAGCGCAACAGCGTATCATTTCCCAAACCGCTGCACGGAAACGCTTTAACGCGAATGTGACGCGGCCCAGGCCTGGGGGCGTGGTCTGGTAGTGTCGCGTCATGCTCTTGTAGCTCCGCCCCACGCACGCGCTGCTCTCTTGTGAATGGGTCAGAATAAAACCAAAATAAGGAGAGAGAAAAAACCCAAAGCCGGAGCGCTATAAAAGCCACCGGCACCAGAGAGGAGGAGGAGAAGAAGAAGGAGGAGGAGGAGAAGCTGGGTGGCGAGAGACACAAAGCAGGTGAGTTGCAGTTCTTAATATACATAATCACATTTATAATCTCCGTCACTCTGGAGTTAGCCTCAGCTCACGCTAGCCATAGCCGCGTTAGCATAGAGCGAAGCTGCGCCAGAAGCAGGGACAAATAAAAACGCTCACAAATAACGCGGGAAAACCTTCATAAATAACCATCTTAACAACATATACATAGTTTGAGAAGGTTATTTATAGGGGGAGAATCGGAGCTGTCTCTTAGCCGCCTAGCTCTGTGCTAAATGTGAGGATGGGCAAGTTACCATCTGCCAAGCGAGCGATTTACCTTCATATTTTTGGGAACGATAGCGTATGTGAGAGCGAATGAGAAGAAGAGAGAGAAAAGATGGACGGAGAGACTGAAGGAGTGGGTATTGAATGAATGAATGAGTGAGAGAGAGTAGGGAGATGAGAAAAGGTGAAAGAGGTTGATAATGAGAGTGAGGGACGTAAAGGGAAGCCGACTGACAGAAAGATTGAGAGATGACGAAAGAGAGGTAGAATAGATAGATGTGTAGAAAGAGAGCAGGGACAGAAAAAAGACACAGAGAAACTGACAGACCTAACGATTTCAGTAAATGAGAGATTGGAGAGAGAGAGAGGGAGAGAGAGAGGGAGAGATTGAGTTGATAGACAGACAGACACATACATAGAAGGTAATGAATAGGAGAGGCAGAAAGAGAGAGAGAGAGATGTAAAGGGAGTTAGACAGATTAAGAATGAAGAAGTAGAAGACACATAGCAAGAGTGAGATTTTGAGAGGAGAGAGAAAAGTGTAGTGAGAGTAAGGGACAGAAAGTTTGAGAGAGAAAACAGACAGAAAGACTAAGAGAATGAAAGAAGGACAGATAAAAATAGAGAGACATTAAGAATGGGTGTGAGAGACTGAACGGTTGAGAGTGGGAGAGAAAGACTACGAGAGAGATGAAGAATAAGCGAGAGAAAGCAGCGAGACAGAAAGAGTGACAGGCAAAGAAGGAAAAGAATGAGAGTGAGGATTAGTGAGAGATGGAAAGATTAAAAGTGAGGTGAAGGAGAAATGGAGAGTAGGAGAGACAGAGAGAGTGAACTAGAGACACATAAAGAGAGAGGGGGAGAAATAACTAGAGTGAAGAAGAATTATAAACGTAAAGAGAGTGTGATGACAGAAAGACTAAGAGGGATCACAGTGCTGCAAATTAAATTTTGGTGAACAAATTTGGAAATGTTTGTAAATAGGGCAACATTTGCCAAAATTATAGGCAAAGGAACAGAGCTCCCCTTTCCCCCTCAGTGTCATAATATTTGTAATATTTGTCATCTTATCTTTACATGTTATTGGTCGGTGTGTGTGTGTGTTTTACATCACCTTGGTCTGACCGATTTGGTAGATCAAACCACTGTTCTCTGCTGTCATTACAAGCACCTAGTGTCTAAAACACTCACACACACTATTACTATCCTAACCATGACATCACATATTTAAATAGCACTTTAGTTGTCATTTTGTCATTTCCCTCCCTAAAGATGACCATCTCTGTCATCACTGTGGTTGGAAAACTGTAATTTAGCAACACAACATTTACCGTTTGAGGGTTTTGACAATTTTGAGCATTCTTCTATCTGTTTATTTATTGGCTTATACCATTGGAATGTTGTTGCTTTAATTTGATAAGAGATGTTTAGTTTTTAGTGAAGAATGTTTAGACGTGTAAGGTGCAAGTTCTGTCACAGGGGTATGTAATATTTGCGAGCCTGGAAATGAACTGGTTTCTGGAAAGTCCAACAGAGCAAAACTTTGAGTTCCGCCAGGGTCAGCAAGTGGACAGGGTCACTCCTCTCTAGTTGCTGATAACCTTCAGAGCAGCTCTCTCTATCTCTTGTCTTCTGCCTGGTCAGGTCGTTCTCAAATTTCGTACAACCTTCAGAGACGCTAGACTGCTTCAGCACTAGGGCTGATACCGTTACTAGATGGATAACTGTACTGGACCGGTTGCAGTTTATTGTTGTACAAGATTTACAACTCAACTAAGTTGAAGTCGAGCTGGTTAGATATGTGATTTCATATGTGAAATCAGCATATGATATTATCTCATATCTCCTGAACTGAATCAAATTGAAATTGTATCATAGCAGACTTTGTGATATTGATATTGTGATTGAATCGTTGTGCATTGGATCAATATAATATTGTTTTGTTATGAAACTTTTTTTCTTTCTAACATAAATCCATAACTTCTCTAATTGGTTGTAAATTGCATTTAAAGTTGTTTTGTGACAGATAATTCACTTAGAATTAATTATCACAGTTTTGAGCGCAAGTGGTGTAGTCATTTTACAGATGGGCTGTTTGTATTCTACGACACATTGTCCACAAACATACAGCTATTTAGGAAAAATGGCTTTTTAAAACATGTTTTGACTTTTCGCTCAAACTGAAAGTAATATTGATAGGAGTACTGGGAAGTATCGCTATTGATAAGCAGTGTCAGTATCTGTCAATATAATATAATACTATACTCATTCCTAACCAATCTGATGAAAAAAATCTGGCAAAAATGCTGGATTGGAGAGATAAATATTAGGAAATGATCTTTGATTCATTTCTAGTTTTTAATGGTTTACATCTTTACCATTAATAGGCTAAGACAAGATCGGACCAAAAATGTGCCTCTTCGTTACCTACTTTTTCTATGCTTAATTAAGAGTGATGTGGGAGGAAAGCAGACCTACTACTACTACTAACACATAATCTGTGTATCATTCCTTTTTCAAACTAAACTCAAAAACATATTGGGCAGTTGGTGGCGTAATGGTTAGGGCGTTCTCCCCATGATCCCCCCGAGGGACCACTAAGACACTCATGAGCAAGGTACCATCCCCATGCACTGCTACCCGGGTGCTGCCCATGTCAGCTGCCCACTGCTCCTTCCTTCATGGATGGGTCAAATGCAGAGTTTGTTGTGGTGCACAGTTTGCTGTGGTGTGTTCACAATGACAAATAGCAACTTACCTTCACATGGTTTTTCTCAGTATTTGCTTCGAGAACCAAAATGAAAATAACTCATCTGGTTTTTCATTTTGGTTTTAAAAAACAAAGACTGAAAAAACCATGCCTTTTGGGTTTTGGTTTTAGTTTAAAGAGCGAAAGATATATGGATTTAAATCTGTAACTGCCTTCTTATATGACTGTAATGAACAATCTATGGTTTTTCTGCTGTGGCCTGAATAGGGGTCACAGATTATTGGCCTGGCCGTTATCGATATTGATCTATGGCATTTTATGGTTTCCGGTATTTTTAACTCTATATAAAAGATTCATTTTGTTCCACTCTTTTTTCTGTGATAAGTAGCCACATTCCTCTTCACCTGTTCTGTAGACGTCAAGTTCAGCCTAAGGCTGAATGGACAGGAAGTTTAGCATTCTAACACAGACACTGGGAGCTCCCTGCACTTTTTCTGTTAAGACCATGATAAAAAGCTCTCAGAAATAAACATATGCTAAAAGGCCTTTGCTTTAAGTTTTTACTTGTAAATTCTGGCACAAAATTTTACTTTTCTATGCACATGCTGTATTTCAGTTTAAACTTTATCAGTCTTCTTGATTAGTAATAATTGGTACTGACAATTAACCCCAGGGTGTTCCAGGGAGACTGTCCGTGCAATCAGGAATTTAAAAAAAGCTTAGTTTGATTCAACAGTCTGTGGTTCGTTCTGGAGAATATCTTTTACGCTATTTATACTTTATCAAACACAAGATTTCTGGCAGTACGTTAACTTTATTAGCCACGCAGCCAGGACAGTTGGAATTTGTATTTATGGTACAGCAATATTAAGCCCTGTATTGCCATACATTTAGGTACAGAAAAACAATTATGACAAGCATTACATGACAGTACAGCAACATACAACACTGACAAATAATACACTATAGTGTGTGAAGACAGATGTAGAGAGAAGAATTTAGAACTTTATATAAATCATGGACTGAAGACTCAGAAAACAGTTTTTAGCAGTGTGTAGGGCCCTATAATTTCCGCGGACGGAATCACGGAATTCAACAAATAAAATGCAATCGGTTGTAAAACGCGGAATGTCATATAATTCGCTGATATCAGTGTGTGAGCAAAGCAAAGGTTTCTAATCAACTTTGGCTGCTGCAGCCCCCTGTACGTGTTACCTGTTGAGGCAGGACTCAGCTTTCCACACACACAAACGCACAGACACAGAAGGGGGAAAAGTCAGCGGTCAGCTATGAAACACTCGCTGAAAAAAATTACGGAATTCGAGTGTTAGTGCTAAGTTTAGAGCAGAACAATACCCAGACGATTTTTATGAATCGGGAGAACAACTCTTTTGTAAGTTTTGCCAACGCACGATAGACTGCACCCGCAAGAACACGTGACGACCACTTACCACTTACCACTTTACATAATATATATGATTGTAATGTAAAACACGGATTTCAGAAGAATAAAAATGATAAAAACGGAATTCAGGAAAAAATGAAAGGGAATTTAGGAAAAAACAAAACAGATTTCATAGGGCTCTAAGTGTGTATCTGTTTGTTACATGACTATAAACCCAGATCTAGCAAACTATTTCGATTTAGCAGTTTTCTTGTTATGATTCCTGTTATTCCAGACTCTGAATCTGTGAGTTCTGCTCCTCTAGCCTCATGCCCTTCCTCTGATTGTTTTCCACACTCTCCTTTCCTGTCAGTGCTGTGTTGTGTTCATGCAGAGCAAATCCCTGAAGGGTAGACGTGGTGGAGATAATCCAAGTTGCTATGACGAGAGAGAGTATGGGGGGGGGGACAGAGAGAGCGAGAGACTGACATCCTAACATGGAAAGAATACAACTTAAACAGCCTTTTGTCTGGCCTATTCATGTTTATTTTATACAGCTGTTGCTAGTATAGCTATATTTAAATATGAGTTAATGTCTTCTTGTGCTCGGGAATTAAAATGTCAAATGAGATTTTAATTGCTTTTTGTGATTTGAAATAAATGGAAGTGATTTAAACCAGCGTAGGATATTGTCTCATATTGATCACTGGACTGAATCGAAATTGTATCGTAGTACACTTTGTTCAGACATCGAATCATTGTCAAAAGTGACAAAATATCGTATGGTGATGAAATTTGTAATTTACACCTAGTAATGGGCTTATTGCAAAGAAGAGTGTGTGGTTTATGTTTCTATGTTTTATGGTTGTGTGTTATGTCCATGTGACTAGCTTTGTTAGAAAAAAATAAGTTACAGCATGACAGCATGGATTGTCTCGTGCAAATAATTGTGTAACACACACATCACATTTCTTTCAAAGCAAACAACAGCAATGTTTGGCAAGATATTAACAGATATTCCAGGTAATAGGTAAAGCTCTGGCAGGTGGCATGATAATTATTTAACAGGTCCTGGTCATAATTGTGTCATTAGCGATCAGAGTCTAAAGTACAGTTAGATCTGCACCGTGTATTTGTTATTTAGTCGATTATCTCTGCTGATTTGTAGTATACTAATGGGTATGGGTATCAGTCATTTTTTTAAACAATATGCTGCTGAAATAAGTTTGCTGCTTCGGCTCTGAGGCACCTCTTTCACTTTAGGTTGCTGCTACATTTACCTTTGACTTATATTATATACAGTACTTAACAGGCACTCTTATCCAGAGTGACATACAACACTGCTTTGTAGTGCATGACAATTGAAACATTTTAGTACCTAAAGCTTCTCATTAGTATATGAAGCTTTTGGGAAGTAAATTTAATGCATTCAACTCATTTTAAAAAGACTACCTGGAGTTCCCCGCACCTTTTATGTTAAAATCTCAGTATTAAACATATGCTAAGAAAATGTAAATTAAGTTTTGTCTTATTTGTTTGTGTTATTCTAAATTTTGACACCAATTTCCATTTTTACAGCAGACCTATAGGAGCTCAAAATATCGGTTATTGCTCTTCTTTACATTTCACTGCATGTTGTACCTGTATAATTTGCATGTGACAAATAAAGAATCTTGAATCTTGATTAGTAATAATTAGTATCATCCCTAAATAATAAGATATTAGATGATCCCTAATTTAAATATTGTGATTTTATGTTTTTGCTGGTATTTATATTTTTGCCAGGCCGATAATGATCCAAGCCTTACTCTACACCCAGTTTAAAGAGGCAGTAGCCTTTAGTTTCAAGCCCCTTTAACTGCTTCTTTGAGGGTCTGATTTTGGGCAATGACTGATTTTATTGCCTCTAACTCACCTGATTAGATGTTTATTGGCCTCAATTTTTTGGCGTTGTACTGAGATAAAAAGGCCAGAGCTGACCCTGGACCTTATCATGCTTCTCAAAATAGCTCCAGACTTCAGCGAAAGCTTCTGTCACACTCGCTATAAACGACATTATCTTTTGGCATTTAGACAAATCCACTCGCGCGCACACACACACACACTCCCACACCAAGGCTGGGCAGTTATCTTGCCCAAATCAGTCATTTCTATTATTTTGAAGTCACAAAGATATGCACTCTTTCATTATAAAGTACTGTATATCCCACCTTTAATAGTACAACACAGTACAAACCTTGTCTGTGAGCTATGAGGGCAAAAAAACCCTCAAAAAATCCCCCAAAAAAGTAATTGTTTATTAATCATAATCAAAGTTAAAAGTTGAATTAATTGTAATCTTTGTGGTGGAGGTGAGATGCTGATTGGGCAAAAGAAACACACCTGAAAATGTACACCTGGGCGTGAAATATTGATAAGTCAGCGCTGAAGGTAGGACTCGGGTAACAACACAACATTATGCTTCAGTGCCTCTGACCTCATACGAGTCTAAGGGCTGACCAATACATTTTTTCATGGCCAATATGGGCTTTTACTGATATTTAACAAAATGAAAATTGATGTTTGATACCTCAAATCAGTACCACAGTTCATTAACGATTAAAATTCAATTTTACCTTGATTACGATTAATGAACAGTTTTAGTTTTTTGTGTTTGTTTTTGCTCTTATAGTTCGCAGACATGATTTGTACTGTAAATATGCTCAACTGTTACAGTGCATATCTTGATTTTTATATGTATGATTTTAAAATAATTGATGGAAACACAGATGTAGCAACAGTGTGGACACATGACAACACTCATAGTAGTTTGTTTCTATTGGGACAGAAGATGACCACACACTGGTTATATTTGTTTTTAAGTATTAACAGAATTTTAGAAACAATCATCATGTTCCGAATGTCAGTTTTCGATTAATGGCCCAGTCCTAGTCCAGTTGATCCAGGCTAATCGACCCACCTCTAACACAAACTGCACACAAAACAATATAGAAACGGCTACAGTAGTGTGAAGGTGCCTTTATGCTTCACATGCAAAAATCTGAAACTAGCATAAACCAAAACTTTCCAGAAATTTTTGCTGCTAATCAATTAAAAAATATATATTGCGTCAATTAATCACATGTGTAGAATAGTTTAGAAATGCATGTTAAGGAATGGAAAGAGAAAACGGCTTAGTTTCTAACTTGTCATTGCCATTACTTGAAAGTTTGAGTGGATGTAAATAGACTAAGACTGCATGAAGTAATTATCAATCATTAAAATGCTTCCATTTTTAAATGCCATTACTCTAGCTATAATCAATTAGTTGCATACAAAAATACGTTGTATAAGTATTCATACCCCTTGAACCTTTACACATTTTGACACCTTACAACCACAAACTTAATTGTTTTTCATTGAGATTTTCTGTGATAGACCAACACAGAGTAGCACATAATTGTGAAGTGGTACGAAAATGATACATGATTTTCAAAATTTTAAGCAAATAAAAATCTGAAAAGTGTGGCGTGCGTTTGTATTCAGCTCCCTGTACTCTGATACCCCTAAATAAAATCCAGTGCAATCAATTGCCATCAGAAGTCACCTAATTAGATAATAGAGTTCACCTGTGTGTAATTTAGTCTCATTATGAATACACCTGTTCTGTGAAGGCCTCAGTGGTTTGTTAGAGAACATTAGTGAACAAACAACATCGTGAAAACCAAGGAACTCACCAGACAGGTCAGAGATAAAGTTGTAGATAAGTTTAAAGCAGGGTTAGGTTATAAAAAAAATATCCCAAGCTTTGAACATCTCGAGGAGCACTGTTCATCATCCAAAAATGGAAAAAGTATGCTACAGCTGCAAACCTACCAAGACATGGCCGTCCACCTAAACTGACAGACCGAGCAAGGAGAGCACTAGTCAGAGAAGCTTCTAAGAGGCCCATGGTCACTCTGCAGAAATCCACAGCTCAGGTGGGAGAATCTGTCCACAGGACAACTGTAAGTCGTGTACTCCACAAATCTGGCCTATATGGAAGAGTGGCAAGAAGAAAGCCATTGTTGACAGAAAGACATAAAAAGTCCCGTTTGCAGTTTGCCAGGAGCCATGCAGGGGACACAGCAAACATGTGGAAGAAGGTGCTCTGGTCAGACGAGACCAAAGTTGAACTTTTGGGCCTAAATGCAAAGCGCTACGTGTGGCGGAAAAGTAACATTGCTCATCACCCTGAACACGCCATCCCCACTGTGAAACATGGTGGTGGCAGCATCACGCTGTGGGGATGCTTTTCTTCAGCAGGGACAGGGAAGCTGGTCAGAGTTGATAGGAAGATGGATGGAGCTAAATACAGGGCAGTCCTGGAAGAAAACCTGTTGGAGGCTGCAAAGGACTTGAGACTGGGAAGGAGATTCACCTTCCAGCAAGACAGTGACCCTAAACATACAGCAAGAGCTACAATGGAATGGTTTAGATCAAAGAATATTCATGTGTTAGAATGGCCCAGTCAAAGTCCAGACCTAAATCCCATTGAGCATCTGTGGCAAGACTTGAAAACTGCTGTTCACAGACGCTCTCCATCCAATCTGGCTGAGCTTGGGCTATTTTGCTATGAAGGATGGGCAAAAACTTCAGTCTCTAGATGTGCAAAGCTGGTAGAGACATATCTCAAAAGACTTGCAGCTGTAATTGCAGCGAAAGGTGGCTCTACAAAGTATTGACGCAGGGGGGCTGAATACAAATGCACACCACACTTTTCAGATTTTTATTTGCTTAAAATTTTGAAAACCATGTATCATTTTTGTACCACTTCACAATTATGTGCTACTTTGTGTTGGTCTATCACAGAAAATCTCAATAAAAACATTTAAGTTTGTGGTTGTAAGGTGTCAAAATGTGTAAAAGTTCAAGGGGTATGAATACTTTTTCAAGGCACTGTAGCTAGTGCTTTGTTTCTAGTAAACACAATTAGATCGTGATGTGATGGGCAAAACCGGTAGAATTACATTCTAGTCTCAACCTTTTATGTAAATTTGTGTGATGTAAAATGTTTGTCTCTATATCCAGATGGAATGTGGTGCAATGTCAGTTGTTCAGTGCAAAACTTGCATGCAAACCGCTAAACCAAAAATAGAAAACAGGAAACGAAATCCGAAAATGTAGTTGGAATGGAAATTAGATTTGCAGTGTGTTAACAATTTCTACACAACCAGAATAAAAAGTCCTGCCGTGCCTTTTTAGACTGAGCTGTCATTTCCAAATTTCTGTATCATTTGCAAATTCATTCATTCATTCATTCATTATCTGAACCGCTGAGTCCTACCTGGGGTCGCGGGGGGGACCGGAGCCTATCCCGGGAACTTACGGGCGCAAGACGGGGAGCAACCCTGGGCAGGTGCCAACACACCGCAGAGCTCACACGCTCACACAATCACACACACATTCACACTGTACTGGGCCAATTTAGAGTCGAACCCGGAGAAAACCCACGGGGACACAGGGAGAACATGCAAACTCCACACAGAAAGGCCCCACGGCTGACCTGGGGCTCGAACCCATGACCTCCTTGTTGTGAGGCAGCAGCGCTAACCACTGCGACACCGTGCCGCCCCCATTTGCAAATTTTCTATTGAAATGGTTTTCTATGTAGATCAGTAGCAGATGATAATTATCTACATATTCAATTCCTAAATCCTGTTTAACTGAAACCTTTCATCATTATTGGCTCATATGGCATGGGTTGTTGTAATGAATTATCAGGACATAAATGATGAATGTGCTCACACCCACGGACACACACACACAAGAACAAACATGCTGCTGCACAGAAAAGCAAAATCCCCCTGTATGTTTGGAGTTAGTCAACATACACATTTTACGAGAGAGAGTACTTTATCCTCTGTTATATTTCTCATACAGGGCTGTCCTAGATCAGATAAGCAGAGAGAGAGAGAGAGAAACCTTATCCCTTTATTAACTCTCCCAAAAGATCCTGTAGACGTTTCAGAAAATTGAAACGTAGACATGTTTAGTTTAACCGCCTCCTCCCAGCCTCGCGTCGCTGAACTCTGAAGATCCTGCTGTGCAGTCCTTACTTTCCACTGTGTGTGTTTTCAAGTAACTGAAACACTAGTCAGCAAAAGTCCAAGAAGCTCCGAGACTCTGTCACAAGTGTCTTTGCCTGTTTTACTCTGTACGACTCTAATGTAGTAAACAGTGTTTTAGAAAGCAATTTTAATGTAATACTTTTTCATCTGAAATGAACCTTACACTTAAAAGTACTTTTACTGCGCAAAAGACTCAAGCCACCCCTCACCTCTTCGTATCCTGCGTCCAGAGAGCCAGACCTTCTTGTGTTTTTAATGTAGTCTTAGGGTTCAGCATTTAAATGTATGTTTGCACTTGCTATATAGATCACTGTACCTGTCTATCTAGAAATGCCAGAAGTTCCAAAAAGAGCTTTATACTGATCCACAGCATTGAAGTAGTGTGTAGTCTTGTTTTAAATGTTCATTAAACTCTGTTATTCTACATATGAGTTTTTATCTCATTACAAGAAAGCTGTTAGTAAATGGCAGTTGTAAGTATTTTGCTTCTTATGTGTGCTGTATGGATTGTGGACAGTTCTGTTTGTACTGACCCTGGCTTAACTAATGCATTTAAAGCCTAGAATTTGACTGTGCCAGTTAATAGGGTATCACACACGTCTTCCTAAGGCAAACTTGTTTTATTTGAAATATATTTTCATTTATAGTTGTCCTCACAACTTTCCAGTGCTTACCAAGAATGGAACAGATCGCAAGCTTATGAAAAAAACCCCATTGACACTGTTAGTTATTTTTTATCTTTATACATTAAAGACAGAGATGGTTTATAATACATGAGAGGCTTTGTGTAGAAATGTTGTGTTGTGTTTTGGGTTGTGTGTCACTGAGGTGTGTGTGTAATGTAATAATTGTTAGTGATAATTGTTTTGTGGTGATGTGCCTTGAGCTTCAGCTCCTTTACCCTGTGATTATGAAGCAGAATCACCGATGTGTAACATGTTGAGTGGTCACTCCAACAGGCCTCCTTTGTAGAGGGTTAGGAAAATAACGGGGTGTGTGTGCGCGTTTGTGTGTGTCTGCAGCTTGATGTAAAGGGGAGTTACTTTTCCTGTGCTACTGAATAACCTTATTCAGCGTCCCCCCACTCCACGTGCTCACAAAGCAACCCAGTATATATGATGTCTGATCTGAGATCAGTTTATTTCATTAATCATTCTGCTAGTTTATGTGACCGTTAAGAGTCAAACTGATCCCCGATCAGCAGTCCTCTTACTGGGTTGTGTGATGGATCTGTGTGTGTTTATGTGTGTTAGGGTTTTTTTTTTTTTTTCCCCAGAGCAGATTCCAGTCCTGATTATTACTATTCAAGAAGGCTCATAACCAATATTATGAGCCGAAATCTTCAATCACAAATCTTAATTTAAATGTCTTTTAGCATATGTTTAATTCTGAGAACGTTTCATCATGTTCTTAAGGCAAAAAGTAACAAACAAACACAAACAAATAAAGGAATGGATGAAGTCGTTCTGGATAAGAGCAACTGCTAATTTGCTTAAAAATGTTAATACATTTCTGCTAGGGTTGAATGAATGTCAATTCATTACTTTTATCGGCAAATTGGTTAAAAAATTACATGTACCCATAACCAAAAAAGATAGGTGCTAATAATAAGCCAGGCAGACGATTAGTCAGCCCTCAGTGTGGGTGGGTGTGTGTTTCGAAAGTTTGATTACTTACAAAGTTACGTCAGCTGCGTCAGCATCTGTGGTAATGCATATGTGCTGACTGAGGTGAAAGCACATGGATCACATGAAAAACTTTTGTATTTGTCATTTTCCAATAATTATGCCAATAAAATAATGTAAAAATGTGCCAGTTTGGCGTTTATGTAGCTGCCCCCACTGTCAGCCTGGTGCTGCTTAATTTGGTCTATTAAGTGAGAAACTTTTACTCGTTTTATTAGTTTATAACATGGGTAAAAGAGAAGTTAATTTAGGAAATAATAAAATGAGTAAAAGGCAAATTCAAAACCACACTCGTCCCCCCAATCCCTCACTCCACCCTCATCCTTCACCTCACACTTGCATTCCTCACCCCACACCATCCCCCCATCCTTTGCTCCCCTCCTCGCCCCCATCCCTCTTTCCTTGTCCCCCTTGCCGTCCCTTGCTCCCCACTCACTCCTCATTCCTGCACTTTCCCCCGTTCCTTTCTCCCCCTTGGCTCCCCGATCCATCCCACCATCCCTCATCTCACCCATCCCTCGTTCCTCACTTCTCCCCAACCCTTACTGCCCGTCCTGCCTGCTCGTCCCTCCTCCAAACCCGCCCCACCTTGCCTCACACTCGTCCTCCTGTCCCTTGCGATGTAGATAAAGGTAAAGGTGGACGGGACAGGAGGACGAGTGTATCTATGATAACTGTTAGAGCCATTTTGCGTTGCATGAATGCTTGAATATTTGGATTTAATATTTCATATGTATTTGTAGTAGAAATTAGAACTATAATGATAATTTGAATATTTCTGTAACTTGCCATTTAAACTTTCTATACAGTGTTACATAACAGAGTTATATTAATACCTATGTATAGACGTTAAATGTACTTGTTGGGTTCAGTGATGAGGCGAAGGGTTCTTGAAGTTTCAAAGTTTTATTACAGAAAAGGGCGAAAGTGTTCTTACAAGATGTTCATTCGACCAGTCGGTGTTTCTCTTTCTGTGTCCAAACTCTCACTCCCTCGCACCCAAGAATGTACCTTTTTATCTACTCCTCCGGGGCCTCAAGAACGCCGTTGGAGACACCGAGTCTAACACGAGGGCCTATTTTGTCTTGCTAAGATATGCGTTACTCGGAAAAAGGGTGAAGCAGCAAAGCTGCACCTGGTAATAAGTGGATTTAGAGTGACAGGATGTAAGGACAAGGGACTGGTTAGGGTAGGAATGTTCCAAGGACAACCGGGGAATAGAGGAGCAAAAGAGGCTCCCAGAAAACAGATTCTCAGAAGATACACACACATGGAAACTGTCTACAAACTAATTATACAGTGTCATGAAGTTTAATGTTGCTCACTTCTCTTGCTCTATTTTGTCTTCTGTCTCCACAGGTTGTTGATCTCAAAAGTCATGACCCAGAGATATAGCCATGGCTGTACTGCTCAGCTGACCCTTGCCCTCACGTTCACGCTGGCCCTGTTGCAGTGGCCTTTGGGAGAGGTTCGATGTCACGAGGATCTATCGGCCGCTCTGGTCCTGCAGGACCTTCTGAGTCGCTATGGCGAGAATGGGACTGTCTCGGTACCGCAGCTACGGATGCTGCTCATGCGTCTCAGCACCCGACGGAACGAGGACGACGTCAAGGAAGAGACAAACACGTCATCCAGGACGAATGCCTCAACTGTAAGTTTCTAAATTGTAGTTTCCTAAATAATAAAATATTTATTTTAATCCATTCCACGTACCCTCTAGCACTTGCATGTCATGTCATGTGAACTCTGTACGTAATTAGATCCTACTGGATCCATGAACTCTCTTAAATAGTTTTTTCAGTTTGTACTGCTGCATCAATACTCCATATTCTTCTGTTCATATTAGTGCCTATCTTTTTACTCTCAATGTCTCAGCACCAACCACCAAAACAAGCTCCTAATATGTTATAATGAACTTGGTATTAACGATTCTGATTCTGAGTCTTAATTTTTGATTGTAGAAGAACAGATTTCATTGTCATGGAATCATGACGCTGTTGCTGATGCAAATGCAATATCGATGCCAATTGTTACTAATGAAGGAGACCAATGTCGATATCAGAGCTGATAAAGATATACTGATCAAACCTTTAATCTGTTCCATACCTGTGCCTTCTACAGTGTCATGAATTCATGACGGTGTCAATTGCACAGAAATTGTTGGGATAAGGAGTTTGGCCAATGTGTTTTTTTTAGGGCTCATCTCAATACAGGCTGTTACTATTCAAAGAGACTGATATGCAGTATTTTTAAACCAAAATATTTTTTCATGGCCAGTAGCGTTACAGGTTATTACTAAACAAGGATATTCAATATTTTAAACCAAAGTATGTGTCCGCTATAAAAATCAATTTGTGTCAAACACCAAACCACTGTTAAACCTGTTAAAAAGTGTGTGATTATATATGTGACTCTGCACGGCAAAACCAGTCGCTTGTCGCAAATTTTCAAAATTGAGTTATGTTTTCAGGAAAGGGCATAAATCAACCTTCAAAACGATACCTATATCGAATGAATCTGACGACATATGACTGAGATATCAACATTCAAAGGAGTCGGGTTTCTCCTGTCATGCCAAGTGAGAAACACCTACGCTGCATTCACAGCCACATGGATAACCTACCTGCGTTAGGTTAACTGAACTCGGGAGACGGAGAATTATCTTCACGCTAGTCAACCAGTGGATTTACCATAAATATTGAAGTAGAGCGGTCAAAACAGAAACTTTTAACATTCTGCTGGAATCTAATTCCTCACCTCAAGAAAGTCATGTTTTTAGGATGGAAAGGGGAAGTTTTTCAGCGAATTTTATTCACAACAGTACAGTATAGACCTTCCACTGTTTCAAAACACTAAAAACAAAAAATCCAAAATTTTACTCCATGCAACATAAGCGGTCATTTTTCTCAACCTCCGTTGCGACAAGCGACTGGTTTCACCGTGCAGAGTCACATATATATATTTATATTGTCGATAGCTCAACCGTATCTCTCCTTTTTATCTCTTGTTCATACCTTTTCCCATTGACTACGTTTTCAGAGTTGTCATCTCAGTTTCAAATTCTAATTTGTGTTGCGTCATACCCTGTGTCCTCATACTGGTTTATCCCATTGAACAACTTTATTGCTCCTTTTATATCCTTCATTTCTCTGTTTACCATATTTGACCACAGCATTCACACATTGTCTGTGGGAAATGCCCTTTGTAGTTTTATTTAATCCCTGTGTGACTGAAGTCTAACTGCACTCTTTTTGTTCACCCACATGGGTCATGATCATGAGGGATGTTTGAAATATTTCCTAAGCTTTATGCCACCTTCCATTCTCTGCTTTATAGTGAAGTTGTAAAAGAAAATCCTTCACCCGAGCAAAGTGTGGGAGAGATTTAACATGAGCTCCACTCTTTAAAGTTGACATTCAGCATGGATGTGGCTAGAACTTCACAACATAGAGCATTCCAGCAAACCTTTATGTGATGTGGAAAATTATTGACCCCAGTGTATTCATGATTTTGGTTGAAAAGCCCTGAGACTGGTCCGGTAGTAAACAATTTTGAATGTCGAAGATACAGTATAAGCCAATTAAATAGAGGAAAATGAAACATTATATTGTGCCACACTAGTAACTGAATTTGAAAAGTGATCAAAGGATCATCACAGGCAAGATCATGTTAATTAGACATTCTGATCGTCAGTTTTGACGAATCTTCGGTTAATTACCCAGCCTTAACCTGTGCCTAGGGCTGGGCGATATGGACCAAAAATCACATCTCGATATTTTTTGGTAAATGGCGATATACGATATATATCTCGATATTATTTTGGGTGAAGTAATAACAAAAACCAATTCTGGATCAAAGCCACATGTACCAACTGTCACAGGGGCACTTTTATTAAAAACAAACTAAAATATATATTGAATAAAAATGCTCTCTGATTAAAAAATAAAATGTAAATATAAGATACAGAGCAAAAAGAACAAGTGTGAAAGTGCTTCCTCTTTTACAATAACCTGTACAAACAACAAAACTGACTAAACTTGTTCAACTCCTGTGTGTCCTGGTCAGTGTATCCTGTGCAAGTCTCAAATAACAAGTCAAGTATTGAGAAAATAAATAACAACAAGCTAGGGCCTAAGAAAAAAAAAAGTTGGTTGTCAGTTGAGGTCATGGGACGGAAGGGATTCTCCCGCCCCCCGCAGTGGCAGCAAGGGATGGGAAATTTATTTTATTTGTTATTTTCCTTTTATTGTTATTTTCCAGCAGTGATGTTATTTTTTCATAACAGTGCCTACCTGTATGGCGTCACATCAATGCCAAAACTAGACCGCGCAAAAAATGACTTGCGCAAAAATTTCGCGGGCGTAAATTTCAAAGTCGCAATCGCAAATGTGAAACTCGAAAGCACAAAATTAATAATCGAGTGCGTGGTTGTGATAATGTTGCGTGCAAACTGTATTTTTCCTCTCTCGAATGTCTTTTTTCCTCTCGATGTGTTAAATGGCCTCGCGCGCAAAGTAGATTACCGACGAGCCGCTTTTTTTCTCGAGTGAGATTTTTTCGCGCGCGGTTTGAAAGGGGCTGGTTTTGGCAGTTTGGGGACAGACAAGTGGGCAAGGGGAGCCATTGATTGCGTGCTTATTAAACGTGTAAGACCTAACTATTAAATTATTATTATAAGGTCGATAAACTCTAACTTGCGTTTAACCTACCTGCCGCTCTTCCTCCGCCATTTTAGGTAATCTACTTTGCACGCAAGGCCATTTAACACATCGAGAGGAAAAAAGACATTCGAGAGAGGAAAAATACAGTTTGCACGCAATATTATCACAACCACGCACTCGATTATTAATTTTGTGCTCTCGAGTTTCACATTTCATATTTGACTTAGTATAATTTTACCGCAAAATAAACTATATCGATATAAACGATATTGTGTAATCCTATATCTCGTATGAAAATATATCGATATATTTTAAAAACTCGATATATCGCCCAGCCCTACCTGTGCCCATACTTTCCAACACATGCAGCTGGCAGTCGCCGCCCAGTGCAGCCACGTCTCTGTTTACCTTCAACATGGGCACTGTGTGCCCTCCCTCTCTCACTGTCTCTCTCAGGCCATCATCTTAATCCATATCGGAGATGCGGTTGGCCTTAAGAGTTGAGACAAACCAAAACAGTGTTCAGTTAGTTACATGCACAAACAGTGTCATTTGTTTCCCAATGTTTAAAAATCACATTTCTGCTTTCATTGCAAATAGCAAGACCTCATTTTAAAACCTTTATTTAATTTATATTGGGAATGTTATAGTGCAAAGACGCTTTTTTGTTAAGGCAGTGGTTCCCAAACATTTTCTGCAGGGCCCCCCTTTTCTAGACAAGAACATTATTGAGCTGATTATTGAGTATCATCTCAAGTCCCACATTTTTCAGTGGCTGCAGTGGGCTTGCTTTGTGCTGCAAATCTTCTCAGTTCGGGGTTACAGCTGGGAAACAGAGAGTTTCTAGCAGTGCTCGAGTGGAGCGTAGGCTATCCCATTGGTGCGCCCCTCTGCAATACCTCTGCGCCCCCCAGTTTGGGGACCACTGATTTAAGGGATTTCAGAATTTTGTTTTTACATAGAGGGAAAATGTGCAAGCAACCAAAATGTTTTTAAAGCTGTTGTTTTGGAAACACATAAGAAGTGAAAAAAATAACTGAATAGATCTTCAGTTGTGAGTTGACTGTCATTGATCATCAGCGCCGATGTGTAGCATTTTTATTGGTTATTTTATTGGTCAATTATTAACCCAATACCTCAATAAAATAAATTAATTTAGAAATGCACTACTTTGGACCTGATTGGTTAGTCATCAGATTTAGCCTGTCAGCACTAAAGGCTGAATGCACTGAAAGTATCTTGAAAGGCATTGTTGGAGTATTTGTTATTAAATGTTAACCCCAATTTCCATTATTACAGCAGGCACCGATATCGCCCTCCTTGGTTAGTAATAATCAGTATCTGTATTTACCCTGAAAAAAGCATGACGGTCGACCCCTAATCATTACACTACTAACAGTTATTATTCTGTGTTCTTTAGTTTGTTGAGCAGAGTGCAGCACAGGCAGTTGTTTTTGCTGGTGTTCCACTGAGTATAGAATTAAATCATGATGTTTACTCTCCAGCTCTTTCCGGAAAAGTCACATAAAGGATACCTACAATTACAGACTTGCATGCCTGGCATTTTTAGAACTTGGAAGTTGGTTAGCTTCCAAATCTACATCGAGGATATTCATTCAGCCAGCAAGCGTTTTATTATTTCACTATTATTATCTCAAAAATTAGGATGTGGTGAAAAAAGCTTTTGATTTTCATTACTTAATTCAAAAGGGTAAACATTCATGTAAAAAGATAAACATCAATATTTCACTTTACAATTTATGCATAAAATGAAATGGCTTAATGTTGACAATAATGGCTGAATGCAAATAAAAACAGTAATATAGTATCTCAGAATATTAGAATATCTCATTTTGAGTTTGACTAAATTGCTTTCACCTTTGGCATAATGAATATATAGTGTAATTAATTGCTGTGTTGTGTGTGTGTGTGTGTGTGTTTTAGTGTTTGGCCACCGGTACGCTGGCAGTGCACGGCCTGAGCGAAAACACTCGTCTGAACGGATCGGGATTGAGGGATTTCTGCCCCACCTTGCTGCATCAGCTTGACGCAGGAGTGTGCCACACCAAGCTGAGCCCCGAATCCGAATCCAGCCCGGGTCCCTCCAACGCTGAGGGTGAGACTCAATCCGGTTCTAAAAATCCATTTTAAACCAAGATTTCACTTCAGCGATGTCAACAGACAATATTGCAGTATGATAAAATGTGTCCTTTACACGCCTACAGCATTAACACTGGTGTGTGTGTCGACGTGTGTGTGTGTGAGGGGGGAAAAAAGCAGAATTTGCAAGCTCATCTTTTCTAGAGAGTGTTTATCGGACATTGGAACATAGTGTGCAGCGAGTTGTGCGCTTCGTGTGATCTGTAATCGCTCTGTTAGACGGTTGTTACAGTATAAAGAGCAAGACAAAGTTCAGCCTTACCTTTGTTAGTGATTGTTTTCTTTATCAGGAAAAAGATAAAATCTTTTGCTCTGTGGACATATGTAGGGGTGTTATCTGCTGGGGAAAAAATGAAATAAAACGAACAGTGATCAGCTATGCACTCCACACTATACATGTACAATCTGGAGTGCAATGGTTCTTTAGTAAGACTGGAGCTATTCAAAGTCCTCCACTTATTTGCTGGGATGCACCGTATATTGATCTGATAATGACTCTGATAATAATCTGGTAACACTCAACCAATCTGTTCGGTTAAGTTGTACGTTTGTCCAGGTTTGTCTTCTGTGCACTATGCTTGGGCAGCTGTAATGCGGTAAAATTGGTTTAGAACTGGTCTCATCCCTTACCGGAATGTTAGTCTTCTGGCAAACGGTTGCTGTTAACCATTGCCAATGTTGCTGCAAATTTGCAGCAAGGTCATATTTTCACATGACTTCTAGCAGACTTTGTGGAGAACTTGTGAACCTGGCAAATTTGTCACCACTACAAGTCCACTACAAGTTTGCCATTACTGACAGAATCCTTTTAAATTAGATGCTTTGTTGTGTGGCGGCAACAGTACTACAGTAAAGTAGACTTGATGTACAGCTTTTGTTTTATATTCGTGCTAAGCATAAAAAGCATAAAAAATCCAATTTATTGATAGGATAGTGAGCAGAACAAGCAAGGCAACACACTACAAAGCCCTAACCGATCATGCCATTCTACTGTTTAATTTGCTTAACTACACCAGGTCTTGCTGGTGATCTCTGTGTTCCTGATGCAGCGGTGTTAGGGAACGTCACAAAATTACACAACTGTCTTTAAACTAATCTATTCTTCAGAGTCTCACCGAGAAATATACAGCTTATTATTTAAACACTGCTGTCTGATCGCTGCACAGGATAGGCACATAGACAAAGCAAATGTATCTGGATCGGTATCAGAACTGAAACAGTTGGATCGGTGCATCCCTAATTTATTGGTTAAGTAATATTTTTGGTTTTTGGAAGCCTGTTTTTGCTGCATAAGAGCTTTTGACCAGCTTGTGCTGCCTTAGATTTAGAAGGTGGAGATTCTGCTGCTGGAGCAGCAATTCTGTCTGAAATGAAAATATAGTGTTGTGGTGTAGAAGACATGTATAATCAGCAGGCAGGGAATAGGAACAGTGTTTGTGTGTGTGTTTATTTTTAAGTGTGTGTGTGTGCCTTTGTATGTGTGTGTATGTATGTGTATAGTTGTGCATGTGCATTTTGGTGTGTGTGTGTGTGTGTGCAAGCATATGCGTTTGTGTATCTGTGTGTGTGCAAACGTGCGTTTTTGGTGTAGGTGAGTTTGTGGGTGGAGTGTGTGTGTGTGTGTATTTGCTCTGGCACAAAACTTCACTTAAATGCCTTTTAAAAATGGATTTCTTTGTGCTTGTGGGACCAAAAAGGAATATTTGCCAATGATGATAAGATTTGGACATTTTTTTCAGGTGACTGAAGTATCTGTATCAGAAGTTCGGTCAGGCCCTAGACCACGATTTGATTCATTAACCTGAACACTCTTCCACAGCTGATATCAGACTGCTCTCCGCTGACTTACAACTCGCCACTCCTGGATCCCTGTGTGTGTGTGTGTGTGTGTTAGGGCTGTTCAATATGACTATATGGCACACACCATGCCAAATTCCTTAAATGTGTAGCATATTTGGCTCTATGTTCTATAGCCCTACATATGTAACCTTACTTTCTTTCTTTCTTTCTCTTTCTTTCTTTCTTTCTTTCTTTCTTCTTCACTCACCTGCTCTCTCTCGCTCCTTTACTTTTTCTCTCTTTCTCTCACTTTCCCTCCATTTCTCTTACTCTTTTTCGCTCACACTTTCATTCATTTCTTTGTTGTCTTTCTTTTTTTCTCTCTCTGTCTTGCCCCCCCTCTCTCATTCTCTCTTTCTTTCTTGTTTCTCTCTCACTTGCGCTGTCTCTCGCTTCCGTAAGCCTGACCGTGTGTGTATGTTTGTGTGCACAGTGTGGGGTTTTGCTGCTCTGAGTGTGACATTAGTGAGCGGCTTTGCGCTGACTGGTGTGTTCGTGGTGCCGCTCATGAGGACGCGCTTCATGCGCAGAACACTCGTCTTTTTCATCGCTCTGTCCATCGGAACGCTCTTCTCCACTGCCCTCTTCCAGCTGCTGCCAGAGGTGCAGTATGTGTGGTTGCAAACACACACACACACATACACACACACCAATCTAATGATAATATTAATGAGCATATCTTCCTTGCACTGGTGTGTTGGGAATTTTCATCATGAAGACGTGTAGAACGTCTTTCTTTTTACATTTCTTTTCCTCCTACAGGGACTCATTTCATGGCCAGGGTTTAGATTAATATGTGGTGTGTTGTTCTTTTACATTCTCTCTCTCTCTGTGTCTTTCTCTGTCTCTCTCTTCTCTCTCTCTCATTTTCTTTCTTTGATTCTTTCTTTCTCTCTCCAACTCACATTTTGTTTCTTTCTCTCACTCACTCTGATTATCTCTTTTGTCTCTCACTCTCCATTTCTGCCTTCCTTCCTTCATTTCTTTCTTTTTTTGTCTCTCTCTTCAACTCGGACACACTCACTTTTTCACTTACTCTCTTTCTCTCACCCATGTCATGCTTTCTTTCTTTCTTTCCTTCTTTCTCACTCGTTTTTCTTTATTTTTCAAGCACTCTCTCTTAAACTTTCTTTCTCATGTTTTGTCTTTCTCCCTTTTACTCACTCACTGTCCTTTTTTGTTTTCCCATTTCTTTCTTTTTTCTTTCTCTCTTTGCCTGTTTTTGACTCTTACACACCCACCTGTTAACGTTTTCTTTCTTTATCTCACCCATGTCATACTCTTTTATTCTTTCTTTCTCACTCATTCTGTCTTTACACTCTTTCTTTCTTTCTTTTTCACTCTCGCTTTCTAACTCACACACTCTCATTTTCTCTCTTTTTCTTTCTCTCACTCATCTCATATTTTCTTTTTTCTCTCTTTATTTCTCTCAATTATTGTTGTCATATTCTTGTCATTCTCAATTACCCATGTCATACTCTTTTATTCTTTCTTTCTCACTCTCGCTTTCTAACTCACACACTCATTTTCTCTCTTTTTCCTTCTCTCACTCATCTCATTTTCTTTTTTCTCTCTTTATTTCTCTCAATTATTCTGTCTCTTTTTTTCTCTCTCACTCCCTGGCATTTTCTTTTTTTCTTTCTTTCCTCTCCTCTCTATGTCTACCTCTCTCATTCTTTTTTTTTCTCTCTCACTCGCTCCCTCACTTTTTCCTTCTTCCTCTTTTTGACGCACACTCACTCATAATCTTTTTCTCTTTCACTCTCACACTCTTAGTTTCTCTCTCTCTCATATATACACATATTCTTTCAGTCTCTCACACACACAGCGTTTCTCTCCATCTCTTTCTCTCACATACAGGTTGCTGTGTCTTCATGCTCACCCACTGTGTTCTTTGGCTTTAGCCTGTAGGTGTCTTTGTCTCAGTAGTAACACACACACAGCAGCCTGGAGCTGAGCTACACACTCTCTTACACCCCAACACACACACACACACACAGAACTCAGACCTTTAATCAGAGGCTAAGGGTAGGCTGCTCAGCCCCGGGCAGGAAGCGAGAAGTGTGTTCATCAGTTCAGCTCCAGTAAATGTTTTAAAGGTGACCATAAAAGAGATTCTTTCATCTCCTAGATTACAATTAGGTTGTTAGACTACAATCTCCTCGTTAAGAGAGTTAGTGAAGCCCCCAATCCTGCGCTCTCCAGCCTGGGGGCGTGAGCTATGAGGAGAGAGAGATCTGTGTGAGTGTGAATGAATGAATGAATGCTTCAACACAGCCTGAAGTGTTTTGTCACCGACCACGACTGCTCTCGAGAAGCGAGTGATGAATGGATGTGTAGCGAGGAGGGACAGAAGGAAGGAAGGAGTGCGTTTAGCCATCCACGTGGACGCAAACTCCCCCCGCCCATTTCGGAGGTCACAATCCTCTGATTCATTTCCATGGTTGCCGTATGTTTCCTCTGAATCACCGCATGTTGCTTCGGAAAACGAGCGGTGAAATTGAGCATGTCACCCTCAAGAAAGCAATGAAGGAGAAAAGTGATCAATGGAAAAACTTGCACCGGATGTTTCAAATGTTTTCTCACCGTCGGAGCCGTGCACAGACGTTTTGGGGGAGGGGAGAGACGGGTGCTCAAGCCATAAAGGGAACAAAATTATTTATCAAACAAAAAAAAAAGCTTCACTCTGTAGCACACCTTTTACTTGCTTATAACAAAACAAGAACTTATCAAGTCAAAGGCCGAATGGGCACCTGGAGTCCGTCTGTGCACGTGTCTGATCAGAATTTTTCCACCGGGTTGCGGGAAATTAATTTTATTAATATTTTCTCTCTCTCTCTCTCTCAGGAAATTTCTTCCTAAATCCTGCCACTTCAATCCTGTGAACTCATCAATTAATTTGAATCTCTTTTTTTTCTTCTCTCTCTTTTTTTCCCTCTCGTGGCACGGGTCCAGTGTGGGGGTTCGGGTTCCTGTGTGTAACGCTGATCTCTCTGTGCTCGCTGGTCGGCGCCAGCGTTGTGCCCTTCATGAGGAAAACCTTTTACAAGCGGCTGCTGCTCTACTTCATAGCTCTGGCCATCGGCACACTCTATTCCAACGCTTTATTTCAGCTCATCCCAGAGGTAGAGTGGAAAGCCTTTTAAGGGGGATGGGGCCAGGGCGTAGGAGACGGCTGGCTAAAAACTCAGTACTACCACAATTAAAGATGCGCTGTGTAAGGTTTGGTTTAGAGGTTTGCGTAGGCACAGCTCAGTAGAATGTAATGTAATTGTGCTATAATATCAAATAGGCCTGGGCAATTAATCGAAACCGATATTCGGAACCTTATATTTTTAAAAAATCACGTGTGTTGTCATGTCGATCCGTCCAGTTTCCGTCTATATCTCTATGTTTGCTCCAGTTATGTTAAAATCTCAAAGAAATGCACTCTTTTTATTTGAGAAAAATATTCCAGCTTTAATAGCTGAGCAAATTTACAGTACAAACTTCGTCAGTGAATTATGAAGATGGAAAACAAAAACAGAAATCATTGTTTGTTAATTGTAATTGAGGTATTGATATTGATATGAGGTCATATTGCCCAGCCCTAATGGTTTAACCTTCTTGGTTAAACCTCCATCTTGGTAAACTTCTAAGGGACTTCTAATGAGGGTGTTAGAGCCATTTTGTGTGAATATTTAGATTTAATGTTTTGTAGTTGTTTACAGTAGAAAGTAGAGGAATGTTTCTGGAATCTTCCATAACTTTGCACGTATAGTGCTATGTAATAGAATTCTATCAATACATATGCATGTTAAATGTACTACTACGTAACAGTAGAAGTAATACATGCCTTACGTGTCATAATCTGAGGTATATATAGGATGTAAGAACGTAAAAGGTTTAGTTTTACATTGAATGTGATGGAGTTAAGAGCTGCGGAGCGCTACAGTTTTTGACCGTCACGTAACACCACGTAAAGTATCTTTGTAGTCTTAGGGATTCATTTTTTGCCTGTAAAACCTTGAATTGTAGTAAAGAAAAGACGACGAAAGACATCTCAGGACTCAAGACTCTTTTTGGTGCGTGTCGCGTACAAAGACCACTCAAGAGCTCTTAGCTTATGAGACAACGAGGAGTTGCTCTCACAGAGGGTAATATCAGGAACCTTATCATAAAGGGTTTTTTTTTAATTCGATAATTACTAAATAACGTTTAGTTGTTAATAGCTATCAATTCATTAGCTATTAATTCTTTCACTGTTGTACTCAGAATCAAATTTGCAGCAGAGTAATTATTATATTATCCACCACATCTAAATAAATAACTGTAGTACCCTGTGAAGTAATGATCATCCTTAACAACATTTCATATGATCCGGACAGGAAAGCAAGGGCCTGTGTGCACCAAATGCGTTTAGATTGGGTGCATGAGATGAAACCTGCTGGGAGAGTTCCACCGATTTATATGTCCCACCCCTACCTCGACTTTGATTGGGTAGCAAGAGAGAAGTGACATTGACCAGCCCAGCGCTGTTCTAAAAGTTGAACGGATTTCAACATGAGTGCTGCGGTAAACAACCGTCTCCACCAGCATTTTTTTTCCACTTAGCGCTCTGAACGCTGGTTACAATGAAGTTACAAAGAATGTTCAAAATGCCCCCAAAGTCACCAATGTCAGTGGTAGATTGTAAAGATTTGCTTCAACCCACTTTTAGTCAATTTTTGGGTTTTACAAGTTATTGTGGCTATAGCATTTATATAGGAAACACTTTGTTGCAAATTTATTTGTGAATACACCAGTGAACAAACTTTGAAAATCAACGCTTGCCAAAATTATAGGCAAAAATACAGAGATCCATTGTCAGACACAGTGTATAACTTGAATATCTGTTTATTGTGAGACACTAAACATCTTTTAAAGAAAGACTTAAGTCCCGGACCTCTCAAAAATGAATTTACAAATGCACTACAGCCTATAAACATTTCTCTATTTTTGTTTGAATAATCTAGCAAAGGCCGAAGTTTAAACTGCTGTGAAAGTTGCTCTTGCATTCTGTGGGACACAAACACAGGGATAATAATTTTTTAATGTTCCGATTCTAAACCAAATCTTACACCCGGCATCTTTGTATGTTTGTAGTTTGGTGGTGCTTTAACTCTAGGCTTTTTATTTATATTTTTTCAATCAGCTCTCGACCTCAGTAGCTCCTCCCAGTTCAGCGAACGGCAGGGAGAAAGGAGAACGGTGACGACGCCTGATCACCAAATCTTACAATGAAATCCAAATTTATCCTGAAATTCATCTGAATCGTCAATCTAAATCACAATTCCCTATTTATTTTTTTGACAATGTGTCAGACTCAAATTCACATCCAATCAAAGCATGCAAATTCAGTTTTAACGATCTGGTTTTTGGCCAATCACAGATCTTTTTGCAAAAATCAAAAAAGTGGAGGGTGGAGACCTGAGTTGGATAGAGCTGTAAAAATGTGAACGATCCATAATCAGCTCCGACTTGTTTCCTCTCGGACATTCTTAAACATCTGAAGCACATGTAGGCTTTAAATGTTACCGACAAAACCTTCTTGGCTTCTCAAAAAATTGTAAAACTTGCCGGGTGACTTCAGGTATGTCAAGAGATGTCGAGGGAAACATGTTCAGAGGTGGTTTGAGATTGAAATCTATCTTTTAAACATGTGAGTAGATCTATAAAAAACAATATAGTTATGTCATTTTGTTGCAGTTTTCATAGAGTAGCTTTATTTATAAATACACTGTACACTGGCACAAATACCATATACACACAGAAACAAAATTCTTACACACCGAAACATTTCCACAATTTAAACTAACAATTTATATATATTTAAATAAATATTTACAATTTTTACATTCTGATTTAAATGTACAGTGCATATAACTATATATATATGTATAAAACTTAGTTATTTTTTAATGTTTTGCTATTTTTGAGTGTCATTATATATTTGTGGTGGGGTTTTTATGTAAAAAGTTTGTGTTACTAACTTTTGTGTTTGCCAACATAAACCCACTGTTGTTTCGGGCCAGGCGTTCGGCTTTGACCCGACTGAACCGTCCTACGTGTCCAAGTCTGCAGTGGTCTTCGGGGGATTTTATCTCTTCTTCTTCACAGAGAAGGTCCTCAAGATGATCCTCAAGCCAAAAAACGGGGTGAGACTTTAGTCCCCTGCCTGGCCTTGTGTTTGTTCTTGATAAGCAGGTTTGGTCAGTGCGGTTGCGGTCACATTAACCTGTCTGCTCCAAACGGCAGAACGTGTGCTTCCCACTTTTCTGGGGTTTAATAATTGAGAATTTCAAAGTGGAGTATTGACTTGCAGTTTCAGTAATATATCTGAGGTTTAATTACGCTATGAGTTAAACCAAAATTCTTTCAGTGTTGCGTTCGGAATTAAATCTTGCCCAGCCCACCTTAAACATGTAGCTACAATACTTAATGAGATGACTGATCACAAACAACAACATGTTCATGTTAACAGTACGTCAAGATGATGGATTGAGGCAACTTGAACAGTAAACTGTCAATTTATGAACAAATTTATAATCAGTAATCTGTTTGTACATTTATATTCTCTTATTTTGGGTGTGTTGTGCACAGCTGTGTGTAGAACACACTGTATTTAGGAGTTCTGTAATTCTAAATACATGGAAGCTATCAGAGGATTTTTCTAATGGAACCTTTTACACTGTGACTCAAAAAAAGGACGATCTGTAGTTTTGCAGATAAATCTGTTTTTAAAAATTGTTTTACTGTTGCATTCAGAAGATTGATCAGTGAATTCCAAACGGCATGGATCACTCAATCATAAATCACATCTTAAACATAGAGCTACAAAACCATATACAAAGACATATTCATATTAGTGACACATAACCACTTTTACAGTGAATGATAAGAGGACAGTTTATCACCATATTCTCACAGACGCTGGTTGATCGTGTCATCGCTTTGCTTCAGACATTTTTAAAATCAGTTTCCATTGTAGCTGCCTATTTAAGGTGGGCAAATAAATAGGCATATTTATCCTATGTAATAATCACCTGGTTACAAATGTACTTCTGTATTTTAAAAATAAATCTGAAACATTTGACAACGCTGTGGCGAAAGCTGCAGCGCTCCCTTTCTATGATTTGCAGTGAATATGATGAAAATTTCCCTCATTTCATTTCAAATACAGAATTTCCACTTATAACAGTCAAACCGGAAAGAAAATTGCTAAATTACACTGTACTAATCTCAGTTTCCATGTGTGACTCCGCATTTTAGACGTGGGAGTGTTTTTAAAATCAAGCCTCACCGCCCTGTGAGTTATTGCCTTCCAGGTTATTTTGGACTTGTAGACACGTCTCAAGGTAGTTTGTCCTGTCAGGCAGGAGAGTCTGGAGTAATATTTCTACAAATGTGATTCACTGACAGGTGAATGAGTGAGTGGAATTTCTCAAAGAACACCCAATACAACGAGCTGTCAATGACCATTCCTCATGTCTGGGATTTTGGGGTTGGGATTTAACCTCTTAAACAAGAAAATCACCACAAACTTAAATGAAGCTGCACATCCCCTTGTGGACAAACTTAGAGACTGCATCAGGATATTACCTGAACTTAAAAAGGACAAAAACACAGGTGCTCAAACAGAGCCCACACTTATGCAACCTCAGTATAAGATTTTAATTTTTCCCCTAAAATATTTGCTTGTTTTCAATTGAGTTGTTCAGGTTGCAAGTGGAAAAACTGAAATGATTTATCCTGGTCTTGTTTTTTCTTTGCATCACAACAATCTGGCATTTGTTATCAGGCTGTATGGACATTTTATATTCACTTGTATTAGACCAGGGGTTTTCAGCTGGTGGTCCACAGCCTCCTGGTGGTCTGCGTTGGCAATGCAGGTGGTCCACGACATGCAATCCAGTTTCACTACTGAAATCACTTTTTAAAAATTATTTGATTTTATTTTTCAAAACATTTGGGCATCTTTCTGAATGATGAATTTAATGCAAATATAAAAAGAAATTAAGAAACACAGTGGGCCACAGACTTCTGCTTAGTCTGAATGGTTATCCCTGTGACGGAACCAGTTGAAAACCCCTGTATTACACTAAACTGCGTTGTAAACCACGTGTGTACTGACTTTTCCCTCTTTAAGGGAGGACACGGTCACAGCCACTTCCCGGTGGAGCACTACGCTAACGGAGACATGGAGGATGGAGTGATGGACAAGTTGCAGAACGGGGATACAGGAGGAGGAGGCGGAGTAGCAGGAGGAGTGTCTCTGCCTCGGGTAGATGGAGAGATCAGAGGGGTCGGGGAGGACGACAAGATGCTCAGCACGGTACAGACGCTACAGGTCAGTGCTCGGCTTGTGGAAACGGTCAGAGCATAAATAACACTCTTTACACAAAGGGGCGACTGATTATCGGGGGCTGATATCAGGCATTTTGCTGATTATCGATATCGGTGTAAAATTTTGACCATCGCCGATATTAAGTAATTACAAGGTCTGCTACTGTGGCTCCACTGCTGTCTCTTCTCTCTGTGATGTTGGCTCTCGACTTGCTGCTTCATTTAATGTCCCGCCCACAACAGTCTCTGATTGGCCATATGTCACATGAGTAGTAGTCGCAGATTATGCAACATATCTAGGAGCTCATGTGCAAGTAGCTTTAATCAGGAAAAACTCTGATCTTACTATGCCATCTTTTGAATGTGCCAGATGTGAAAGTTGCCTATAAGCTAGATTAGTAGTTAAATGATGTGTTTTTGAGTTTATTAATCATTTTTGCACACTCAAAATTCCTTCCTTTCTTTTTGTGGTTCTGAGACATGTTAGATATGAACTGTTTTTAATTGGATGACGATGACACCTAGTGTTCAGAACCTAAACTCCAGTTTAATATTAGTGTAATACTCATTTTTAAAAATATTTTTACACAGAGCGGGCCAAGGAGCTGAAGTTTGACACTAATTTGCAAATGAATGAATGAAACATTACGTTTGATTTTGCACCAGTGATTTCCAAACTCTTTTTTGGTCACAATACACATACTGTATATAAAGGAGCTATATGTGTAATCTCTAAACTAGAAGTAGACAATGTGCAATATTAGTTACCAGAGATGTTCAGAATATGTGCAAAAATTGCAGTTGCAATACTGGAATGTAATTTTGTGCATTATATATACATATGAACAGCAGCAGTGCAATATGAATATCCAGACGATCTATAAAAACACTGCCTCTTGTTAGTATCTAATGTGTTTGTGCATGTAGAGGCATGTGCACGGTAAGAACAGTGATGTGTAAAGTGCAGAGGTGCGAGTAGAGTCAGTTCATGCCATCAGCAGTGGAATAATGGGAATATTCAGGTGGGCTGGGGTGAAGTCATTTATCTAAGTCTCATTTTTACTGCCTTTTAACCGGGCTCTGCAGACTTTTCATATCCATATTAATATACTGTATATTTAGTAATGTCCTGACGTAATGTCTAGCTTTGTCCACAAGGTGGTGGGGCAGCTCCATTTAGGTTTGTGTTGAAATTCTTGTTTGAGGTTAAATCTCAAATGCAGAATCCTGCTAAATCCCACCTATGAGGCATAGTCATTGGGGTCTTGTTGTATTGTGTGTTCTGAGAGAATTTTTTCTCAAAATTGCCCCTTTGCACAAAATGGCTTTAAAATGTAAGCAGCTCCGTGAACATTCAGTCAGATTGAGCAGCTGTAAGGTTCTTAATTTTTTGCCTTTTGGGAAGCGCTGCTTTACACCAACACTTAAAAGCTTTATCAGGCAAATGAATGACGTGTGTGTGTGTGTGTGTGTTCATGTAATTATCGCATTGTGGGGACATTTGAGAGGTCCCCATGAGGAAAAATGACTTTATAGAAAATGTGCTTGTTTTATTTGAGAAACTAAAAGAGGTAAAAGATGTGCTTTTGGTTACTGAGGTTAAGGTTAGGGTTAGGATTAGGTGTAGGTGTAAAATTATGTACATCTAGTCATTATGGGAGTCTATGGAAAGACCTCACAAAGACTGTGTGTGCTTGTGTGTGTGTAGGATGCTTCAAGTTCGGGAGGAGGAGGAACAGGAGGGTGTTACTGGCTGAAGGGCAGAGCGTATTCGGACATCGGGACTCTCGCCTGGATGATCACGCTGAGCGACGGTCTGCACAACTTCATCGACGGTTTGGCCATTGGAGCCTCGTTCACCGCCTCCGTCTTCCAGGGCATCAGCACCTCCATCGCCATCCTGTGTGAAGAGTTTCCTCATGAACTCGGTCTGTCCCCCCACCCCGCCCTCTCTCTCTCTCTCTCTCTCTCTCGCTCTCTCTGTGTCTCGGTCCTTGTCTGTCTTTGTATCTCTCTATGTCTTTCTCCTCTCTCTCTCTATCTTTACCCATCTGTCTTTAACAGTCTGGCTCTCATTTGTCTGTTGGTGTCTGTCTTTCTAGCTATCCATCCCTTCTTCGCTCAGACTCTCTCCCCGCTTTGCCTTTCTCTGTCCGTCTGTCCGTCTGTCCGTCTGTCCGTCTGTCCGTCTGTCTGTCTGTCCGTCTGTCTGTCCGTCTGTCTGTCCGTCTGTCTGTCTGTCTGTCTGTCTGTCTGTCTGTCTGTCTCTCTCTCCTTCCCTACCTCCCTCTTCCTCCCTCTCTCTAGCTCTCTCTCTGCGTCCTCCCTCTCTCTCTTTCTGTCCGCCTGTCTCTATCTTTTCCCTCTCCCTACATTTCTTGCTGTTTCTCTCTCTCCTCTTCTCCTGTCTCCCTCCACCACTCCCTCCCTCAAGCTTTCTCCCCCTGCCTCCCTTCATCATTTTCTCCCTCTCTCCCTCCATTGTTCTCTCCCTTCGTCCCTCCATCGTCCTCTCTCTTCCCTCTCTCTCTCTATCCCTTACCCCCTCTCTGTTGTCTCTCTCCGTCTTTTTCTCTCTTGTTAAGTGCTCTCTCTCTCTCTCTCAATTTCTCTGTCTTCCCACATCTGTGCGTCTGTCTCTATCTGCCACTGCCCTTTTTCTCTGTCTCTGATTTTTTTTTTTTTTCTCGCTCTCACACACACACTCATAAATCACCTTTTCTCACTCACTCACTCACTCTTTGTCCTACCACCTCTCTCCCTCTCACCCCCCCTCTCTAATCAGGTGACTTTGTGATCCTGTTGAATGCGGGGATGAGTATCCAGCAGGCTCTCTTCTTCAACTTCCTGTCAGCTTGCTGCTGTTACCTTGGCATGGGTTTTGGCATTTTGGTGGGAAACAGCTTCTCGCCAAACTGGATCTTTGCCCTGGCAGGAGGCATGTTCCTCTACATCGCTCTGGCAGACATGGTGAGGGACAAGCATGACCTTTACTCCTCCAGAGGTTCAGTGATATTCATGATAAATAATCTAATTAATACTGCAGTTCAGGAAGAGATCATGACTTGGGTAAAGAGACATTGCACTGACAGAGAGGATGCGCTTTTAATTGTGTTTTTGTGTTGAATTTCTTACTTGACGATGCATCCTAAATTGTGTCGGTGTTGTCAGACGTGTTCATCTTTCTCTTGCAAGTGGAATTTTTTCAGACTATGAGGTTTCCTATTTTGAGTGAAATTCTATCTGCTAAAGTTTGCGTTAGTTCGTTCAAACGTAGGCTTTAGCGTATCTGGGCACATAATCAAATATCCTCGTCTCAATCCTGAAGTCACACATGGATTAAAGTTTTCTGTCGCTATGACGGATTTCCGTCAACGGAGGGCACTAAAGCTCAATTTTGAGATTGATGCAGATCAGAAGAAAAAAGTTTTGTTGGGGAGTAAACAAGCAGGGGGTAAACAAGCTTCGGCAGACAAAGTTCTGGTAAGGCGGTCTTTTTCCTTGGTTTAATTACGATTTAGTTATTCTTCCTGAAAATAAAAACAAACATTATGGTTTCGGCAGTTCACTTAAATATTGATGGATGCGGAGTAGCCTACAGGTTACAACCTGTTTCCCGACGCTTGTTTAAGATGCCAAACTTCAGAGTAAGGAGAAAGGAAGGTACAGATCAGAAAACTTTACTGATCCTGGAGGAAATTGCTTTATAAAGGCAGAACTGCCCTCGGGCTGGCCCGTACGGGGATCGATTTAGTTCATGGTGAAAAAAGATGAAAATGGCAGGTGTGTGCTTTTGTGTGGTATCTCAAGTAGGGGCTTAGGGGATAATGGACAACACAGCGCTGAAAATTTGATGCATGGCCGAGGTGGTATGGGCCTGCGAGACAGAGCATTTGGTTTAAAAAAAAAAAAAAAAAATCCGTCAGATGATTTTTTTTGTTTTGTTTTAATCCATGAGTCTCAAATTTGTAGGCTATGTTTGATGCTGACGTTATATTCAGTGGTCGTTCAACATCTCAAACACTTTGCGCGCTCAGCTCAACCAAAGATCATCTGAAAGAGCTTCTGCCTGCGAATCCTATTGGCCGATGGCCCTGGTCTTGTGATTGACTGCACACTACAGACAGTTTTTACAGAAAAACCAAAGATGACGTTGACGATGAGAAGGGACGGCGACAGGTAGATTAAACGCAAGTTATAGTTTATCAACCTTATAATTATAATTTAATAGTTAGGTCTTACACGTTTAATATGCATACGTTCAGTGGCTCCCCTTGCCCACTTGTCTGTCCCCAATTCAACATAAACACAGATGCACAAGTCAATCACAAGACCAGGAGCCATCGGCCAATAGGATTCGAAGACAGAAGCTCTTTCAGATTATCTTTGGTTGAGCTGAGCGCGCAAACTGCTTACATCATTCGATTCGGCATTGCGCCACATTTTAAGAAATTACTTATAAATAGTGTCAATGATGCGGGTCAGTATGTACTGTGCTGTGTCTTCTCATTTATGTATATTGGGCCCTGAGGCTCTAATCTTAGATAGTGTAAAAGGAGGCCCGCAGCTGGTCTCAGATCAGAGTGAAAGGCCTCAGCATGTAGCCTCTGCCGCCTGTGTGTAGGAGGGATTTGAGCAGAATTCTGATGCTGCAGTGGTGCTGGCCTGTAAGGCATTTGTTTTAAGAAGTGTCAAGTTGACTTTATTAGGGTGGGACTAAGGGTTATGGTTAGGTTAACCCAAGGGCTAGGTTTAAGGTAAGGACAACTTGACGCTAAAAAAAAAGGCAGCTGCGCGATGTCGTGTTGGTAGTAAAAAATATTGTGGAGGTAGTAAAAGGTAATAAATTTGACTCTAGGATTCCTGCATAAACCCTGAATCAGGCTACACCCAGTTCCTGGTACATTTATCACGATTCAGAAGTCTGTATAACAATGCACTCGCATCTTTTACATTTAAAACATTTTACGTTTTACATTTTGAAAAGACGTTCAGTTGTCTTCAATTCAAGATTCAAGCTCTCAGGAGTGGAGCTGTATTTATAGGTGATGTCTTCCGATGATGTCTACTGTCCTTTATGTAACTTTCTCTCCCTTTTCCCAGTTTCCGGAGATGAACGAGGTGAGCCGAGCGGAGGAGGAGGCCGGAGGAAGCGGCTCGCTCCTCACCTTCATCATCCAAAACGCCGGCCTGCTGACCGGCTTCGCCATCATGCTCCTGCTCACCATCTACTCAGGACAGATACAACTCGGATAGCACACCACAAGGACTCAAATCCCACAAAATCATGACAGACTTAACTTTTAAAACCCCCCTTTTTTATCGTGGGTGGGGGTTAACCCAAAGAGAAGTGAGTTCAGGACTTGGGTGTTTGCTCCAAGCCCAATTGTGCAATGGAAAATGGACCAGCTGGACTAGGTCCAGGCCCAACTGGAAAGTAGGAGGCTGATTTAGGCCAAAATTAGGAAACTGGGACTAGAGACTTTGTTCTGTGTCTAAATATATACGATGCAACAGACATGCTAATCTCTTCTTGAATATGCATTTTCTTCTGGTTCTGTTCCTTATTTTTTGTCCCTCTTGTTTGCTGAGAGTGGCCTTGTCTTTCTATGTGTGACCTTTCGTCCCCGTTTGTTTTCGGTTGAACCTTTGGCCCTAATTGGGTAGATTTGGATTCATTTTCTGATTATGGTGGTGCTATGTTTAAAATATTTAAAATCCGTCAAAAATGTTGTCGTTTAGACTGCGTCTTTCTGGAAAAAAAAAAAGCTTTTTCTTTACAGTTTGGGTCAAATCCAGTCCATGATGACCTAAACCCTGTCCACACTTTTGTATTGTTTTCTTTTATCCCCAAATCCTTGAGAGCTGAGACCTGTAGAATTCGGTAGTGTTGGAACTGGAAAACCCTTTTTTTAAAACTAGAACATATTCCATTACGTCAGTGGTAAAATTAGTACACTGAGTGAAAATAGGACCTCTGTAGCTTTGTTCACAACTGGAAAGATACAGAATTCTTGTTGCATTCAGAATTAAGTTTGCAACAAAGTGATTATATTGCCATAACACCATAACTTGGGAGAAATGATTACTTGACCTTGGCAAGGCCTTTGACAGTGTAGACCATCGGAAACTCTGGACAATGTTAAAAAATGGAGCATCTGAGCAGCCTAATCAGGAATGTCAAGAGGTTACAGTCTGGACACAGCATGAGAACAGCCAGTGGGTCAAAGTCGAATGTGTCATTACATTTGCATTTATGCCATTTAGCACTCTTATCCAGAGCGACTTCCATTTCCTCATTTTTGGGACAGTTCCCTGAGAGCATTTTAGGTTTAAGGGTCTTGCTCAGGGACACAGTGATGGTTGTGCCAGAGGTAGGATTCGAACCCACAACCTCTTGGTCCGGAGGCGAGTGCCCTAACCACTAGAACTCCAACATCTGCTGCATTAGACAATAATGTATTCTGTCACTGTCTCTATTCAATTTATATGCCACAGCTATTTTCATGGAGGCTGGCTGAAGAAGAGGGATTAACGATTGGACAAGGAAGTCTGAACAGTCTTAGATATGCTGATGACACCACCTTGATTGCTAGCAGTGCAAGAGGAATGAGGGATTCACTTAGAACTGTTAAATCCAAAAGCCGAGAAAATCTAAATATTGGCCACCGATAAGGTTGCTAAAATATTTCTGAGCTGGATGGCGAGGAAATCAAAGAGGTCTGGAATTTCAGCTCACTTGGATCGATAATAAACTCATGTAACAACAGCTCCAGAGATCAAACGAAGAATTGCCATAGAAAAATCAACAATGAACGTCACTGGGCAAAGTCTTTAAGTCGAAAGATGTTTCTCTTTTGACAGCAAAAAGTGACTGGTGCATAGTTTGATCTTTACTACAGTCACATACAGTTAGGAGAGGACAGGAAACAATGCATTTGAAATGTGGTGCTAGAGAAGGATTCTATCTGTACCATGGGACAGCCAAACGGACAAATCGATTCTGGAGCAAATCAAACCTGATATGTCTCTTGAATCACAGATTACCAAATTACACCTCCTTTACTTTGGACACAGCTTGAAGGAAACAGTCACTGAGGAAGAACATTGTGGTTGGAAGAATTGAAGGAACGAGATGAAGAGGAAGATCAGCAACACCGTGACTTGACAAGACCTTAACATGGCGGACTTGTACAAGATCTGCAGATCGTTCGCCCATCATAGTCGCTATGGTTAGGCCTGCTAACTAACTTACAATTACAGTTACAAAGAATGTTCCCGTTAGCTACAATATTTTACAAAATGGAAAAAAAATAACAAAAAGTTGGTCTGAAACAGCGTCATGGATGCTCTGATGTTGCATTGGCCACTTTGTGAGTGAGGGACTAAATGAGTGATTATCTGTCATTGTGAAGCCCGTGTATGTTCAAAAGAAGGTACATTTGGAAGATTCTTCGTCACTTGTAATTGCAAAAAAAACACAATTGTTGAATTTGGGCATAGATTGATGTTCCGCTTTTAAAAGTTATCATGTACCATTAATATGAAGATATTGTTTGTGATAGTCATTTTTACCATAAGATTGTAGATGCATGTTTAAGGTGTGGTGAGCAATATAAAACTCACTTTTTTGATTTAATTCTGAATGCAACAGTGAGCAATTTGGCAATTTTTGGGCAACACTACAGGGCAGCTTCTTTGACTGTGTATTTAGAGCTGCTACCCTTTAAAAGCAACTAGCCGAAGTTCAGCAGGATCTATTGGTGTATAACTGGCATTATAACTGATGTTACATAACTGTTAACCAACAATATTTATGCTGATGTGTAAGACTGACGCTTAAGCCATTCCATAGCAGCACGAACAAACAAGACTGTACAAAATCTGCTTTGAACAAAGATGGGTACTGTAGTGTGGATTTATTTTGATTGAATGTTTTTCAATTTATTGTGTGCTATACTTGTCAAAGAACCAGAAACAGATGTCTAGCAGACCAAATATGTGCCGTTGTTTTTGCGAAAACCCACTTCAGACGGTTCTTTACAGTATTTAAAGTTAATTGATAAGGAGGGTTTTTTTTTTTCTCATAAAAAGTATTCCATATTTTTCTTTTGTGTCAGTTAATCCCGTCTGTCTGCATTTGTGTCTGTCCTTAGTTTTTGTAAGAAGGCAGAGCTGTCAGAAGCTTTTAATCATCTGATGACTACATCTTCATACTGTTTTCATAACGAGGCGTCTTTGTCCATTAACTATTTATTTGTTTTGGATATTGCTTGACATTGAACAGTAATTAAGGTGTTGTGTAGTTTATGAGCTGCTGTATTATTTAGAGAACAGAAGAATGAAGATGTCTGTAGAAGCTGTCATAATGGAGATGTATAAAATAAGATTCAGTAACATCTGAAGCAATTACGTCCATCTAACCTCTAGTGTCCTTACATTTTTTTAGGTCTTTACATACTGGCATTTTCAAACGTACAGTGGGGTATGATATACCTTTAAAACTCTGACCATTAGTATTCACACTGCATGTTTTTCAGAATTAACTTGTGTTCCCACAAGATAATTAACCTGAATGCACAAAATAAATAACCTGTTCCCACAAGAAACACATATTTTCCCCATGAGGTAAATAATCCACAAGATAATTAACCCGCTCCCTAAAATAAAAACCTGTATCCACAAGGTAATAATTTGTTCCTAAAAGATAAATAACTCCTTTCCTCCCACAATCCAAAAGCATGCACTGTAGGTTAATTGGTGAATCTAAATTTGCCCAGTAAGGTGTGAATGTCTGTGTGATTGTGTGTGTGTGTGCACCCTGCGTTTTGTTGGTGCCTGCCCAGGGTTGTTCCCCACCTTGTGCCCTTAAGTTCCCGGGATAGGCTCCAGTCCCCCCGCGACCCCAGTTGGGATTAAGCGGCTCAGATAATGAATGAATGAATGAATGTTTTTTGTGTGTTGTGGCCATTGATCTAGGTTTAGAAACTATTTTTTGTTGACGTCATCAAAAGTCTAAGAACATGCTACATTATTATTACATTGTCATGCTTTAGTTACATGGTTTTTATTGTTGTTGTTTTTTAAAACATTTTTTAGAATCTGAAATTTTCAGACTGAAAGAAAACCTTTTTCTAGTATTCTAATTATTCTTGATATTTGAATCTCTCAGATAATGAAAAAGAAAAGACATTTGCTCTACCTGTTAGGTGAGAATTACACTATGGGTTTAACCTAAATGCGGATAGTGAGAGATTCTCCCATTTTTCACAGTAACTTGCATTTCCAAGAGCATAAACACATATTTATTATAATTCTAATCTACAACCCTTCTTTTTTGTTAGTTAAATTTGTAGATGTCAACACCTGACAGCTCTTGTTTTGCTTTCATTGGCTGTTACATTGGCATCTGTGATTAAGGTTGAATTGTGTTAGTGTGTGGTTGTGAGAGCGAGCAAGACTTGAAACTCTCAGTCTCTTATCAGTAATGTAAGAATGTACAAAATTATCATCAATAATAGTTTTATTGTACATCTCAATTGTTGTTACTCATGTAAGACGTGTAATTTGCTTTATTTTGTTTCAGTCGTCATGAATCTGTGCAATAGACTGTGCAATGGATTAAATTATATAATTTCAGTGGAAGATAATTTGGGAGAAACTGGCAGTTTTTTTGTTTACCTTTGACACCATTCTACACTCGTTCTTCACGTTCCCTACAGTCTGGGTTTAAATGCATTTGTTCAGATAGTGGATTATGACGTAGACACAAACTTTTTGTCTAAATGTCTTATTAAAGAAACCGCCATATAAAAAATGTTGTATTTGATATAGGCAGTATAGTTTAGTCTAATCACAATATAATTTGATATTGATTCAAATGACAACGATTTAAGAATATCACAAAATCTGCACCGGTACGAATTCAGGAGTCAGCGATCGATATGAGCCAGATAGCATGCGGCTGTGGCCCACTTGCGGCAAATGGGAGGAAAAAGGAAGGGATGCAGAGACAAGACTTTTGTTATTTTTCAAACTGAACAGAAGAGAGTTAGACGTACGGTAAGCAGTTGGGAGAGACAGACGGTTTGGAATAGATCTCATTCATGTGTAATGTAAATGAGATGCACTGTGATATATATTCTACGAAGCTCCTTAAAGGCAATGGTGGGAAATTATTTTTAAATTAGTTTTGCGTTCCCACGCCATAGTTTAGCAATAGCACTATTGGCTCATTTGCTATTTGCTGACGGCGTGGATCAACTTATCGAAATTTACTTTGAACTTGCCATTAAATTTGCAGATATATGAGCCTCTTTTACAACACCTGGAGTCATAAGGAATGATTGTGAGATTCACATAGCGTTATAAATCACGTTTTTTTAGGAATATATATTTATACGAAAAAATCCCCGCTGTATTGAAGGATATCCCCAGAAATACACGCTTTAATGTGCGTATAGTATGAATTGCGCACATTTGCGTCGGAACTTTTTTCTTTATTTTAAAAAATATTTTCCCACCCTGACTATTAGGGGGCTCCGAAGTTTCCTGAAGCCTCCCCAAAATGATTCCAAGCCCCCCTAAAAATATAGTAATTATTATACTATTTTTTAATTATATATCCATACATTTCATACAAGATATCACTGAGCGCAGATACGCACTTAACAAACAGAAGCAAGACTATGAATTGAAATTAAAAATAATAAGTCTAGCTATCATGATTTAATTAAAATTATGTACTAATTCCTTCCTACAACCTTGGGGGCTACGCCCCCCTTGTCTTTCAATCCTAGCGACGTCCCTGCAAGTAAATATGGTTAATGTTTCCGCTTTGGATTGATGCTATGGACTCATTAATTATTACATTGAAGTATCATTTCACCTATAATACACGTTACAGCAGGGTTTAATGTAATACGTTTGTCTTTGACATTTAGTGTTTAAGAAACTGAAGGAAATACAAATTGCTGCAACTCCATTCTCCTCTATATAAGACATTTTTAAGCTTAACTATATCTCGAGGGCTTGAATATAAGACGACTGGACTTCAAGATCATTATATTATTATTTAAAGATAAGTCCAGCTGCCTTCTATTCCAGCCCTCAAGAGGACCGTGTCGTGGACGACTGAGAAGCTACACAGACAAGCTTGTTGGAAGAAAATCTCAGATTTTTAACGACAGGTACTTTTGATAGAAACCTATATGAAAAATACCCGCAAAAGGTCTGATGCTACTTCCATGCACAAGTTTTCATGAATCTCTCACCCGCTTTTCATGTGACTTTATTTAACTCGTTTCCACAAAGCCAAAGTTTACGCTGCTGATTTTCCCCGTTAGTTCAGACAGGAAAACTTTTATTTTGAAAAGCCAGTTCTTCTCTTCTCTTCTCTTCTCTTTTTTATTAGCAAAACGTGTTAATAATTAAATGCAGACTGACTCGCAAAATAGTTGTAACATCATGACGCGCACTTGATAAATTAATATCACATTTCCAGTTGTGAGTTTGTATGCGCATCAGAATGACTTTTACCGCTGTGAGGTTAATTTAAAGCGAGCGTTTAACGGGTTACAGTGTAACGCGTGTGTGAGGCGGCGGGCGTTTGAACTGTCAGAACTTTGGAACGATATTGCGAGTGTGCTGAATTTGGCTCGTCAGCAGTCGTCCATCAACTGCTTGGTCGCGTTTCTCTTCTTAGACAAAATGCGTGTTCGGGGTGGAAGTCGCGCTGCGGTCCTTCTCGCTGTTATTACGGTGCAGCTGCTGCCGGGAGCGCGCGGTGAGTTTTTGGAAACGACGTGCACGCGCACATTGACCTTATTTATTATTTCAAAAATTAACGCGGTTTTAACGTAGTTAAATGTGTTCTTTATGCTAACGTTTTTGTTTGACGTGTGTGTATGGTCGAAAATCACCGTTAACTACTTCAAACCACGTAAACCCTTTATACAGTAAGTTTGCGTGGTTTGTAAGAAGGTTAAAGCTGTTTTTGTGCTATGCAAGGATGTGTATATGTGTGTGTATGGTCAAAAAAGCTTGACCTTTTGTTAAATGTTAACGTAATTTTTTTAAAAAGGTTAAAGGTGTATCTGTCTGCCTCTGTCTGTCTATCTATCTATCTATATGTACTTTTTGTGTTATGTCTGGATGTATATACGGGGTGTGTATGGTCACAAAAAACACTAAAGGTCAACCGATATTGTTTTTATTTAGGGTCGATATTGATATTGATTATTGCTATGAGCCATAACCAATATTTCGAACCCATAGGCAGAAAAGAAAAAGAAAAGATCTTTCAAAAAATTTGAATTTGACAAAAACCAGGTTCAGCTGAAATTCTGCTCTCTCCCCTTCTTCTCTGAGCTTCACGCTGCGCTTGTACGTGAGTGTGGTGTGAATGACACAAGGATTACAGTTCTCTGTTGCTACGACGGATTTCTGTCCATTGGACTCCAACTCAAAGGCATATTTGAGATAAATGCAGCTCCAAAGAGAAATAAACGTGAGGAGGAGGGTGTTTACGCATCGCAAACTCACTGTCTACAAAGTGATGTTTTTCAGTAGGCAAGGTATATAAATTTTGGATGACCCACTTCAATAGGCTTCTTGTTAGTAGAATGTTGATTATGCAGGATCAGCTGTGTAAATACACATGCAAGTGAATTTGAGTGCTCGCGACTCTCACAAGAAATGCTACAGTTCATTCAAATCCTCCTTTTAATTACAGACAAAACTCATATTTTAACTGATAAATAACAGCAACCAGCGTTCTACTCGCAATACAGCCTTTTATTGAAGTCTTCATTGTTTATTTCGGAAGCACCTCCGATGCGTTATTACACTAGGGGAATGTGGGAAATGTAATTCACTCTCAGAAAGGCCAAAAGCAGCTCATTTTAGGTGCCAGGATGAGTCCAAATTGGCTCAAAATGACCCAATACTTCAACAAATCTGATATGGATTTCCAGGTATTTACCTCCATTCTGTATAAATGGTTTGATCAATTAGTTATGCTAACAGACTCCTTTCATTTACTTCAACTTAAATAATAATGTAATTTAAACTCTTTTCAGTGTTACAAATTATGTATTTAAGTTCACGTAAATGAAAATGTAAAGATTCCAATTTAACTTAAAACGTTAAGTTATTACTACAGCTGTGTTTAAGAATGATTGTGTTAATACACCACAGATACTGGATATTATTAGAAAGAACCAAAATATGTTGCTTTTTCAGTTTCGCTGATTTCCTCTATGGTGTTATGGTTTTAAGATATTTGCTCTTAGACATGGTTATGAAAACTCAGTCAAGTGAAATTGCATAAATTACTGTTTTAAATTGAATGAAATGCTAGAAGTACAGTATGTTAACAAGACTAGCTGATTAAATGATTTTCCAACGGCGTAGACTGTAAATAGTGGAGAACTCCACATCAGATTTTAAGAACTGAAGAAGCCTTTGTGATGAGAAGTGAAATATCTTCAACAAACCCCCAAACAGAGAAAAAGGGTTTTCAAAAAAGTTGCATACAGTTCAAGCTCTCAAAACTATTTACAGTATATAACAGCTCTTTGGTGCGACAGTTGATTTGTTTTTGCAGTTGGTTTAAGTGATTTAACAAGCTTGCATGGGTAATGGCTTTATGAATGTGAATCAGTTTGAGAAAATATTTCCGCCGCAGGTGAGTCATGTTCGGGACGTTGTGGCGAGAAACTGACCTCATGTTCGTGCCGTGCCACCTGTGGGAATTTGGGCAACTGCTGTGCAGATCTAAAGCAGTTCTGCCTCGATATCGCACCTCACTCCGGCTCGCTGCTCGGAGGAACCGACTTCACCATCCTCAACTTAACGTTCAGTAAGAACGACATCATCTCATGCAGGTAATGCACTCTAGAGGTGTAACGATACATCAGTCTACATTGATATATTGATCACCAAGCTCATAACATTGATCTAAAGTGGCTTCACTCGTATTACAACATTCCTATATGTTGAAGTGGAGGTCTGTTTTTTATTAAAAGAGAAGTTTTTAAAAAATGTCTGGTTAGTTTTTTGTGATTTGATATGAAGGGAAGTGAGGGTGTTAAATCAGCATGTAATATTGTCTCACGTCAAACGCTGGATCCTGAATTGAATCAAATGGAAATCATATCTTAGCAGACTTTGTGATATCAGCAGACGTTCAGTCGTCGTCATTTGAATGAATGTGAAGTCATCTTGTGATGAAACTCGTACTTTACACCCCTAATACCCACAATACGATGGATAATGACTCAACGACTAAGACAAAGTCTGCTACCACACGATTTCCTTTCTATTCAATTCAGGAGTCAGTGACAGATATGAGATAATGTCATATGCTGATTTAACACACTTCCATTCGTTTCAAGTCGCAGAAGCAACTAAAACATCATTTGACGTTTTTATTCCAAAGCTCAACTCAATGAAGAACTAAATAAAACAGATCTCCAGTCCAACTTAATGTGACGTTACAGTATGCATGTTTCCATTTTGATACTATGGGCTCGATGATCATTTAATTGATGTATTGATGTAGATCAGTGTGTGTGTGTGTGTGTGTGTGTGCAGGTTTAAAGGTGAGATAGTGACACAGGGCTATGTGGATGAAGCCGGTTTGGCTCACTGTATCTCTCCCATGCTGTTCGAGTCGGGCTGGATCCCATTCCACGTCTCCACTGATGGGGTCAGTTACAGCCGGACAGGAAGATGGCTCTCAGGTCAGATTCCCAAACTGCTCCAAAATGAAAACATTGATCAGACATCATACAGGTTGTAAAGCAGGAGAGTGAAGTTTTCATTAAAAGAGAAGATTTGTTTAAATGTCTGGTTGAGCTCAGGAATAAAAATGTCGAATGCATTTTAGTTGCTTTTTGTAACTTACAGTATTTGGTTGATGATTTTAATTGATTGATTGATTGATTGATTGATTGATTGTTTGATTGATTAGTGCACCACAGTAAGCTGAGTGCTGCATTTAAACTGAACCTGGTCAACGGAACACAGTGGCAGTATTACGGCACTCCGGGTGTGAGCGGCGTCCTGCTGATGACTTGGGACTCCACGTTAATAAAAGCAGAGAGAGTTAATATCGAGCTGTGGGGCTACAACGAGACCGGTGAGCGCCAACACACCTCATGCACACTCAAAATGTATTTACACATCAGGTCAGAAGCTAAAAAATGACCATATAACAAAGATACACTGATTTTCTAAAAGAATTATTACAAGAACACAAGATTCAAGGTCGCTCACATAGTTATACAAGTATGCAATGCAACCTGATTGCACGAATTAAAATAGTTATTGAAATTAGAAAATTAACAACACATTAGCTTATATACAAACCATATACAAGAAACCTGGGCAAAAGAGTAAAAATAAAACAAATGTGACATACTGTATATGTAAAGCGCTGTGTGACAATGTCCGTTCGTTTAAAAAGTACTATACAAAAAATTATTATAATTGAAAAAAATAGAATTGAATTTATTCAACTATACAACATATTATTTAGCCACAAAACGTGTTTATACATAAAATTAAACTGAAAAAGCAACGTTATTTTTTTATTCAAGGGTGAGATTGCATCAATTAGAAGTTCTCTGAATGTTGGTTTCAGTTAATTTAATAATAATAATAATAATACATTTTATTTATGGAGCACCTTTCACTCATAAAAATGCATCTCTAAGTGCTTTACCTCAGCAGTAAACTCAGGTAAGAGATACAAGCACCAAGCACCTAGAGCAGGGGTTTTCAACCGGTGGTCCGTGGCCCCACTGTGGTCCTTGACATGCAATTTATTTTAAATTATTTTATTTATTTTTCAGGTGAATTTTGCTTCTTTATGGATAATGAATTTAATGCGGTGGTCCCTGTGACAGAACCAGTTGAAATATCAAAATCAATAAATATCAAATCATAATTCATTGTAATCAATTAATTGCCCAACCCTAATGTCTATACATACACACTGAGTGGAATCTTACCCAGAACAACTTCCATTCCCTAATTAGACAAGCAGTTCATGAAGAAAGTGTGTGATTGTTGTGTTTAAGTTAATGATAAATGTTTCTAGATGTTTCTGCTGTTTAAAGTTGAATTTACAGCTTTAAACTATGAGCTGCTGAAGTAATGTAAAGCTTTTGACCCGTGGTGCGGTTGCAGGTGAGCCGTACTCGGCCGAGTGGGAGTCGGAGTGGAGGTACCTGTACTCGGTGGGAAAGGACGTTCCAAACAGCGGCTCCTTCTCCTTCATACCTAATCCCTCACAGCGCCCTCTAGCGGACTGGCACATGGGCAGCATGAGGGTCAGCAGCACACAGCTGGATGGAGCGCAGTACGCACTACACTAGGGCTGGGCAGTTAATCGAAAAATCATCGAAACTGACATTTAGAACATCTAATCCACCTAATCTTGCCCATGATGATTATTTTGGATCTTATTCAATATTATACAAACATTCGTTGATTTTTTTTAAAAATCTGACATGCTTAATCAACTTCAAATTTTTGTAAATCAGTTTATCATGAGATTAATGACGGTTCTATGTGTGTGTGTGTGTGTGTGTCTTTTTATGTAGGAACGTGAATGCTCTCTGGAGCCCTGTTCATGCGCTGGCTTATCACCTGGACGAGTCATTCAGGAGAGACTCGGCAGGCTGGGCTCTAGACAAGTGTCTGCTGTGGGATGCCGAGGAGCGACGCATGGCCGACTTCCTCTCTGAAATCACCGACTGCCCGTGCACCCTGGCACAGGCTCGTGCCGACACTGGACGCTTCCACGTGAGTCCCAGTCCCCCCAAGCAGAGAAAGCAAAATCCAAACTCTGACCCAGTAGGGCAGTTAACAGTAATAGTCCCATGATCGGAAGGTCGTCCTGGTTGGTCAAGGTGCCACTGAGGTACTCATGAGCAAGGTACCGTCCCCAAGCACTGCTCCCCGGGCACTGCTTCTTCACGGATGGTCAAATGCAGAGGTCACATTTGGTGTGCTGTGCTGTGTTCACAATGACAAATAATCACTCACGTTCACTATAAAGCTTATATATATATATATTATATATATATATATATATATATATATATATATATAGTGTATATACATATATATATATATGTGTATATACATATATATATATATATATAATCATTTGATTTTAACTTTTAGGCAGCAATTAAAATTAAGGTTTTTTTAGTTAAAGTAGATTTTTTATTTAGTGTGAGAGGCATATTAACACATTCACTGTTAACCTGTGTGTCATTGTGAACACAGCACAGCCCAGCACCACAACGAAATGTGACCTCTGCATTTGACCCATCTGTTAAGGAACAGTGAGCAGCTGATGTGCAACACCCGGGGCGCAGTGCTTGGGGACAGTACCTTGCTCATGAGTACCTCAGTGGCACCTTGACCAACCAAGCGACCTTCCGATCACTTTAAGTAGACCCCTGTTTGGAGGTTCCTGTAGAACTTAACGTTCAGTATAAATGTTATATCTGATTTAACTGTGAGATGTTGTATTTTACTGGAAAGAACCACAATTGTTCTGTCAGTTTTGGCTCATTTCAATACATAAAGTTGACATATTACCCATTCACTATTAAACATAGCCGTGGTTGTAACTGAAGAACTCAGAAAGTTAGTTGATATTGCATTAATTATTATTTCAATTTGGTCACTACGTCAATAACATGACTTATTGAACAAATAATAGATTTACAGATTGAAGAACAGTCATGGTCTACAAAGCACTTGTAAGTCGTCTGGATAAGTGACGTGACTGGCTAACTGCTGTACATCTAAATGTAAATAATTTTTTAGTGTAGGGTCACAAATTCCAGTGGTCTCGGAAACTGGAGACCTGGTTTAGAAAGAACGCTTACGGATTACACTTTAACCCAAATGCTCATTTACTTCCAAACCTCCCGGTTAAAATGCTGCTGAAGCTGACAGTAAGGAGAGTCAGATTGCGAGGTCTAATTGTGTTTATATTTTGTGTTTATGTTTCAGACGGATTACGGCTGCGATATTGAGAAAGGCAGCGTCTGCACATATCACCCAGGAGCTGTGCACTGTGTTAGAGCCATCCAGGGCAGGTACCAAACACACACACACAATTGTGTTTTCTAGTGGTTTAATGATGCATTGATCTACATCGATTTATTGATTCAATGATCAACAAGCCCTTAGTATCAATCCAAAATGAAAGCATTAATCAGACCTCATACCTATTTTAACATATTCAACATATTGTAACTTTACGTTAAACAAGAGGTCTACTTTTATTCAAAGAGAAGATTGTTTTTGTCTGGTTGAGCTTAGGAAAAAAAAGTCTAATATATTTTTATGCTTTTTGTGACTTGATATGAATGGAAGTAATAGTGTTAAATCAGCATATGAAATTGTCTTCTGAATTGAACTGAACTGAAATTGTATCATAGCAGCCTTCGTGATTTTGACAGATGTTGAATTATTGTCCAGTGAGTCCGCATATAATGAAATATAATAATTGTTCTTTAATCATAATCAAAGTCATAATCATAAAAAAGTCATATCATCTTGCCCTATGCCCTGATGAACATTAAGAGTGTAATTTCACCTCTGTGCAGTCCACTGTATGCAGCGGGTCAGCAGTGTTGCTACGACAGCAGCGGGGCTCAGGTTCTGACCGGGGATTCGATTGGGGGCAGCACGCCAGACCGGGGGCACGACTGGGGCTCGCCTCCTTACCAAAAACCACCCAGAGTTCCGGGGCTGTCCCACTGGAAGTACGACGTGATCACCTTCTACTACTGCTGCTTGTGGTCAGACAACTGCCACTTCTACTTCACACACCGACCCTCCAGCGACTGCAGGACGTACCAGCCCCCCCACGCCGGTCAGAACACACCACAACGTTCCACTCAGCCTTTACCATCCGTTTCATTCATTGATTCTTTTATCAAATCAAACACAAAAAATGAAAGAAACAAGTTTTAGCAGCATTTGTTTCCAAAACCAAAATAAATCAAAGTCAAAGTAAACTTTGTCATCTCTGCTATGTACCGCATACAGAGAGACGAGACGACATGGCTCCAGTTTTTACAGTGCAATAGGAAATAGGGACAAAGAACAGACAATAGAGACAATTTGGATGCAGTATTACCTACAAAAGTAGAAAATGACCTTTACACTGGATGTGCAAGAGGTTAGTAAATGAAAGTCATAAACTAAGCTCCGAAAAAAGACGGTGAAATCAAAACAGGGCGGAATTCCACAGCGCTCATTTCACCTTTAAACATTTCTAAACTTACTTTCTGAGTAAGTTGGCCCAGCGTGCTTGTGTCTTTCGTGTAGTGAAATGTAACAGGCGTTTTTTCTCTCTTCTCGTCAGCCACGGTGCTGGGTGATCCGCATTTCATCACGTTTGACGGAGTCACGTACACGTTTAACGGGAAAGGAGAATATGTGCTGCTCCACTCTGCAGCCTTCGCTCTCACAGTGCAGGGCAGGACCGAGGCCATGAGGATGGAGAACGGTACAACACACACACATACACAAACACACACATACACCATTCTAATCCGTTCTCTAGTTAAAGCAGGCGCACATTTTGGAGAGGTAAAATCCATCACGCTGATTTTACAAGGAGATGAACTCCCAGTGTTTTCATTCTCATTTTTACATGAATAAATTGAACCCTAACATGTTGAGTGTTCATCTGTTATGCGATGCGGGAGCCATATCTGTAAGTGCAGTAGCTGCTCATGACCTCCAAAGACTTGGCCTCGGAAAGTCGTGCCTCATGATGGAGGAGGTGTAATTCATAGCTAATGCTGAGCTATGTTTTTGCCTTTTGTTACTGAAGTTCACTACTTTAGGAGCTCCGTAGCTTTGCCTGTAATTTTGGCAAATGTTGAACTTCTCTCACTGTTGCATTCAGGATTAAATTTGCAACAAAGTGATTATTATTCTTTTTTAGTTTCAAAGTGATAAATATACCCTAATTAACTACTCACAAACAACACTACTTTCATATTAATTACAACTTTATCAGGCACTAATAAATCAGTTATTGCAGTTGCAGGTATTCCATGTAAGTAAACATTTTGGAATCTCTCATTAGTTATGTCAATGCTCTGTACTGACTTATTTACTGAATAAAAAATGTCCTGATAAACCATGAAACCATGATGCAGCAAAGCAAATTTGATCACTCATATACCTTCTGATTAAGGCTCAGTGGTCATGGCGACACGACTCTCCTCCGTTGCCATGAGGGAGAACAGCTCTGACATCATCGAGGTTCGTCTCACCGACACACCTGATCACCTGCAGGTTCTGATGAATCAGGAGGTGCTGGAATTCTCTGAGCAGAGCTGGATGGACCTGAAAGGTAAAACGTGCCCCCCATGTGGGACCCCGTTAAGTCAGTCCCACTCCTAACCCACTACGACGCCCATGTGCACATGTTAGGGATTGTGTTGTACGTGACCATTTATCGGCCTGGTGCAGAGATTCAGACATTTTTACAATTATCACTATTGGCCATGTTTAAAGCAATATGCAGATGAAATAAATTGCTACTTTGGCTTTGATTTGGCTGCCTCTCTGTCTGAAATCACCACTCTGTGGTCTAGAGGGACTCCCTTGGTCCCTCCGCACTCTGATTAGGTAGACATCCCATGTTTAGCCGATCAACACTGACGGCTGAAGACAATTAAAACTCTGACACAGAAACAGGAAGCGCCCTGTAGATTTTGTGTTAAGAGTTTAATGAAAAGTTAAAAATATACTAAAAGGAATTTAAACTAAGTTTAGTGTTGGAGAATTTGTTTTATTTTGACATTTAACTTTTACAGCAATATACAGTATTGGTTCAAAATATTGTCTTTCGTTATCCTTGATTAGTAATAATCATATCAGTATCATCCCTGAAAAACCTCTAGTACTTATTTCACAGCAAACTAAAAATAAACTAGAAATGTCAGCCTGTGTTCCATTTATCATTCAAAATGTAAAATATTGGCTTTGGTTATTCTTGATAAGTAATAATCAGTACCAGTATCATTATGATCGCTGAAAATAATCATATTGTCAACACCTATAACTTATTCACAAAGTACTTCTGTTGCTAATGAAGGAAACAAACGGGAAGTTCCAGGTCGTGTTCAGTTTGTCGTTGCATATTGTAACAGTGCTCCCCGGTGTGTGTCGTAGGTGTGTTTGTGTTTTCATCGGTTCCCCAAAACGTGACAGTGATGTTCCCCTCGGGGGCTGGGATAGAGGTCAGGGCCAGGGGAGAGGTCATGACCCTGACTGTCTTACTGCCAGAGGAGTTTTCAGGCCACACGCAGGGGCTGCTGGGTAAAATGAACAACGACCCGAAAGACGACCTGACCTCCAGCAATGGAACGATCATCTCCCCGAATGCCAGTGCAGAGGACATCTTCCAGTTCGGAGCCGGATGTAAGTGGACATCGACTTTTTTTATTCTTTGGGTCTGATTCACAACTTTGTAAATGTTTGAACGAGACACAGATCATCTGAAGCATTTAGTGGTGGTTTTGACTCATTTACGTGTTTTATCATCTAAACCTCAACGGAAGTGACTCATGTTCATGCGAAAATGTGCAAAATGCGAAAACATTTATAAATAATGTCTCATTGTCACTGAAACACATGAGTCAAAAGCAGGGTCATGTGAAAATGTTTTGTGCTTACACAAAATTGTGTGAAGTGCAAAAATGTGTCTCATGGTCTTGCAAAAATGTGCTCATGCAAAAACATGTTCTTAAGCCAGAACCTGCTCACACAGAAACATACTGCTCAAGCAGAAACGTGGCACTCATGCGGAAAAATGTTATGCTTTTGCGAAAACATGCTCATGTAAAAACTTTGCGCTCATGTGAAACATGTCATCATGCTTATGCCAAACTGTTGTCGTGCTCATGAAAAACAAAACATCATGCTCACTCAAAACATGTGCTCACATGAAAACATATGCTCATGTGAAAATATGAGCACATGAAAACACGTGGTGCTCACGCAAGAATCGGCTCATGCTAAAAGTGCACACACAAAATGGTCATGAGCATGCGAAAATGTCTCATGCTCATGCAAAAAACGTGCTAACATAAAAACCTCTAATATTCATGCTTGCACAAAAATTGCGTACTCATACAAAAACAGCTATTCCATGTACACAAAAATATGCAGTGAACACATCTTTTATCTTAATTGTCCCTAATAATCTTAAGGAGCTCCTTGCATTACTTTTTACAGTCTTCGTTTATTTGCTATAGCACTTTTCCTCCAAACAGTAAGCTTCTTTCAAGATTAGAGCACGAAGTGAAGGCTTTGAAATGACTACATCTTGGAGGGAAGAGAATCAGATGCTTTACTTTTTTTACTGCATATTTATCAATGCAGTAAAAACTTGATAAAGATATGAGATGAACATACAAATGCCAAGAAGTTACAACCGTATAATCTTACATCAGTAAAATCCAAAGTTCACATTGGTAGAAGTGGCCACAAGTTCAGCTGCAAGTTGAACTGAGTTAATACTTGTATGACTTGTTCATTCATTTTTCACATTAAAACCATAAAAACAAAATCCTCAAAAATTTATTAATTTTGGAAACTTTTTTTAAAATCAGTTTTTGTTTCCAAAACCAAAATGCTAAATGTTTACCCCATTTCGCATTTTGCGCTCAAATGAAAAATGGAAGAAAAAGAAAATCACAAAAATACACAATTTCTTTAATTTTTTTAATTGAATGCAAGTGACGTGACAGTTTAACTGAATACTGTAAAAATGTAAAGACAGCAACACTCTTACTTCCAGGAAGCAATGGTATGAGCAAGGCACCGTCCCCAGACAGTGCTCCTCAGGGTGCTGCCAAAAAGCCCACTGCTCCTTCACGGATGGGTCAAATGCAGAGATCACATTTCTTTGTGGTGCACTGTGTGCCGTGCTGTGTTAACGATGACGAATAATTATTCACTTTAATTAACTTAAATTAACTTAATGTGAATAATGAATAAGCAAACGATACACAGATTCCATTTGATTCCAGATTCCACAGATTCTCTTCTTCCTCCTTTAGGGGCCATTTCCAACGAGAGCTCGCTCTTCACCTACGACACCCAGCACTTGCTAAACGAATATTACTTCGTCCCCAAACACGACCTCACCTTCATCCCCAACTTCTCGGTGAGCGAGGACCCCTCGGACCCGCTGCTGGAGCCGGCGCTGAAGCTCTGTTCAGGCATTGGGTCGAGCTTCTGTAAATACGACACGCTAAGCACACGTAGCCTGGTGCTCGGCAACGCCACACTGCAGTCGCATCGCAGTCACGCCGGCCTGATGCAACACCTGCAGCCGGGTACGTAGATTCAACACTGTAAGTCAAAATAAGGGGGAGCTCTGTCCTTGACGTTTGGCAAAATTCAAAAATTGATGTCACATTGGCAACAAATGATAATTTTTTGGTTTGTAAGTTTCCAGCAATTGTAGTAACAGCACTTTATTTTTGGAACATTAAACATTTTTGATCCTAAAAATAACATTCTAAAAAATTGCCAAATATTTTTATAGCTATTTTTTTCCAAACAGTTGGAGAGATCCCAGTTGCTTAGTCAGAGTTTGTGTGGTTCTGGATTCACATTTTTGCCACACTTAAAGATTTGCGACATGTTTTTGCTGGATGTTCAACATGCATATTAATTATTAATTGTAATAATTATTATTTCCATCATATGGGCTGTTGGCATTTTGTTTGCATTTGTCTGCAGCAAAGTGGGCATGTGAAATAGCAACTGACACCACACTAGCTATTTTTTTGTGTGAAGAATACAACTATACGGCTGAAAAACAAAGTCAAACTAGACAATACAGAACTTGTTTTAATTTTACTTTTTTTAACAGAGAAATTACGCACATGTATGTGTCTTTCATTTCTTTCGCTTCCGCAGTCATGTTGCAGCTAGTTTATTGTAGGGCATTCTGGGAAATATTTCCTACCCTCTCTTTGGAGTGAGCCTCTGAAAAATATTCATTTGAAGAGGTAGTTTGCCCTTCCCCTTCCTCCTAGCCTTCGGTCTAAATGGGAACCTTACCCCCCCTACATGTGAACATGCAAAACAGAGGGGTGGGTCCAAGGAGTGAAAATGGGAGGAAAATACCTGAAATGCTCTTAATTACACCAAGCAAAATCTCACCAACACACCAAGATGTTTTCTTTTTTGGAGCGTTCAAAGATGAAGTTTTAAAGTTGCATTTTTATTGTTGCATTACATGAAATCACTCAACATTTTATACGTCATGTGCAGTTTCAGGCCTTATCAGACTTGATAAGGTTATCAGATTTTTTCTTCGATAAGTAGGTAGTAATCACACAGCTTTAAAACAGAATTCAGCTCTTTAACCTTGACCAGAAGCCAACAACAATAAAACACAACAGAAGACATGAGCTGTAGAGCTTTACTCTGAGTGTACAGGGAATTTATGCTGAATTTCAAAGCAGGTTTATGATTTAATCCAGCGTCTCCTCTTTAGTGGAATTTATACTCCAAAGCACTGCACAGAATTACAACGGCTTGCGCTAGCAGAACACCCGTACCACACTGCTAACTAGTGTAGCTAAGACTGGGTGATATGGGAAAATCTTCTCTCTTTTTTTTCCTCATATCAGCCGATTTCGATATATATCACGATATAAGTCAAATCACTGTCAAACCACCTTTTTTATTTCAAACTGAGACGTGAAGACATCATAACATTAATTTTAGTTAAATGTTATTTATTTTGTCAGAACTTGAACACGAAGTCAGCACATATCTGATGAAAACTGACTTGCGCCTGTAGAAATGTTTAGGTTTCTTAGCTTTATGTCATATAAAAGTGCTGAAACTGTAGACATAACTACTAGAAATATTCGGAACATTGTCTGTTTTATTGCCATTGCAGGGTTTTTATTATGCATTCTGTGGCTTAACATTCTAACACTTCTTTATCCATTTGGTATCCATCAGAATATAGATTTCTTTATTTGATGAATAAATGTTCTGTATTTCTTCTTTCCTATTGATTAAGCTACAACATTATTAAATTGAAAAAAAAATCTAATCAATTGAAAATAAAGAAATACTTAAGTTTTGGGTCATTTCGAACCAATTTGGCCTATAAAATGAGCTGCTTTTCTAGAAAGAGAACTACATTTCCCACAGTCCCCCGCGCGCCCGTCTGAGCCGCGTGACTATAAAGCGTTAAGCGCGCCTTCCGGAATAAACTAGGGAAAATCTCAATAAACGACTGTATTGTGAGTAGAACGCTGGTTGTTGTGGGTTTTTATCAGCTAACGTATGCGTTGTGTCTGTAACAAAGGGGACGTTTTGACTGAAGTGGAGTGAGTTCTGGCGCTCACACGCAAGCTAATAATAATAATAATACAGCGTGTTTACATCGCGACAAACGTCATTTATGCGCTTTTACGCATTTACTTGTGTTTTTGTGCACGGAACATCTCAGAAATACTTTCACATACAGAGGGATCAGGTCTTGTTTTGATCGCGCAACTGAAAAAGTTGTGCATCATTAATAAGCGTCCGTGTGAAACACAGGCAGCGCATGCTGTAGCGAGTGAAATGAATTTAACGAAGTATTTTTGTGTATTCGAATAATAGTTTCATCTCTAGTATTACCGGTCTGTGTATGAACATGCTTTCGATACAGTTTGCAGTGTGCGCGACTCTGCCAAAATATTTCCAAACTGCGGAATTCTTCGGAGCCTTTTTTCCAGCAATATCCTCATCCTCTGAGCCTTGCACAGTGTCCATTGAGGCGTCTTCTTCTGTAACGGTATTGCTTGTCGTCATTTTTTCTGTTTTATCTCGCTCACTCCCCTGACACACTGTTATGCACGGCTGCTGTAGCCCACAGCTTTAGCATAATGAGAAGCCACGCTAACTTAACTGAGGTGAGCTGGAACTCTTCTGCAACCACATGATTGGTTCGGCCGCTCTGTCCGTCAGCCTGACTGCCGTGAGCGGTAACCACACGATCGGTTTGGCACGACGCCGTTTTCATTATCGTTGGCTTCTCGTGAAATCAAAAGGTGGACGGAATGAGTGCTATCGACTTTATATCGACTATGTCTATTTTTACTATCGAGGAAAAGCTATTTCGCGATAATTATCTTTATCGTTTTAACGCCCAGCACTAACTGTAGCTATAGAATCATTTGGGCAAACTGATGCCAATTTTTGTGTAGACTCTAGACTCAGCTTTAATGAAGGTACTGTCTAATGCTTTCAGAAACTACTACTACTTCTACTTTTTGGTAGATTTTGAAGATTATATTTTTTGCTGCTTGTTATTTGTGACATCATTAAGATTGTCCCTGTACAATGACAATATAGCTTTGTATATAATATTGGTGACGCTCTGATCTGACCTTTGACCCACAGTGACGTCGTGTGGTTGGTTGGCGCCTCCAGCTCGTGGTCAGAAGGAGGGAAGTGTGTACCTGGAGGGGTCAAAGGTCAGCTTCAGTTGTGACGAGGGCTACCGACTGCACGGCTCTCAGGAGCGAGTGTGCCAGCAGGACGGTAACTGGTCGGGACAGGACACACACTGCATGTCAGGTACGTGAAACTGCACAATTAGAATTACACTGCTAAAACGTGAAATATAGAAATGTAAATGACTACACTTAGAGCGATTATTTGTAATTGTGAACACCTCACAGCACACTGTGCACCACAACGAAATGTGACATCTGCATTTGACCCATCCGTGAAGGAGCAGTGGGCAGCTGACATGGGCAGTGTCTGGGGGGCGGGGCAGTGCTTGGGGATGGTCCCTTGCTCATAAGTGCCTCAGTGGTACTTCAACTGGTCCGGAACTTAAACTGGCGAATCACAAGGCCAACTCCCTGACCGTTACACTACCAACTGCCCCATTGTAAGCACAGCAAAATGATTACAAACAACTAAAAACTAAAAATAATTGTATTTTTTTTTTTTCATTTTTTATGGTTGCTAATTTGGAATTTAATTTTGCTTTCATTTTTCTATATATTAAATATATGCACTGCTTTCTTTAATGCAATAAATTTAACACTAGGTGGCAGCCTTTCCTCAAAATTCACAACTTGAAAACCCACTTATGCAGAATTCACACACCGTTTTATGCAGTATGTCACACAAACAGACACACACAACATTCATTATGGGTAGCATAAATCAGCTATTTTGGTATTTGACCAAAGCTTTCAGGACTAGGGTTAATGTTCAAGTGCTACATGTACTGAATTCCAAATTTAAGTAGAACCTAATGAGTAGACTAAACTAAAGCAAAAATACAAGAACATATATAAAATCATAATAAACATATACATTCAACGTGAAATACTTGTTGATTATACGCACAGATTATACTTGATGAACAGCTGTGCACAACAAAGCACAGATCTTTTAAATGTCAAAAATTAATCAATAAAATCCTTTATTGTCACTGCATGGTGCACAAACAACAAAAATATATAGAAAAAAGATGTAATTATATTATTTGTATTAAATTATTTTAATAAGAATGTTTAAAAAGATATGTTCCTGTTTAATTTTGGCAGCTATTCTCAATTAAGTCTTAGTCTTTAGAGCAGGGGTTTTCAACCGGTGGTCTGCGTGGCAGGTGGTCCGTGACATACAATCCACTACTGACCTTATTAAATTATTTATTTTATTTTCAAAGCATTTCCAGATGTGTTGAGCATCTTTATGAATGAATGAATTTAATACAAATATCTAAAAAAAAATAGACCCCCTCACACACACACAAACAAGCACATAGGGGGCCGCAGACTATTGCTTAGTCTTAATGGTGGTCCCTGGGACAGGACCAGTTGAAAACCCCTGTAAGTTTGTAGTTTGTAATTTACTTTTCTTCAGCAAAAACTAGTTAAATTTTAGTAAACCTGTATTGATTATTGCTAGACTAAATGTTATCTAATTCAGTACATCTAGGCCTGTCACGATAAACGATAAATCAGTTAATTGCAGATAATTAAAATGAGGTCGATAATTTTTCCGCCCGTGATAATTTTTATTTGCATGCTTGTTTGTTTTCCTCGTGTCTCTCTCTACCAAATGGGAATATCGGCTCTTTTTAGTGAACTGGCTCATTTGGCTCAGCTCACCAAGAAGAGCCGGCTCTTTCGGCTCCTAAATGGCTCTTTTAAAAAAACCCGCCCCTCTCTTCGTTTAACCTGATGCTGATTAGCGTGACCTGATTTGAGCTTGTTAAAAATAAGATGCTGTCTCGGGGGCGGGCTTTTTCGGAAGACAACGTGTTCCGGCCACTGTCGTCCTTAATCTTTAGGCAGCTCAAAAACCCGGACATCACTAGTAATGAGGCGTGAACTCTCGTGTCAGTTAGGCTACTTGCCAGCCGCATGGTCTTGTGCCACAGAGTGTAGCAAGGCAGAGAAAACGCTAACGTTAGTTGAGATTCGGAAAAAACAGAGATGGAAATGGTTTCAAAGCGGAATGCGACAGCTTCAGTGTGGGAGCAGTTTGGATTCAAACCGAATGACCATGGTGAACCACTTAACTTGTGCCAGCCGGTATGTCGCATTTGTTGTAAAACAGTAGCAACTAAACACGGCAATACAACAAACATGCATCTGCACCTAAAACATAATCATCCGATGCAGTTTTTCCAGCTAGGAAAAAAAAATACAACAGATGCGGCGTCTCCGTCTTCCCGACAGTCCACAGTCATTGGGGCGTTTATTTGTCAAACAAAATACAAACAGGGCAGCGCAAAATGGTGTGCACTCACAGACAGTGTAGTTCGCTTAATCGCTATGAGAGATGTTGCCCTTAATATCGTTGAAAAGCCAGCCTTATTTTATTTATTGTTTTTGGTTGTTTTTTTTTATTTATTTTGGATATTAAAAATGTCTTCCAGTCCCAGTGTTAAATGTTCTTTAGAAATTAAAGTTTATTGATCGTTGAAAGGGTGTACTTGCATTAATATGCCATTATCATTACATCAGTTGAAAATGGTCTCACAATGACAATATTATTGTGTATCGCAATAATTCCTGGGACAATTTATCGTCCAGCAAAATTTGTTATCGTGACAGGCCTAGTGTAGAACAATGTTAACAAAATCGGGGATGAGATGGTTGAAGTGTTTCCTGTAAGAGATGGAAGAATTTTCAATTTAACTCAGATTTTTATAGATCTCTTCTGTACACAGCTTTTGTGTTATCTTCCTGTCAGAAACACCTGCTTCAACTCCAGGTGTAATTGCCGAGCGCATTGTTGAGGACGGAGGTGTGAAAAACATAATAAAATGCAGTAAATTTAGGCGGAGTGGAGCGTTCAGGATGAAAAAACAGTTGTGTGTAAATGTGACTCAGTATGAGGCAAGAACAAGCTGGCACAAGTGTGGCCGGTAGGTTTTTTTGAGAATCATAACTGTTTGTTCTGTTAGCTGTGTAAGAAATTGTTTGAAGTTTGGGCATCTATTTCCACTGTGTGTGCTGGGACATGCTTTTCAGAAACTATATTCAGAAAGCGTGTAAAAAAGGGTTAGTGAGACTAGTATTAGTGAACAGTATGAACTAGAGCTGGGCAGTATGACCGTAAATCAATAGCACGATTAATTGAACATTTTACCACAATTATTTAGTTTTTGTTTTTTAAGCTGGTACTTACATAAATAATGGAGTAAGTATTATCCCAATTATTATATTTTTTGTAACTAAAATTTCTATTAATTTCTCAGCCCTGGTGTGAACCATTTGCCAATTTTGTTCTAAATCTGACTTCTAAAAAGTAAAAATTGTAGCTGTTGAATGATTGTTGACCAATTTATCGTTATCAATATTTAGCATTTTTATAGTTATGAGTATAACTATAAAAAATGTATTGATTACATTGAACAATGTCCAAACATTGTAGAAATGTTGTACTTTAAAAAATGTTTCTAAAAAAGTGGTAAGAATAGTGTAGAAATGTTGTTCTCTGAAAAAATGTCAACAATGTCCTCATAATGCCTAGAAAACTGTATTTGGAATGTTTTAGGAACCACAATTTGTAACATCTAAAAACGCTATACAAACCTACAACTGTGAACTGGAAAGACATGAAGTTGATTGGAAACGCAATTGGTCATCGTGACGTTTATGACACTTAGCTCACATTAGTTTTTAACAATTTTCAGCTTTCTGGAAGACATTGTAGCTACATGTTTAAGGTTTGGTGGGCAATATAAAAATCACCTTGTTGCAAGTTTAATTCTTAGTTATGGACAAAAGTACAGAGCTCCCATTTTTACTGACAGTTAGAGCTTGGCAATTAACTCAAAAATGAATCAATTCTGAAATTCAGATCCTCTCATAATAACGTCTTTCATAATAATAATCTTGCCTACATCAGTCATTTTGATTATTTTTGAATTATTATTGAAATTTTGATTTTCCGTACGTTTAAAAAAAATTATGTTAATACTGTCCCAGGTGTATGTTCGTGTACTGTCCCCTTAAAAAACATAAAAAGTAGTGTAGTAGTCTGCCACTGCGTCTGTGTGTTTCCATCAGTTATTTTAAAAACCACAGATGTGCACTCTTTTACTAGAAAACATATCCCAGCATTAATAGTGTAGGACATTTACCAGACAAAACTTAGTCAGTGAACAATGAGTGGAAAAAATAGCCAAAAAAATTTCATTACTCGTAATCAAGGTAAAATGTTCAATAAATCGTCGTATTGATTTGAGGTGATATTGCCCAGCTCCAACTGTGTGTTATATTTACACGCAGCATGTCACATGGCATCAGCGCTGCTAGACAGTCTGTATTAAATTAGTTGATATTAAATTCATATTTGCAGTCTGACGCACACAGACTCGGGTCACGTATCTTGCGGTATTTTTTCAGATAGGCAAAGATAATTATCATGGGTTGGTCTCGGATCATGCACGTTTAAGAGTCAGTCAGTCAGTTAGGCGACTTCGCTTCGTCCCTTTAAAAAGAAAATATCCGGACCTGTTTTTAATTCCGTCTGCGTGTCCTTGTGTTTTGTTTTTGCGAGCATTACCAGCCCCGAGTCGGTTAGCGGCATCGGAGCAGAACCGTACACTTCCCCCACGATACACATCTACAAGACGCATCCGTTTCGGATCAGATCCGAGCCCCTTCTCCGACACACTCAACCTCCGCAGACAGTGTGTGTATGTTAGGCTGTGGGTGTGTACCTGTATTTAGGAGGTTGTGAGGACCGTGATGTTCTCTATAACACAGAAAAACTAGTATTTGTCATGTTTTATAGTTTATGAGGACATTGTGTGGTATATGGACCGGTCCATATAAGGAACAATTATTTAATAGAAAATGTCCATGTTTTATTTATTAATTAAGAGGTAAAATATTTGCTGTTAGCTACTGAGGTTAAGGTTAGGTGTAGCTATAGTATTATTTACATTTAGTCATCAATGGAATTAACGGAAGTATGGATAGTATAATTGTGTTTATGTCTATAGTGGGTTGTGAGGACCTGACTGTCCCCTAAAAGATAGGGAAAACTATGATTGTCCATTGTGGTTTGGTGGGACATTATGTGTATGTGAGGACTGGTCTCTATTGGGAAAACTAATTTTATAAAAAATGTTGTTTTGAGAAACTAAAAGTGGTAAAAGATGAGGTTAGAGTTAGGGTGATAGTTGTAGCTGTGGTATTATTTACATGTAGGACTTCACAAAGATAGTAATACACAGAGGTGGACAGTAACAAAGTATATTTACTTGAGTGGCGTTTTGAGTATCTGTACTTTACTTGGAGTAGTGTCTTTTTGGAAACTTATGACTTGCACTTCACTACATTTGAAAGACAAATACCATACTTTTCACTTTTCTCATTCTTTTCTCATTACTGGTTACTTTCAATTCTGAAAGTGAATGTTATCCCCCCTTTTCTAAAACATGGCTGGTTTTTTCGCAGGTGACAGTCTATCAGTAATCAGTAGGGTTACGTCACACCTGTAGACTGTAACTATAAAAGTCCAGCGCCAGCATTGCATTCGTTGAACACAATCAGTTGATTGCAGAATGGATGGAGACAGAGACTCTGTGTGGAACGCTCACACCCACTGACATATCTACAGCCAATGTTTCAGTTGTCTGACAGGGTTAAAGCTTCGTGTGTAGTCTTAGAGTTAACTAAAAAAAATAACTAATGGCTGGTTTTCTTTGTCAGCTCGGATTGTGTTTTATTCTGTAACATTCTACCAATCTCTTATTCTGCAACTTCTATAAGCTAGTCAGAGACGCTAGGTATTAAAAAACATGTGCAATAATGCAACAATGCAATGAAAGAAGATGTACTTTAACTTAAGTAAAAAATTACTCTACAAGTCTACAGCTTTCACTTGTATTGGAATAACAACTGACTAGTGGTATCTGTACATTCACTTTAGTAATGAAGTGGGCTACTTTGCCCACCTCTGCTAATACAGGTGTGTGTTTGACTTTCCCCAACTGTAGCCAGCTTTAAAAAGAAGCGAAAAAGTGAACTGTTCTCCAGTGCCTATGTTTAAATATCTGCAATTTTTGTGTACTCTTTACCTTCTTTATCTGTATTCCTTCTTTTTATTTTCCAACATTTTAAAGAACTGTTTTTATTTTATTTCTGTAAAGCACAGTGAATAATGATGTATGATAATGTGCTGTATACATAAACCTGCTTTGCCTTCCTTTTAAGAAACTGTTTCCGAGAAGCGGATCAGGGGGAATTCTAAAAGGCAAAGTCCTTTTGCATCTCTGGTTACAGGCGTGTCGCGTTGTTTGGCGAAATGACTTGAATTTTGATATTTATTGAATACATGTTACTGGCAACGTGACATTGATTACAGGAGCCAAAAATGGAATAATGCTTAGTGATCAGCTTCGATGAGTCTCAAATGCACAACAGCAGTACACTGATTAAACAGATTAAATCCCTCTTTAAATAGTTTTGTTCTGTTGCAATATGAAGTGTCATTTCATGTTAGTGCAAAGCAAATGTTGGGGAATTTGGGACACTCCAGACGAATGGGAACATTAACCAAAGATACGTTAAAACTGATGTTTAGAACTAGGGGTCGACCGATTATCTGTGCCAATATTTATCATTTTTATGGCTATTTCCAATTTTAAACAGATATGCCGATGAAAGGAGCGCCCTGTGTCTTCAACATTTTTATAGCAGACTTAAATCAGTTGAAAATACCGTTTTCATTCTCCTTGATTATTACTAATCAAGGGCTCATAAAAAAATTTTTTATTATTATTGCTAGTTCCTAATATCAGTATCCAATTTCTATCCGTCTTGATTATTAGTAATAATTACTGTTAGTATCGGCCTTGTAAAAACATTGTTGGTCGACGCCAGCAATGGGAGAGAAAGATACCCCGTGTGATTCAACTTCAAACAGGAAAGCAAACAGTGCGGACCTGCCCTACCAAAAAAAAGTGTGTTTAAATTCTAATGCTAAAATAACCGGGACACACACACACAGGAGCGAGATGTTTTGGAATGCAGTGTTTGTATGATTATTGTGGCTTTCTGAGGACATATTTGTGTATGAGGACCGTCCTCATGAGCTTTTGGTTAAGGTTAAAAGTAGCTTGATTTGTATGTGGTAACTCTCTGTGTGTGTGTGTGTGTGTGTGTGTGTGTGGGGATTGGAGGCAATCTTTGAGTGTGTAGAGAACTCTGGACCCCATTATTGCTGGAAGATAGAGTTCTGGACTGCAGGGAAATAGGATGTGGGTCTCTCTCTCTCTCTCTCTCTTTCTCACTCCCTGTTTGTTTCCTCTCCCTCTTTCATGAAGAGATTTGATTATTTCTCAGATATCCTTTTTTCTCTTCCTCCCTCTCTCTCCCTCTCTCTCTCTCTCTCTCTCTCTCTCTTTCTTCCTGATTTAGTGTTTCTCAAATCTCCTTTTCTCTCTACATGTTTCTGTGTGTGTCTCTCTCCCACTTTTCCTCTATCGTTTTTCTTGTGCCTGAGCTCTGAGCTAGTGACTCAGTTTGAGAGAGTGAGAACAAAGGAACACTGGGGGTTGGATTGAGGGACAAGGGAGTGGATGGAGGGATGAGGAGGAGGAGGAGACTGAGGGATGGTGGAGAGGAGTGGAAAGATAAAGGATGGAATGGAAGGGTAAAGGAGGGAATGGGATGATGAGAGATGAGAAAGGGGGTGGAGTGGTGAGAAAGATGATGGAGGGATGGGAGAGCGGATGGAGTGATGAGGAAGATGAAGTGATGAGGGAGAGAAAGATACACACTATGATTCAACTTCAGACAGGATCAGTGCGGACCTGCCCTACCAAAATTTGTGTGTGTATCACTTTCAATTAAAGTGTGTTTTTTTCATGCTAGAACGACTGGGAAACACACACACATACACAGGCTAATGAGTTAGATGTTTTGGAACACACTTTCAAGCCGAATGGAGGAACTCGACCCCACAGTAGACAGAGGGACCAGGAAGTGATGAAGCGGAAAACAGCATGATGGAGGGAGGAGAGGAGAGTGTGTGTAGTTCTGCTCTCAGAGAGGTTTTGGGGGAAAGAGAGGGGGTGAAGAATGGGGTGTGGAGAGTGTGTGTAAGCATGTTTCTGCCCTAGACTACTTTTGGGGACAAATGTCAGTTATGGACAGGTGTAGGCTTATTTAGATGCAATAATCATCAATAATAATAATCTTTGTTTATATATATATATATATGTACTCTACCAGTCAAAAGTTTGGACACACCTTCCCATTCAATGTTTTATCTTTATTTTCATTACTATTTACATTGTAGATTCTCACTAAAGGCATCAAAACTATGAATGATCTGTGTAAGGGCTATTTGACCAAGAAGGAGAGTGATGGAGTGCTGCGCCAGACGGCCTGGCCTCCACAGTCACCTGACCAAACCTAATTGAGATGGTTTGGGATGAGATGGACCGCAGAGTGAAGGCAAAAGGGCCAACAAGTGCTCAGCATCTGTGGGAACTCCTTCAAGACTGTTGGAAAACCATTTCAGGTGACTACCTCATGAAACTCATCGAGAGAATGCCAAGAGTGTGCAAAGCAGTGATCAAAGCAAAGGGTGGATATTTTATGTATATACATGTGTGTACATATGTACATATACATATATATATCCATCCATCCATTTCCTACCGCTGTTCCGAATCGGGTCGCGGGGGCAGCAACCTAAGCAGGGAAACCCAGGCTTCCCTCTCACCCGCCACATCGTCCAGCTCTTCTGGGGGAATCCCGAGGCGTTCCCAGGCCAGCCGAGAGATATAATCTCTCCAGCGTGTCCTGGGTCTTCCCCGGGGCCTCCTCCCAGTGGGACATGCCCGGAACACCTCACCAACTCATGACCATAGGTGAGAGTAGGAACGTAGATCGACTGGTAAATCGAGAGCTTTGCCTTTTGGCTTAGCTCCTTTTTTACCATGACAGGCCAGTGCAGCGCCCGCATCACTGCGGACGCCGCACTGATCCGCCTGTCGATCTCCCGCTCCATCCGTCTCTCACTTGTGAACAAGACCCCGAGATACTTGAACTCCTCCACTTGGGGAAGGACCCCCTCCCCGACCCGGAGAGAGCACTCCATCCTTTTCCGGCTGAGGACCGTGGCCTCCGATTTGGAGGTGCTGATCTTCATCCCAGCTGCTTCATCTCGATCCGATGAAGCCAACAGAACCACATCATCTGCAAAAAGCAGAGACCTGATTGAGGAGGTCTTCGAACTATTCCCCCCACTGACCCACGATGTCTCTAGTTGAGGTCAGCAGTGCCTCATCCCCACCATAAGCAGTGTTGATGCTGCACTGCTTTCCCGCCCTGAGCCGCCGGATGATGGACCAGAATCTTTTCGAAGCCGTCCAGAAGTCGCTCTCCATGGCCTCACCGAACTTCTCCCACACCCGAGTTTTTGCCTCAGCTACCGCCGAAGCCACATTCCGCTTGGCCTGCCGGTACCTAGCAGCTGCTTCTGGAGTCCCACAAGCCAAAGAGGCCCGATAGGACTCCTTCTTCAGCTTGACGGCGTCCACCAGCGGGGTCAGGGATTACCGCCACGACAGGCACCAACCACCTTACGGCCACAGCTCCGGTCAGCTGCCTCCACAATGGAGGCGTGGAACATGGCCCATTCAGACTCAATGTCCCCCACCTCCCTCGGAACATGGGAGAAGCTCTGCCGGAGGTAGGAGTTGAAGCTCCTTCTGACAGGGGATTCCGCCAGACGCAAGTCTGACGACACGACCACAAAGTCGATCATCAACTGCGACCTAGGGTGTCCTGGTGCCAAGTGCACATATGGACACCCTTGTGTTTGAACATGGTGTTCATTATGGACAATCCATGGCGAGCACAGAAGTCCAATAACAAAACACTGCTCGGGTTCAGATGGGGGGCGGGCGTTCCTCCCAATCACGCCACCCCAGGTCGCACTGTCATTGCCCATGTGGGCATTGAAGTCCCCCAGCAGAACAAGGGAGTTCCAGAAGGAGCGCCTCCAACACCCCCTTCCACAGACTCCAAAAGGGTGGGTATTCTGGAACTGCTGTTTGGCGACAAGTGCAAACAACAGTCTTCCCCCACCAAGGCTTAAGGAGGCTACCTTCCGTCTACACTGGGTAAACTCTAATGTACAGGCTACACAGCCAGGCAATAAGTATGCCCACTCCTGCTCGGGGCGCCTTTCCCGGAGCAATTCCAGAATGGAAGAGGGTCCATCCTCTCATAAACTGGTTCCAGAGCCTGCTATGTGTCGAGGTGAGCCTGACTATATCTAGCCGGTATCTCTCAACCTCGCGCACCAGCCCAGGCCTCTTTCCTCACACAGAGAGGTGACATTCCATGTCCCAAAGCTAGCTTCTGTAGCTGAGGATCGGACTGCCAGGGTCCCCACCTTTGGCCACCGCCCAGCTCACCCGACCCCTTTGGCCCCTCCCTACGTGGTGAGCCCATTGAGGGAGACCCACGCTCTCTTCTTCGGGCTGTGCCCGGCCAGGCCCCATGGGTGCATGCCACTGAGCCCCACCCCCCAGGCCTGGCGCCAGAGGGGGGCCCAGGTATATATGTATGTGTGTGTGTATATATATATATATATATATATATATATATATATATATACATATATATGTGTGTATGTGTATAGTATGTGTATATATATATATATGTGTGTGTGTGTGTGTGTGTGTGTGTGTGTATATATATATATATATGTGTGTGTGTGTGTGTGTGTGTGTGGGTATGTGTGTGTATATATATATATATATATATACATATGTATGTATATGGGATGATGATAGATGACGAGATATATTAGGTGGGGACTCGATTAAAAAATTAATCTAATTAATTAGAGGCTTTGTAATTAATTAATCTTGATTAATCTACTAATCAAGACAAGAAAATTTGCCCTAAAGCATGTTTTTAATTTAAAAGGGGGTTTTAGTGGGCGACAGAATCAAATAATAGACATGGACACGAATATTGTAAACTCAAGCTCTTTTCATCTCTGAAAAAAAAAAAAAAGCATTTAAACTGCATTTCAATTCAAAACAGACACCTGCCGACACCTTTTGTTGGTACTCGAACTGGGACTGCTAGCTCTAACAGCTCCCACAGTTTCTGTGCTCGCTGCAACATGTTAGATGGTACCGTACGCTTGAAGTGCTTCGGTGGTATGCAAACTCCTTTTTTGCACAGTTTGCAGTTTTTTTCCAAATTAATTAATCGCAATTAAGGCGTTAAATTTCCACCCCTAATATATATATATACTGTGTATGTGTATATATATGTATATATATATGAAATCTAGTGGAGTAATCATAGTGGTGTGTGTGAGAGAGATTGTGTGTTTAGTGAACGGTGTTGTTAATGTTTGCTGATGAGCTCAGAGCTCTGTTGAATGGATTAATCTGCTAATAAATATCAAAAGACAGTAAAGTTCACACAGACCATCTGTGGCCCAGCACACACACTCACACAAACACACATGCACACACATACCAGGAGAAAGTGTCTTGTTTTTGCTCCTCTATATTTCATGGATAGTTTTATATGCCTTGAGAGAATATAAAGGCAATAGGAAATATTCTTTATATAGGAGAATGAAAGCGGCAGCATTGCAGGTGGTCCGTGATGTACAATCCAGTTTCACTACTGAAATCACTTTTTAAAAAATTTGTCATTTTACTTTTCAAAACATTGGCAGATGATTTGGGCATCTTTATGAATAATGAATTTAATGTGAATATCTAAAAAATAATAGAATAAAATACTAAGCTTACACTGCTTAGTCTGAGTGGTGGTCTCTGGGATAGAAGCAGTTGAAAACCCCTGGATTGTATCATAATGATGGTGATTTTCTGGCTGCTATATAAACCGTATAGTTATAAAGAACATCCCAGTAGTAGCTATAGCTCCACGATCTGCGATCCATGCCCCATCTGCATGCAATGTGAAGTAATGTAGAAAAATTGATGGGATGCATCGAGATACACTGCCCTCCATAATTATTGGCACCCCTGGTTAAGATGTGTTCTTTAGCTTCTAATAAATTCAGTTTTTTTCTAAATAATATAGGACCACAATGAAAAAAAGAGGAAAATCCAACCTTTAATACAAGTGTATTTATTCAGTGGGAAAAAAAATCCCGGGAAAAAATTATTAGCACTCCTGATGTTAATACTTTGTACAACACCCTTTTGCCAACAAAACAGCACCTAATCTTCTCCTATAATGTTTCACAAGATGGGAGAATACAGAAAGAGGGACCTTCGACCATTCCTCTTTGCACAATCTCTCTAAATCATCCAGCAACCTGGGTCCTCTCCTCTGCACTCTCCTCTTCAGCTTTCGGGCAGATGCCACCAGATTCTGATTTAAAATGTCCTGGTATTTCAAAGCATTCATGATGCCATGCACACTAACAAGGTTCCCAGGGCTTCTGGAAGAGAAACAGGCCCACAGCATCACCGATCCTCCCGCATACTTCACAGTGGGCATGAGGTGCTTTTCTGCATACTCATCTTTTGTGTTCCGCCAGACCCACTTAGAGTGTTTGTTGCCAAAAAGCTCTATCTTGGTCTCATCTGACCAAAGCACACGGTCCCAGTTGAAGCCCCAGTACCGCTTAGTGAACTTCAGACGTTTGCGTTTATGATTGTGAGTGAGAAAAGGTTTTTTCCGTGCATGCCTCCCAAACAGCTTGTTGGCATGTAGATAGCGCCTGATGGTTGTTTTGGAGACTTTGTGACCCCAAGATGCAACCATTTGTTGCAATTCTTTAACAGTGAGCTTTGGAGAACTTTTTATTTCTCTTACCATCCTCCTCACTGTGTGTGGTGGCAAAATAACCTTGCGTCCTCGTCCAGGCTTGTTTACCACTGTTCCAGTTGTTTTAGACTTCTTAATGATTCCTCTGACAGTAGATATGGGCAGGTGCAGGCGAGTGGCTATTTTCTTGTAGCCATTGCCTGACTTGTGAAGGTCGACACACATCTGCCTTACTTGAATGGTGTGTTCTTTTGTCTTTCCCATGTTGAAGAGTGGATAAGAGAAATGGCCTCTGTGTCACGTCATATTTATACCCCAGGGAAACAGGAAATGATGAATTACTAATTAAATGTTCCTAGATACTCTGATCAACTTTGTAAACTACTGTAGAAATGACAGAAATACTTCAATTACATTTATTTCCTAGGAATTGTTAGGGGTGCCAGTAATTGTGGAACAGGTGATTTTATGAAAAATAATTATTTCTTAGTCAGGGATTTTTTTTCCCCCGTAAAATTCACTTGAGTTGAAGGTTACATTTTTCTACAATTTTCAGTGTGAGAGTATGCTTCTGTAATAAAAATTGAATTTATTTTAAGGCTTTTAACACATCTTAACCAGGGGTGCCAATAATTATGGAGGGCAGTGTATTTTATTGAATCAAATCGTTGACTTAATAATCGTGATTGAATCAACTCATGTGACCAGTGAAGGTTCACATCTGTAATGTATAGCACAGAAAAAATATTGCAATATAATTTTTTTTTTTTACAGTAGCCCAAACTGAGGCCTGTTGCAGGAAATTTTCAGGATTCTGAGAATTTGTATGTTGTATGTTCACTCATTAAAGTGCAGTGTTTTCTTTTGTTTGCAGATGACATTTTGGGCATCGTTCTAGGCAGCATCGGTGCGATTCTGACGCTGGTCATCATGGTGGTAGCTATTGTGATGTACAACAGGAAGCAGAAGAGGTGAGTTGACGTAAAGGGTCGGTTAATATGTCTTATTCAATGCCGATATTGATTATCACTTAATCAAGACTGATAACCGAAATTTGGAACCAATATGCGTAACAAATACTCAGACACCAAACTTAATTTAGATGTCTTTTAGCACGTTTAACTGAAACCTTTTCATCACACAAACACTATAGAGAAATATGAGCATAAAGGTACAACGTTGCATAGAATGTGAACGATGAACTGAAGTAAATCACGTGATCCAACTGAAGTGAATCGCATTAGGTGAGCTTGTGTATTAAGGCTAGAGGCCGAGCAATACATTGTTGAATTGATATGAACTGATTACAGATCAATCATCAATATTTATACAGTGGTATTAGAGGGGAATCAATATAATTTTTTCAGAACCAATACAGGTTATTACTTATCAAGGAGACTGATATTTTGAACCTACATACTGCATATCTGCTGTAAAAATGAAAATTGGTGTCAACATTTAGAATAACTAATATCCAATGGAAAACTTAATTTAAGTGCTTGTAGAATATGTTTAATTCTGAGTACTTTCCATCATGTTGTCAACACAAAAGATACAGGAAGCTTCCAGCAGCCTTATTTGATCAAATAAAATAACAAATGGATGAATAAATAGCTCCTTAAAATTGAACTGATAAAACTTCAATCTTGTTTGTAAATTAAAAATTTGTCTTTCAATTAAGACCAGTTTTGCAGCACCAGCGCCATACATTTTAAGACAGAAGCCGCAGGCCGTATAAAATCCCACCTCGGACTTCAGAATCCCACACTCCGACATACAAGAAATGGTTAAAAAAATATGGGGCAAATCTAATCATCGGTCCGATGCTGATATGATCCTGATATTATCAATCACCCTACTGATAACCATAAAAATATAAAATATAATATTGTCACTGTCGGGAGGAAGCTTCATAAGGCCATTTTCGGTCAATTTGTTATCATAAAACAATTGGATTGGTCAGACTTCACGTTGGCCTGACAGTTTTAGAAATATTTAACCAATGAAAACTGTTGAAAACGGCTTGTTCATATATTTACATACATACATTCATTATCCGAACCGCTATACAATGTTCATATATTTAGAATATACATTGTGTTTTCAATTTCCTGAAAAATGACCGTTTAGACATAAATAGTTTCCATATAAGCAGTATATGAACAGCATATGAACAGCAAAGTAATCAAATGAGTCCCAATTTAGCAACACTAGGTTGTATCATTAGTACATTTCATCAGCATACTGATATAAGAAAATTACTGATTTCCATTATAATGCTAAATATTGGCAGTGATAATCGGTCTACGCCTAGTGTGCAGTTTTCTTATTTTGTTTTCTGTGTGCATTTGTATTTCTGTGTTCCTGTAGGTTTCAGTAAAATGACTTACAGCCCTGCTTCAGTTCATCGATAAGTTATAACTCGACTTGCCTTTGTTCTCTCACGAGCTGAGTGTCTTTCTTCTCTCCCCAAGTTGAAAGGAAATTTCCCAAAATCCCAATTGCCATAATTCATCCTCACCTTCCTACTGATGTGTTCTCGGCATGGATTAGTGCGATCACGTCTCAAACGGTGATTCCTTTAAAAAAGCAGGTGATACAGGAACAAGGCCCTGTAGGTGAACTCGTAAAACTCACCTGGACAGGAAACACTCACTCTTTGAAAGTCACACTTTGGGCCCCGAGAAACTTAATCGCCTCACCTGCAGATGAGTTTTACGAGTTTTTACTAGTCAAATGCAGAGGCCACATTTTGTTGTGGCGCACTGTGTGCTGTGCTGTGGTGTGTTCACCATGATTAATAATCACTCTGCATTTGATGAAGAAGCAGTGGGCAGCTAAAATGGGCAGCGTCCGGGGCAGCAGTGCTTGGGGATGGTACCTTGCTCGTGAGTACCTCAGTGGTAACTTTACTGGTCTGGGATTTGAATCAGCAACCTTCTGATCACAGGGTGAGCACCCAGCCGTTACACCACCAACTGCCCATGTAAATTTAGGCAAATACTTTTTGTTGTATTCTTGTCCGTACATGAGAGCTATTTTCTCAAGAGTTCTTAACTGCATTAAATCTAATTAAACTTTGGCATGTGGAGCGTGTAGTTGGGACGGTGGGATTTACAGAACGCACAGCTGCCACAAATCCGTCTGCTGCTGTAATCCAAATGTGCAGATCTGGTTGCTGCATTATGAGGTGTGTGAGAGAGAGTGAAACGAGAGGGAGAGAACAGACTTTTTCACACATGACTGTTTCATAAGATTTTCAGACCTGTAAGCTGCCGTTCAGTTTTTACACACACACACACAGCTCCTGTAACATTCATAGCCCGGGATGTAAAATCCAGTTACCACCAGAACAGCCGGATTGAAAAAGTTTGGGGGAATTTACAAACCAGAACAACAACTTGAAGAGGTCTTGAGAGCTTGAATTGGAATTCTTTTAAAGTTCTTGAAGATGTTTCACCTCTCATCCGGAATGCTTCTTCAGTTCTAAAAAGCGCCCGCATCGGTGTCATTTTCATAAATTATTTTGTTGGCATATCAGGTTAAAAAAATGACCAACCACATAAAAACTGTTAAAATCTGTGCTGATAACACTGCATCACAAATAACTCTCTGTCTGCTACTTGGTCTAATTCATGTGTCCTGCAGTAAATCCTGTGTGCTGAATTCAAATCTGGAGGCACATTTTGTCTATCACATCAAGATCTTAAGTTGTATATGCAAAAATACTTCACATAAGGAAGGTTTGCCTTACAGCTGCTGTGTGATGTTTGGAAAATGTATTTGTTGCAACTAAATTACAAACAGAAGTATAATTATAATTATAATTTGGGTGATGTAAGAGATGAACATCGGGAGAGATTCTATTTAGATGTGTCTGTGATGGACACAAGATATCAGGGCCGCTGTAACCAAAACATGATGAACAACTACTGTTCCTTTCTGCAGCGAGAAACAACAGACACTCACAAGCACAAAAGCAAGTGCCTAAAGCACTTTTGAGCAGTACATTATGTTCTGATTTAAGTCTCAGGTGAGCTTCTGTTTGTAACTTAGTTGCAACAAATACATTTTCCAAACATCACACAACAGCTGTAAGGCAAACTTTCCTTCTGTGAAGTATTTCTGCATATATAACTTGATGTGATAGACAACATAAAATGTGCCTCCAGATTTGAATTCAGCACAGGATTTACTGTAGGACACATGAATTAGACCAAGTAGCAGACAGAAATGAGGTATTTGTGATCCAGTGTAATGTACAGTTCAAAAGTGCACTTGCTTTTGCGCTTGTGAGTGTTGGATGTTGTCTGCTGGTATGCTGTGAGCATCTTGTTTACGAGTTCAGTTTACAGCTTGCTGGTTAGTGAGAAACAGCTGTGCAACAGTACGTCTATCAAAATACCAAATTGTCACAAAACAATATTATCCCTATAACTTAAAATCTGGACGTGCTAGTAAAGTTCTGAGATCTGCAGATTTGGATCCAACACAGTCGATTCCATGTAAATCACGTTTTACTTCCAGCAGCAAAATCTTTGTTCTCCAGTGTAATCGGCCAGGTTGACCTCTAATGTTGTCAGATGGACACATGTAAGGACCTCACAAAGACAGCAATGTATGTGTGTTGGTGTGTTTGTGTTTTTCCGTGTGTGTGTTTGTGTGTGTATGTCTGCACATATCTGCACGTGTGTGTGCCTGTTTCATTCCTCTCTAACCCAGACGCTGGTACTTTCCTGATATTAGGTTTCCCAGCATGCCTTAGCAGGCCCAACATGGCCTCACCACAGAAGAGTAAAGTCATTAAAACACACACACACACTTTGTGTGTAATGTTATGGTTCCTCCTTGTGCCCCTATCACACATCAAAGGCACTGTGCGGGTGCAGTTTTCGGGTGTGTGTGAGTGTGAGTTGCACGTCTTCCATCACCTGATCCTGGATCAGTTCTCAACACACACTGGAGAGTGTATCTAAAAATATTCAAAAAGTCAATGTGATGCATATCATAGTGATGGTTGTGTAATTTTTTACAAATGACTTGACCTGAAGTAGTGAATGCGCCATGACTCATTCACAAGACTGCAAATTAAAGCAGAAATGAATACAAATTTAAACTTGTGAAGTCCTATAAAATTAAGGAAATGCTGCAAGAAACAGACCCTTTTCCACAAACATTATTTGCTACCTGTGTCTTTAAGAATAGATTTTAAACTTTATTTTATTTACCTTTATCATTTTGTTCTTACTGATTCTCTAACTGCTTATTACTAATCTCTTTCCTGAAGCTGTTGTTTATGTAAAGCACTTTGTGCTTCATTTTAATGCATGAAAAGTTCTTTAGAAATAAATTTAATATATAATTTTTTTTTATTACGTGTTATTATATAGTGTTGTGCTGTTTCTGTTGAAAGTTTTGGATTCTAATCCTTGATCAGTTCTCTCCTTTTCTTTCTCCCTTTTCACACTGCAGATTGTATCTGTTGTGGCTATACAGGGGTCTTTAGAGTCATAACCCCTATCAGAGCGATTCTCAGACGTTTCTGTTATCCGATACGCTGAACTCGGCCGCTGTTTGGTTATGGGAGACTGCTTATGAAGGAAGGAGGATTTGAATATTATTCAGGCGGTTGGAAAACAGGTCTAGGACAATAGATTCCAAGTTCAGGATTCTCAGGATTCTTTATTTGTCACATAAATGGTTATACAAGTACAGCATGTAGTGAAATAAGGCCGGAAAACAGAAATTAACCTACAGATTTAAACCTATAACAGACCAAATCTACAAAATAAAAATCGGTGATGCCTTGTTTTCGGTGATCTCCTTTGCGCTATCGTGCTTGGACCCCGATATTTGCCACTTCTGGTTACACATATTATTATTCCCATTTTTGGGAACTATAGTCCACAGTTTTTGCCGAAGAGATGCTGTTCAAGGCTTAAAGCGTTCGGCTTACCAGGGTCTTACTTTTCTTGTGGACAACCCAACTGTACTCGTCTTCTTTCCCCTCATGAGCTCACAGAGTGTGGTCAGATTTTTTTCCTACAGGTTTTAAAGTTTTTTTTCTTGAACTTCTTAGTTCATTGAACCATGTTATCTCTTATTTTTACCCCTTGTTACCTGTTTATTCACTGGGGAAATATTTCAAACGGCTCATTTTGGTTTTCATATTTGCCTTTTTTAAACCTTTTCAGCTACTTAACAGTTTACTTTAATTCTACTTTTTTACCTCGTTGACATCATCATCCCTTTCCGTTTACAGCACACATCAATCAGTCAGTTTCTCCAGGAAATGCACGTCTAGTTTTACTGTTGCCATGTTTCAGGCCATTCTTTTTTTAATGGTTAAGGATCAGATGCAAACACCTTTTGCGTATACAGTAAATGTTACCCATTTAGGTAAACATCATAGCCAGAAGGTCAGAGTAATGGCCTTTTGTGTATTTTTTACTTACAGTGTTTTGCATCTGATTTTTAGGCTTTTGTGAAGACTTAATAGTTATCCCTTAAAAGATTTTTTAAAAACCTTTGCCAGGTTTTTTGGCTGTGTGAGAACATTTTTGAATGTAAGGACCTCATGAGGAAAAATGCTTTAATAGAAAGGTTACAGGTTTTACTTGTTTTCATTGGCTTTTAATTAGTCACTATGGGAGTAAACAGAACTACCTCAGAAAGACACCGTTACAATAATAACCTGTATATACAACAAAGCTTTTACAAACAGAAACCTATATAAGTTTGAAATGTGAAAGACCAGCACATTTTCTTTTTGGTTATTAAGTCAAAATGTGTCTCATGTATCATATATATGCTCAAATATAGTTTGAATAGCCAAGAGCAAATAACGATTAAATTAGTTTAAGATGAGGAAATAATCAAAAGTTAAAAAATGTCCAAATAAGAACAATGAGAACATGTCTTTCTATCCTGATGAGTAAGGAGTCTGTCAAACATCTTTGATGCTTGCCTGTAATTACAGATGTTCTTTGTTGGTTCTGCAGTATTTGAGTTCTCATGCTCTCATAATCTTTGTTAATGATAATTGATCTGTGTGTTTTTGTCCTCACAGAGAAAGGATGAAAGGAGAAGAAGACAAGGTGGTTTATAAGGCCGATGCTGAGGATCCCTGAGGGAAACTCCTGGTGTTTAGCAGACCAAGTCCTGCATCACCTCTTATGTGGATAAATGCACTGGCTTTTTATTTTAAAATGATGATTGAAGGATGTACCGGCCCCGAATTTACCGAGTAAATGTCATGCTGGATTTTCAATTAACTCAAAACGTTTATCATTAATACCTTCTAAACTTCTTGTCCCTGGTCCAAACAGTATTAAGAGAGCAGAGACCCTGAATTGTACGGGAGTTTATATAGAAGAAAAGAAAAAAAAGTTGTGATTTTGACAAAGATCACAAATAATTACTCACTTAAATCTGGACCTTAAGAGCCTGTTTACACGTATGCAGATATTTTTATAAACACATATTTTTACATGTTTTTTTATTGCAAAAGGCCCAAATATATCTAAAAAAAAGTGTGTTTTTAAAAATGTCCATATACATGGAAAACCTCCATTTACGTGTAAACAAAAGACCCAAACGTATAAAAAAAATATGCGTTTATAAAAATATCTGCATACGTGTAAACGGGCCCTTAAGCTAGTTCTTTGCACTACAGTGCTTGGACCCCCCTAATTGTCACTTCCACTTGTCTGGCGATCACAAGAAAAATAATTTTTGATCTTGAGAAAACAACTTTTGTTATGTTGTGATCACAAGAAATAGTTATGTCAAGATTGAAAAAACAACTTTTATGTTTACCAGGTTTCTTTATCAACCAACACAACCCCGGACTTGCTTTCCTCCTTTTTCTTTGCTAAATTTGTTTCTAATTTGGAAACGTTGCAAAGGTACCAGTGAAGTTCTTTCTTACATCATGACTGGGAATCAAACTTGCACGCGTATTTAAACTTCATCTCAGGTGCGATTTTGTGAAAAAATCTCTTTTATTAGGCTCTAGTGAATTGTAATGTGATTTGCAGAAATTTGAAGGAAATTCTAGATTAGTTTAGCCCTTTCTGGCTCAAAATGTTTCACTGCCTCATTTTGCCTTGTGTAAAGTAATCTCTGTAAGATACAAAAAATATGTTTCTCTTCATGACAGCAATGTCTAGATTTTCCAATCTGGTGATGGTAAGCATGCACACTTTTTGCAAGAAATGTAGTAGGCAGTTTGGTCCATAAGTATTTGGGAACTTGATATTATTTTGGTAATTTATATTTTTATACACCACCACGATGGATTTGAAATTAAACAGCCTGCTAAACACCTCAGTGCTATAACCTCAAGTAGGATGGATAACTGTGAAATATTGCAATAAGCTATTTTATGAATGTAATTTGAATTTATATGTAAGATGTATATGTTGACAAGGTTTGGAACATTGTTTTTTATTTCAGCGTATTTTGCGCTTCAGTTTGGAACAATGGCTTTTTTGCAATGAATCAGAACTTTTCCCCTGAGAATAAATACTGGAACAAATTCTTTTAAACCAGTTTTCACGTTTTGTAAAGTCAGTATTTTGAAGCAAAAACCCAACATGCAGTGTCTTTTGTTATTGATATCTTGCTTTGTGATGTTCTGCCAAGTGTTAATGGCAGCTTCATCCTGTTATGACATGTTATTTCTGACTTCAGTTTCCTATTTGGCAAATGGAATTGATGTTCTCTGTTATTTCTTCTTCCCACTTTTTTGACACTTAACCCCTTCCACAAGCATTAAGCTCATCGAGGAGAAGTAAAAACTGATCTTGTTTACAGCCAGCTGCATTCCTCCTTTTTTCCCTCAGATGACGTAACAAAGTCTGGTCAGATTTTCTCATAGACTTTAATGGAGAATGTTCACACTCTAACATGCCATTTAAACACTTTATTGCTTCTTTTTACTTTATTTCTCCTTTTTATCTTTTTTTTCAATGTGGGAAATGTTCAGCTGCTGCCACATTGTCATTTTGGGGGAATTGCTGACTGCTCCTGTTCTCTCATCATAATTTTTGGCATTTAACTCCTACAGATTTTTAGCAAACGTTATTTCTTTTTTTTATCTTTTTAACTTTATCTTTTGTTATCCTTTTTTAAACTTTATTCTTTATTTTTCTTTTTTACATTTTTCATCACTCACTTTTTGCCATTGAACTCTGTCTACAGTTGTTGTTTTTTTTTAGCTAATTTACATTATTTCTCTGTTGTATCTTTTTTTTTATTTAATTCATTTTTTCTTTCTTTCTTTCTTTCAATCTTTATTTATTTCTTCTTGTTTTTACCTTTTTCAGCACAGCTCTTGCACTTAACTCCTTTCCTGTTTTTTCAGTTAGTTTACCCTATGTTATTACCCTTCACTTTTAAAACCTTATTTCTATGTTTTGCTTTATTTCTCCTTTGTTATCCTCTTTTGCTTTATTTCTCCTTTTTAATCTTTGTAACTCTGTTTATCCTTTTCCACTTTTCACCACTTTATCCATCTCTACTTTTTTCAGCACACAGCAGTTTCTCCAGGAATTGCCCATCTAGTTCCTCAGAATCATTTCCTCAGAAGACAGACTTAAACACAGTTTAAGATTTTCTTTCTAATGACCTCCTTCCTGTTTGCAGTGTTTTGATTTGTTTTTGTTTTGCAGAATTTCTTTTCCATTTCCGATTGCATTTTGGAGCGTGGGTAAGATGTTACTCAACATTATTCACGCTCTTCCATCATCATCACTTACACTCAACTTAAAAAGACCTGTTGTGTGGCCTGAATGACTTTCATGTTTATTTCAGTTTCATTTAGAATGAAATTGGCAGCAAGGTGGTTATTATATTACACTCTAAACTTGAAGCTGCAACTTGTGAAAAGATCATTATCACCAACGTTTGACTGTATGAATTTGGAATTTCACACTTTTCATAAAGTTTATTGTAGGGGTGGGCGATATATCGAATATACTCGATGTATCTCGGCTTGTTCCACGTGCGATGTAGTAAATGATTATATCGTGAGCATCGAGTATAAATGCTAACGTTATTGTTAAACAGACAGACAGCATGTACTTCGCTTTCCAGTTTTGCTTTTCTGCCGCGTCAAAGCAGACAGCTCGCTCCCCCGACCAGCCAGAAAACCCCTAGCGCATGCGCGTTTTGTACCGCTTTGTTTCGCTTCTCTGCTCGCTCCCCCGCCTACGCGTCACATCAACGCCAAAACTAGAGCGCGCAAAATGGCTTGCCGCAAAAAAATTCGCGAGCGCAAATGTGGAACTCGAGAGCACAAAATTAAGAATCGAGTGCGCGGTTGTGATAATATTGCGCGCAAACTGTATTTTTCCTCTCGCGAACGTCTTTTATCCTCTCGATGTGTTAAATGTAGCAATTGATGCAAATAGCGGCTTTTTACTCGAGTAAATTCCTGTATGCCTTGATTTAAGAAAGGTTTGGCAGTTTAGAGCAGGGTTTGCCGGTTAGAGGCAGGTTGGCAGTTTAAATGAGGTTTGGCAGTTGAAGGCAGGTTTTGGCAGTTTGAGGCGGGGTTTGGCAGTTTAGAGGCGGTAGTTTCTGTCTGTGAATCCTATTGGCCGATGGCTCCAGGTCTTGTGATTGGCTGCACTACTGGGAAGTTTCTGAAAAAACAAAGATGTCGGAGGAAGGAACAGCTGACAGGTAGGTTAAACGCAAGTTATAGTTTATAAACCTTATAATTATAATTTAATAATTAAGCTCTTACGTTTAATATACATACGTTCAATGGCTCCTTACACTTGTCAGTCTAATATAAAGTAAAGTCTATATATTATACTTTGGTTTTAAAATAAAAGCATTTACTATATTAAGCAATAAATTCATTATAATTAATTGTCATTTATGCAATATCTGACCAATTTATCATTTGACGATTTGAAATTTCAGGTATTGAGATATATGTATCGCATGTCGTCATATAGCAAAAATATCGATCTTATTTTAATGCCATAACGCTTGCCAGCCTATAGTTTGTTGTCTATTAAGGTTGTCCAAGAATTTATTAGCACCTAATCTCTGCCGCGCCAAAAACTCTACTTTTTTGCCCTCACTTGATCATTTCATTTTTCTCTTTTATAGCTGCAGTTTTTGGGAGCTTTCTTCAGACCCTTTGTTTTTTCGTTAGAAATGTGCTGTGATTCACTCAGATGATGAGACGGCTGCTGCTAATTTCCCCCTCCTGTGCTCTTTTTTCTCTCTTTCCCGCAGATAAGGTCACACAGTGCAAGTGAAAATATGGAAGATTAGAGAGGATTTTGTGATGGGTGGTGCAATGAAAGGAAGGAAAGAGAAGATGGAAAGATAAACTAAGATGGGAGGAAAAATGAGAGTTAAATTAAATATGGAAGAGCAACTGGGGCAAGAGGGTTGAATGTGGCCAACGCCTGTGCAATGTTGTAACCATTACCCACTCAGTAGGAAAGTGTGTGTGTGTGTGTGTGTATTTGCACAGTCTGCAGCTGAGCTTGTTTGAAAAGAGGGTAATATATTTTAGATAAGTGCTTGGCTTTTATTTTGATCTTTTTATTTCTCACATTAATACACACACTGACCTCTACACTCTTCTACATTTACAACACACCAGTAAATCACACCTTTGCCATATTCTGCATCATATTTATTCACGTTGAAACCTCTAGATAAGGCTACATTGTGTGGTGGACACAGAACAGAGCAGAACAGAACATTGTGATTGTTCTGTGTCTTTAAAATTAATAAGGCACCAGTACCGTTTACATTTATTTAAACAATAAAATAAATAATACCATCAATGTTCATCACTGTTATTAATGATTTAAAAACTATCTACAACCTAATTAACAACCTGAATATAAACAGGGTTGCCAACTTTGGTCAGTTGACTGGAGTGAGATTTTCAGTTTTTGGTCCTGGGTTGAGGTTAAGTTAACCCTAGCAGGTCAGCGGTTAACAATATTGCCCCACATCCCCACCTAGAGTTGACACCGGTGTGATAAAAACTCAGACATTGCCAATCCGACCAACCACTTTGTATATAAGCGGAAGCGTCCTTCACGCATCTGACCTATGACAAAGAAATGCGATCCCGGCAACACCGGGTATCAATCCTACCCCCACCCCATTTTCATTATACGTTTAACACCTAGTACTTCTATGTATGTAATATTGAGCTCCTTGAAACCATAATAACTACGTTATGTTGTGGTAAGATTTTCCTGTGTTCCCCATTAACTCTTCTCTTGTTTCTCTGTTTTCTTTTCTTTTAACAAATATACACCCACAACAAACTCATGTAAATTATAATGTAATGTGAGTTATAATTCATCATTAACCCTGTTTTATTTTAGTGTAATAATACCGTCGTGATCCTCCATTTGGCGCATACTCTAACGTTAGCACAGTTCGGAAGGCAAGCTAGCTGGCACCGTTGAAATGCGGATGAAGTAGAGTTGAACCGTAACTATATTATTTACTACTGCAAATTGTTTAATAAAGGATATTTACGCCTTGTAATAATCGTCAATTTCTGAACAGCCACCTCTGTGCTACTAACTCTGGTGCAACATACCAAAAGATGATGGTTAGGCAGGCGGATGTAACTGACATAAATAGCGCGGGAGAAAAGATTACCTGCTGATCAATGAATCTAGTGGTCTAGTTAGGAGTTAGAGTGATTTGAAATAATTTTCTTGCCTAGTGTTGCTTCAGTCAGCTCAGCATATGACTGAACCGTTTAATATAATAATATGGTGAGATTTGGTGTGGGATTTCTGAGCGTAGAGATTGATTCTTAATGTGGTATCACACCAGATCAAAGTGAGTTATAACCCTGTTATAAATAATTTATCAGCCTTTATAAGTTGATCTCATTGTAAGTGGTACCCTTATAAGTCTATGAAGGGTAAATCGGTTACTCCTTCACAGATGTTCTTTTTATGCTGGCACTTTCTATCCATTCCTCCATCCCAGGCTGAAATCTACATCATCAACCATTAGTCAGGTCTAAAACCTGGAGGTCAGCATGTGGAGAATCAGATTTTAGCCAGCGCCTTTTATCTTTTTTATTCCCCACTTCATCCTCCTGACCTGTTTGATTTGACTTTTTTTACTTCACATATCTGTCGTGTGTGTTTAAGTAAAAGCCAGCAAACAGTTTGGAGCTCCGTGGTTCACCAATAAATAGGCGTTAGATGAATTGAGTTTTCATCTCCCTATGTCTTTTGACGCAAATCTTTAAACGCCATCCTTTCGGTGTGATGTGACGTCTGTTGTATTTTATTCTCTCGGCGAAATTTCCCATTAAATCACTCTCTTATCTGGTTAAAGTGGCAGATTAGAAGCCGGTCGCGTTCGGCTCGCTCTTTGTTTTCTCGCTCAGGTGTGGCTCAGGTGTGGCTCAGGTGTGCAGGTGTTTCTGTCTTTTATGTTTGCGGTAAGTGGGGTTTTTATAGCCAGGCTACGTTTGTACTTATGACAATGGTAAAGATGTGTAAAGTAAATAAGCTATTTGGGAGGCGTGTACAAAACCAACCAGAATCTGCCACCATCCAGTACCAATATTTCTCAGTATTCTCTTGATTATTTCATCTTCTTCTTCTTATTACGAGAAATCTGTCCATGCTTCTTTACAAAAGCTATAGTATGGCTATATATATATATATATATATATATATATATATATATATATATATATATATATATATATATACATATATATGTATATATATATATATATATATGTGTGTGTATATATATGTATATATATATATATATATATATATATATATATGTGTATGTATATATATATATATATATATATATATATATATATATATATATATATATATATATATATATATATATATTTCTGCCTTTACCAGACAGGCTAGCAGGTGTTGTGCTTGGTGTTGTATTGCTTGAATGTGGCGTCTGAATAGCTACCGTGTTCATTGCGTCTACCTTTGCAGCAGCAACTGCTAGATGGAGTCGAGGATGAGAGTCCAACAAGATTCTGTGCCTGTACATCTAAATCAGAGGTGTCCAGTTCCCGATCCTGTGGGGTAGTGTCCCTGCAAAGATTTCATTCTACCTCATGGGTCAATTCTGGTGTAGCTGAGACAAGGTGTAATATTCTCAACTCAGATTTATAAAAACACCTCAGGATACTGGAACTGGACAACTCTGATCTAAATGTGTATGACTCTGAAAGGCAGATGGACAGAGCGTATACATTTTAGGTGTAATTTATCTAAAACCTTATTGAAACATTATTGTGATTTGACATTACATTGTTAAAATGTACATTTTTCATTCACGTACATCCCCATGTTACTCTTTTTAGAAGTGCTTTGGGGCCAATTTCTGATCGAGGATTAAACAGTCCTAGACTAGCTTTGATTTGAATCAGTAAAATCTCCTCTTGGTATTTACAACTTAGTCCAAATCTGGGCTTATTCCACGAACAAAACCAGCCTAAGGTACACTAGAGGCGAATGAAATATTGCTGGTTTGAAGCTTGGGCGTGGTTAGCTACTTTTCTCTGTAACCTTCTAGGCTGACGCAGCATTTGAATGGATTCTGCGTATGCAGTCACTCTGTTTTTAACAGCACCGTGATTCTGCCACAAGCGTGATGCGCATGTTACAGTTCCGTGCCACCAAAAAGCAGCAAGATGAGAGGGAGGATTCAGAGACAATCAGGGAGGCCCTAAGACATAAATTGGTTGCAGGCCGGTGAAAATGCCGTTTCTGTAAACACAAAAGGATGAAGTAGTCTGACTCGTTGAAGCTTCAGTTACAACCGCTTGGTGAGGTGGTAGCCTGGGAAGGATGAAATCTGTTTATCGTGTTGGAACAGAAACGCGTTTCAGCCCACAGTAAAGCTCTCAGGAGATGTTTTTGTGGTTGTTGTAGAAAGAGTGCCGTCTTCCTGTATACCCAATCCAAGCAGCTTTTATTTTGGTCTGAGTGTGTGGCCACTTATGCAAATGTGTGCATAAGGTGCATGTTAAGCAGGTAATAACCAATGTGCGTGCATGGCATATAGGGGTGTGTGTGAGTGTGTGTGTGTGACCATTTATTTATGCTTGCATTGTGAGGAACCTTTGTCCCCCTAAAATCACTGTATCTGTTTTTGGGGCTTTGTGGGACATTTGGGGAGGTCCCCATGAGGTAAAATATTTAGAAAATGTGCTTGTTTTATTTGAAACTAAAGACGTAAAAGATGTGCTTTTTGGTTACTGAAAGGTTAAGGTTAGGGTTAGGATTAGGTGTAGATTGTAAAATTATATAGTCTGAATCTTTGTAGGGTCTATGGAAGGACCTCACAAAGATAGTAATATAGACTGTGTGTGTGTGTCTGTGTTCACATGTGTAATGGAAGTATCTCGTGGGAGGTTGCACATGGGTGTGTACATGCATATGTGCGTATATATGTGCTGTAATGTATGTGCTGTATGCACAAGTCTCTGAGTGCATGTAAGTGCATCGTTGCATATGGAGTGCAGGCAGGTAATGTGTGCATGGCAATGTGTGTGTTTTCCTTCATGCTAAGTTCTAAGATATGACCAGGTCTCCCACCATCTGTTTTGCTGCAATTCATTCCTGCTGGAGAAAGAACTTGAGAAGCACCAGTGCACACACTCGTCTGACTAAGTGCTCTCTCATTCTCTTGCATTCTCTCTCTCTCTCTCTCTCTCTCTCTCTCTCATCTACTTCTCTCTCTCTCTCTCTCTCTCTCTCTCTCTCATCTCCTTCCCCGCCCTCTTCATTCCCATTCCCATTCATTCCCATTTTCCATCTGTCTATTCCTCTGCTCAGATTACCACCTGCGTCTGTCCTCCATCCATCTAATCTTTTTTCTTTGTTTATCTACCATCTCTTCATCTTTGTCTCTGTTCCTCCACTCTCCTGTCCTAGCCCTTCTGGCCAGTCTATTTCCTCTCTTTTCTCTTTACAGTCTGCGAAATCTCCCTTCTTTTCATCCTTTTCCCCCCATTATAGAGAACTGTGCTGTTACTTTCCTTTTGAACATCCCCTTCCAACGTGACGAGGAGTGTGAGTGCAACCATTTTTCCTTTCTTTTTCTTCATCTTTCCTTTTTGTCCTCCTTTTTTCCTTAATATTACATTTAATTCTAGTAGAAAAGCTAGGTCTGCCATAATCAGCAGAAACAGCTATTATTTCTCTTTATTTTTTCAACTTATTCACTGCTTTATTCCTTTCTACTTTGTCTCTTTTTAAACAGCAATTTCGCTTGGTTCCTTACCTTTATGTCTGCTTTTGAGTGGTCTTCCCATTTGTCCTCTCTCAGTTGCTAAATGTCTGTCTTTTATCTTCATCTCTCTCTGCGTCATTCTTTCTCTCTCCCTTGCCTCCTCACATTGCTCCTTGCTAACCATGCTTGAAGACAACATGCAATCTCAGTTTTTTTGTAATTCAATTAAAGTCTTTTCTGTCCTTGTCTCCACAGTCAGCGGTGACCCGATACGTTGTCTCTCGTCATGTCCATCTCTCCCTCCCTCCTCTTTCTTCTCTCCTCAGCCGGCTCGGCAAAGCGTCTCCTGTAAGCTTTTAAATGGTTCCATCTGAGTGAAATCTCTACAGGTTGCACTTAAACCCTTCGGCACGGCTCAGCTCTCGGCTACAAAGGCTCTGCGAGTTGCTCCGGCACTAGGCTTTCATCGTCGCTGCGGATTTACGAGCAGACATTAAAGACGAGCCCTCGTTGGCATTTCGGGGGCCTCGACACGCGTGGCTATCTCGGGCCCTAACAAACACGTTACATAAACACGTTTTGCAATCATTTTTTTGCTATATCTGGAAGTGATTTCAGCGTTGTTAGCACCTTTGTTTTTAAATAGAGTATCTAGATAAAATTCCTGTTGTTTTGTTAAATGGTGAAAAGTGACCGTAGTTGGAACTGCGTGTGAAAATGATTGTAAATAAAACTGCTTATCCATGTTTATGACCAGTTTTAGGATGGTTTTTCTGAAGCGGCAGACATGAAATGATGGTCTCGGCGGTGTGGCCCGTTCCTGACTCTAAAGCCGGGCCGGGACTTTTATTTGCCGCTGTCTCACGTCTCATGTGACGCTCCAGAATCTGGGGACGATTATGTGTAATGTTCTGCTCAAAGACGACTGATGTGAGGAGAAAGAGAGCGATCACATCCTCAAAGGGTTTACCCTCGACTCTGGGGTTTCCCAATCCCTCAAAGTGAAGAACTGAACGTGTAAGTGAAGATTTGGGAGGACGGTCATGTAATAATGTGAGACACACCACACAGGTTACAACACATTCTGTAGCAGATTGAATACCTATTTAAGCAGAGGTTTTAGCAGGTGTGTCTGTGTGTGTGTGTGTGTTTAGAGGTCTGTGTGTTTGTGTTCCAATTTGTGTGTGTATATGGATCCCTGTGTGTGTGTGTGTGTGTGTGTTGGTTTATGAGTTGAGGATTGAATTATGGTCGGTTTTAGTTTGAATAAGGTGTGGATCGGTTTAGAGTTTGGATAAGATTGTAGTTGGTTGCAGAGTTTGGATTAGTTTGCTGGTTAGGATTAGAGTTTGTGGACTAGATTAGAGGCCAGGTTAAGGTTTTTGATTAAATTATGTATTTGTATATTTAATCCGTTCATATGATAAAGATTATGATTAGGGTTAAAATGAGGTTATGGTGCGGTGGGAATATGATCGATCGATCTTGGTTAGCTTTAATTAACTGGGATTAATAGTTTAGGAATGCGTTTAGAGTTTGGATCAGATTTTTGGTTGCAGAAACCAGGTTTTAGATCTTGGATTGAATAAGGTCAGATTTGGGGAAGCTGAGGGGTTAGATTAGGGTCAGGGAGTTAGAGTTGGGATTATTTTGAGGTTGGGTTTATAGTTTTGGATTGGGTTAGAAACTGCGGTTGAAGTTTGGCTTGCTCAATTAGGATCGGGTCGGAAATGTAAGGTATAGGGTTAAGTGGGATGAGGGGGTGTACAAGGTCAGTTGGGTTCAGGCTTTAGGATTAAGTTAAGGTTATAGTTGGTTTTGGTTAAGTTAGTTTAGGGTTAGGGTTAGATTGTGATCGGGTGCCAGAATTAAATTAGATTATGATCAGGGTTACAATTAATGTCGGGTTTTAGGATTAGGACTGGGTGTATCTGTTGTTTTAGAGTTAGCATTGGATTATGATCGGGTTTTGGAGTTTGGTTGAATCATGATCAGGTTTAGAGGCTATTTGAGGATGAATTGACGGTCGGGTTTATAGTTGGGATTGTTTGATCAGGTTTAGGTCAGGATTAGATTATGATTAGGTTTGAGAGTTTGGATTAGATTGTATGAAATGGATTTAATAATTGTTGGGTTGGGGTTAGAGCCTAGAGTTTTTCATTAGTTATAATTAGTTTTGGGTTCAGAGTTTGGACTGGATTACAATTTGTGTTGAGTTTGGGGTCTGAATAAGATTCTGATTTGGGGTTGAGTTTAGGATTAGAATCCTGGGTTAAGTTTGAGGTTAAGTGAAGGTGAATTATTGAGTGTGTGTGCCTGCATGCTGATGTTCCGGTAATGTCAAACCGTTGGTCCATGGCGTATGGTTTTACTCTCTCACTCTTTCATTCACTGATTTTGTTGCTGTGTTGTTGTTGTTGCCGTGGAAACAGAATAGCATGTGTTTATGAACAAGGCTGAGTGCTGATTGGCTGCTGAGAGCTGAACAACATGCATGTGATTCTGTTGCCATAGTTTCCATAAGCTGCAGCCCCCTTCTCTCTCTCATCTCTCTCTCTCTCTCTCTCTCTCTCTCTCCTCTCGTCTCTCTCTCTCTCCCTCTCTCTCTCTCTCTCTCTCTCTCTCTCTCTCTCTCTCTGTCTCTCTCTCTCTCGTCTCTCTCTCTTTCTCTCTCTCTCTCTCTCCATCTCTCTCTCTCTCTCTAATCTCTCTCTCTCTCTCTCTTTCTCTCTCGTCTCTCTCTCTTCTCCTCTCCCTCTGTATTTCCTCACTCCTCCCTCCCTTGCTCATTCATTCTCTCACTTTCACATTTTTTCTCTCTGTCTTTTCTCTCCTTGTCTTCCCTTTTCTCTCTGTATTTTCTCTCTGTTATCTTTTCCTTCTCTTTCTCTCTTTCTTTCTCAGTTCTGTCTTTCTCCATGTATCTTTCTCTTCTCGTCTTGTTTTCTGTCTCTGCTTTCTCTCTCTATATCTCTCTATGTCTCCTGTCTTTTTTCTGTCTCTCTTTCACTTACCCTCTCCTGCCTCTCTTTATTTTCTCTCTCTCTCTCGTCTCTCTCTCTCTCGTCTTTCTCTCTCTCTATCGTCTTTCTCCCTCTCTTTCGTCTCTCTCTCTCTCCCTCCCTCTCTTTCGTCTCTCTCTCTCTCTCTCTCTCTCTCTCTCTCTCTCTCTCCTTTCTTTGCTTTGTCTTATCTCTGTTTACTTTCTTTTAGTTTCTCTGTCTTTTTCTTTTTTTACCTCACTCTCATCTCTCTCTTCTTTCATTCTCTTTCACACTCCTCTCTTTCCATGTCTCCCTGTCCTGTCTTATTGTCTTTTCCCCTCTCTCTCTCTCTCTCTCTTTCTCTCTCTCTCTCTCTCTCTCTCTCTCTCCCCTTCAATCTTTCTCTTTTCATCTTTTTTCCTCTCTTTCTGCCATCTCTTTGTGTACTCTCCCTTTCTTTGTCTTTTTTCTTTCTCTACCTCTCTTCTTCTGTCTCCTTTGTGTCTTTTCTCCCTTTTTTCTTTCTTTCTTTCTCTCAATTTGTCTTTTTCTTTCTTTTTTTCTGTCACTCTTACTCTCCTCTCCTCACACTTGCAATGTGTTGTGTGTGTTTGTAGCGTTTCCGAAGTTGCATGTGTTTTGTGTATTTGCAGCGCGTCTATAAATGTGCAGTGCGTTTGTAAAATGTGACGTTTTGATAAGTGTTTTTGAAGTTGTGTAGCGTCTTTGTAATTACAGTGTGTTTGCATGTGCGTTATGGACTTGATTGACATGTTTAGTTGCTTTGCGGTGTGTTTTGATTTTAAATTGCATTATGCTCTGTCGGCCACCGTACTTAAATACTATACACCACTAATGACTGCTAATGGGTGTTCCTTTACTGTTTGATTCAGAATTAAATTAGCATCAAAGTCATTATAATTCTGCCCACCAGACCTTAAACATGTAGTCACAGTGCCTTTTGTAACAACATTTTCATATTAAACTACTAAAATGCTAACATGTCAACTTGAGACCAAATTCAACAACCATTATTATTATTATTATTATTATTATTATTATTCTTTGCAATTTGAAGGGAAAAATAAGTTAACAGTGCTCACGGACACGGGCACGAGTTGTTGATCGAGTCGTCAATGAGGCTTTGCTCCAGACAAATTGTTTACATTTTATTTCGATTTATGCAAGGCATCGTAGCTACATCTTTAAGATGTGGTGTGTGATATACAGTAATAATCACTTTGTTGCAAATTTAAATCAGAACGTAACAGTGAAAAAATGTGGAAAATTGCTCAGCGTTTGTGGTATAAGTGGTGGTACGTAATGCTTGTGAAAAGAGTTTTGGAAGAGCAACTTTCTCCATCTCCATATGGTTATGTGGGCCGTAAACAGGGATACATAAACTCTCTCTCTTTCTTTCTGTCGTTCTCTCTCGCTCTCTCTCTCTCCTCTCTCTGGTTCCTATAGCCTCATGTGGTTTTTACAGCCTGAAATGCCACATTCCCACCAAGGGAGAAATGAGGACATTCGTCAGGGAAATGTTTTGTGGCAGTGACTTTTTATTTAAAGAAATCCGCCCCAAACGGAATGAGGGAATGAGGGAATGAGAAAGAGAGAAAGAGAGCGAGCACTAGCAGCATCAAACAGCTGAAAGCAGTAAGGCGGACTCGGTTATTTTTATAGAGGCTCCAGATGGCACAAGAAGACTCACTTCATGCTTTAGTTTTATAAGAGAGACACTAAATGCCTCAAAGTTTCTGTTAGAACAAAGTGAAATGAGAAGTTAGCAGCTCTCTCTATCTCTCTCTCTCTCCCTCTCTCTGTTCCAGGAAGCCCAAACACAGCTGTGTGAGGAATGCGATCTGACTAACACACCCCAACCTGCTCTTACTATTAAAAAGCTGTTCTACCCCTAACACCCTGCTAATGAGCCAATATCACATTTAGTGCCTGTATTCAATTAGCTTTCGTCCATTGTTAGTTTCGCTTTATTCATGGTTCGAGTCGGACCTGCGGCTTATGTTTTACAACAGCTACAAAAAAAACCCAAAACAAACTAATCGAGATGAAAATCAAGATGCAAATTGAAACCAAGTTTCCACAAGCAGTAACGTGCAGAGATCAAGGAGAGACTTACTGCTGCTGTCAACATTTGACATTCGCGGCAGTGCATAGTGTAATGGTTACGGAGTTGACCTTGTGATCGGAGGGTCACAGGTTCAAGTCCCGAACTGGTAAAGGTACCACTGAGCTACTGCCTCCCCCAAGCACTGCCAAAAAAGCTGCTCACTGCTCCTTCACGGATGGGTGAAATGCAGAGGTCACATTACGATGTGGTCCCCTGTGCTGTGCTGTGCTGTGGCGTGTTCACAATGACAAATAATCTCTCACTTAAATTCACTTAAAATGTATGAGGCTAGAAACTAAGTACAAAACTACATTTGCATTTGGATGTCAAATTCCATATTTTTTTATTCTAATAGCTCATTTTGATGTAAGAGAAAGGTGAATGACCTCGAGTCCCGTTGTTTGTCATTAACATTGTTGGTCTGTGTGGAAGCTGCCGCTGCCATGTTTTGTGATGTAAGAACATCTGCTTCTGCTTGATGTGCCACATGAAATTTGGCCTGAGAATTTTCCCATTCGAAATCTGCCTTCGACAACTGTTTCACAAACCTTTTTTCTAGAAGGAGGATGTACGTTTGCTTTCCAAGGTGTCTGGAACACAGCATGCGGTTGACAATGAATTATTAGCTGTTGGGAACTGATGCATTTCATAAACCGCCTTTTATTATCGTTGGGTTGAAGATGAAACCATCTTTAAAGGGAGGAAAGGTTGTATGTGTTTACTTACACAAGGTCTGTGTCAAATCAGTTTCTGGGTTAGAGCTCACGCTTTTCCAATCATTAATCTTGGTAATTAGTTGGTAATCAATCGTTTTGATACACTGTAACATGACAGCGCTGTGTTTGGCTTAGCTGCTGCCTCCCCTGTGTTTCCTCGGTGTTTGGCTTTGCCTCTGCCTCACCTGTGTTTGGCTTTTCCGCTGCCTCACCTGTGTTTGACTTTTCTGCTCACCTGTGTTTGGCTTTGCCTCTGCCTCATCTGTGTTTGACTTTTCCGCTGCCTCACCTGTGTTTGGCTTTGCCTCTGCCTTACCTGTGTTTGGCTTTTCCGCTGCCTCACCTGTGTTTGGCTTTTCTGCTGCCTCACCTGTGTTTGGCTTTGCCTCTGCCTCACCTGTGTTTGACTTTTCCGCTGCCTCACCTGTGTTTGGCTTTTCCGCTGCCTCACCTGTGTTTGGCTTTGCTTCTGCCTTACCTGTGTTTGGCTTTTCCGCTGCCTCACCTGTGTTTGACTCTTCTGCTGCCTCACCTGTGTTTGACTTTTCTGCTGCCTCACCTGTGTTTGGCTTTGCCTCTGCCTCGCCTGTGTTTGACTTTTCTGCTGCCTCACCTGTGTTTGGCTCTTCTGCTGCCTCACCTGTGTTTGACTTTTCTGCTGCCTCACCTGTGTTTGACTCTTCTGCTGCCTCACCTGTGTTTGGCTTTTCTGCTGCCTCACCTGTGTTTCATCTGTGTTTGACGTCCCCGTAATCTCACCTGTGTTCGGCTTTACTGCTGTTTTGCCTGTGTTTGGCTTCATTGCTGCCTTGCTTGTCTTTGACTTCACTGCTGCCTCACCTGTGTTTCTCCTACCTCGCCACTGATTAGCTTTACTGCTGCCTTGCCTGTGTCTGACCTCATCTGTGGTTGGCTACGATGCTGCCTCATCTGTGTTTCAGCCGTGTTTGCCTACGATGCTGCCTCGCCTGTGTTTGGTTATACAGCTGCGTTATGAGTGTTATGGCTGTGATTGCTTTTGCTTCTGCTTCACAGGTGATACAGCTCACCTGTATATAGGTGCACTGGATGCATGTTGCTTCGCTGCTGCCTTGCATATGTCTGACCTCATCAGTGTTTTGTTTTACTACTTCCCCACCTGTGTTTTCATCATGTTTGGCCTTGCTTCTGCCTTGTCAGTGTTTGGATTTGTTTCTGCCTCGTCTTTGCTGCTGCCTCACCGTTGGTTTTTCTGCTGCCTCATCTGTGTTTGGCTTTGCAGCTGTTTGTCTGTGTTTTGTTTTGCTGCTTCCTTGCCTGGGTTTGGATTCAATGTGCTTCACCTCTGATTGACTTCACTGCTGCTTCATCTGTGTTTGACTTTACTGCGACCTCATATGTGTTTGGCTTAAATGCTTTCTCACTTGGGTATGGATTCACTGCTGCCTCTACTGTGTATCTTATTTTTGGGTTTAAAGCGTAGCCTTCCGTCAAGTCATAACTTTAGAGTAAAATCCTGAGAGATGGTTTGATTGAGGGTAACTAAGAAACACACACCTCCTTTACAGTGGCCCAGAGATCCCAATGCAATTCCAAATAACAAACGTGCTGCAAAGCAACAAAACGAGTTCATAACAGACATGCAAACACACTGCAATTATGAAAACGCTACACAAATTCAGATAACACTTTCATCAAAATGACAACACATGCAACACATTTTACAAAGGCACTGCACATTCAATAACACTGCAAATAACCAAAACACATGCAACTTTGGAAACAATAGACACAACGCAAGTGTAACATGACGCAACAGAAGTGTTTCCAGGAGACTTTTTTTGGGCAGTCACATGCTTTTGGAGAATTCTTGCCTTGCACATGTAACTTTGTACGATTAAACCATGGCAGTCCTTTCACTCGCTGGTTTCCACTTTAGCGCCGTACAATCCACAAGCATGTGACCTCCCATAAAAGAAGTCTCCTTGAAACACTTTAGTTGTGTTGTGTCCTTTTGCAGCGTTTCCGAAGTTGCATGTGTTTTGCGTATTTGCGGCGTGTCTATGAATATGCAGCATGTTTGTAAAATGTGGTACGTGTTGTAATCCTGATAGGTGTTTCCTGAATTTGTGTAGTGCGTTTGCATGTGTGTTATGAACTTGATCAATGTGTTTTGTTGTCATATAGCACGTTTGTTTTGAATTGCATTGGGTTCTCTCTGCCACCGCATGAAACACGCTGGTGGAGTTTTATTCATTCATTCATTCATTATCCAAACCACTTGATCCCAACTGGGGTCGCGGGGGGACCGGAGCCTATCCCGGGAACTATGGGCGCAAGGCAGGGACCAACCCTGGGCAGGCGCCAACACACCGCAGAGTACACACACTTACACACACAATCACACTCTCTTGGTGTAGGTTGATTTTCCCCACAACTTACACAACCCTAACGTTTAAAAAAACATTTTGTCTTTTAGCGATGGGAAGAATTCTAGCTATGCCAGTCAGGTGGGCTGGCGGTTTGTTCAGAGGCTTGTGAGTTTTTCTGCCTGCAGCGACAGCGTCTGTCATCTCTCAAACCCGTTTCTCCAACGCGAGCCTCCCGGCTAATCAGTTAAACATTTTATTTCCACTCTCACATCCTCATGCCTCTACAAACCATTATTAATGTGGCAGAACATGTTCGGGATTTTATACGACTTTAAAATTGCGACTTGACTAAAAGCTATGCTTTAAACCTTTGGCCAAGATTTCTGTAGACACGTATTAGTTTGATAGCATTAAAAATGTGTGCTAATTACTGTCATTCAATTTTTAACGCTTCATTTGTAATTACACAGACGTTCAGCTAATATCTTAACATAGAATCACTGACTGTTTTGTTAGGAAACCCGATCTCAGTGTTTGTTAATGAAGGCCTAGAGTTAAGCTGGGTTCAAGTCCAGCTCTGTCCTACCTCCAGTCAGCGCTACCACCACTGGGCCCCTGAGTAAGACCCTTAACAGGTTTCTTCAGGAAGACTGTCCCTGAATCTAGGTAAATTCCTGAAGAAATTGTGTGAATACTGTTTGCTAAAATGTTGAGAGTGATAAAGGTAAAGGGGTGAAAAAGGTAAATAAGTAGACATTAAGTTTTCTTAAGAGAGAAGAAGAAATGAAGTTCAAAAGATGAAAAACAGAATTATAGTTAAAAAAAAAAAAGGCAAAAATGAGAAATGAAGTTCAAAAGATGTGCAGGCGAAATCAAGTTAATGGTAAAAGAGAGAAATAAAAATAAAAGGTAAAAAGGAGAATTAAGGTAAAAAGGGGAAGAAAGAAAAGTAAAAGAGATATAAAGTAAAAATATAAAATAGGTGTAGTAATGTAAATAGGGAGAAAGTAAAAGAAAAAAGGTAAAAAAAAATGCATTGTTTTAAAATGCAATATTTTGTCATTATTTGAACATTTATTTGATAAATTTGATTATTACTTTATTAATTAATGAAAATTGTTAAAAAACTGACAAACAGTTGTTGATGACGTACAGACAACTCTCCGGACCTTTGCTGGAGTACATTTTCTCTAGCTGGTTCTGTTTGACTTTTAATTGAGTAACCTTCATCTAAAATTAAGTTATTACCGCTGAATAGTTGGCTGAGTTGCTTGTTTGTAAGTGAAAGCAGCCGAGCTGAATAACTCCGCATACATGGTTCGAATTATAGGGCGTATTTAGAGCCCCCACAAAGACCCCCCCTCCAAACAACAATTCTGGGGGGTTGAAACATTAAATATACACTACCAGTCAAAAGTTTGGACACACCTTCCCATTCAGTGTTTTTTCTTTATTTTCATTACTATTTACATTGTAGATTCTCACTAATGACCGCAGAGTGAAGGCAAAAGGGCCAACAAGTGCTCAGCATCTGTGGGAACTCCTTCAAGACTGTTGGAAAACCATTTCAGGTGACTACCTCATGAAACTCATCGAGAGAATGCCAAGAGTGTGCAAAGCAGTAATCAAAGCAAAGGGTGGATATTTTCAAGAATCTAAGATATAAAACATGTTTTGGGTTATTTCACACTTTTTGTTTACTACATAATTCCATATGTGTTTATTCATAGTGTCTTCAGTGAGAATCTACAATGTAAATAGTCATGATAATAAGGAATAAAACATTGAATGGGAAGGTGTGTCCAAACTTTTGACTGGTAGTGTATTCTTCTGAAACTATGAACAATTTGATCATTCAGGTTCCCTTCCATTCTCATTGTAATGTAACAGGATTTCAGACAGCCCTACTGTGGACTGTAGCATATTCGTAACCTCTTCAGCGTTGCTAGAAGTAGCCGCTTGTTCATTCATTCTCATCGAGAGACTCGTTGGGTGGGATGGTATTGTCTGTCATGGTAGAGTTTGATGTGTGTTGATAAATGTAAGTAGTCAAGCTTGTTAAAAATGTCTTATTTTACAGTTTTGTTGTTTGGGCAACAGATGCAAGCTAACATCTAGAAGTTGATTTATTCACCAATATGTTTCAGAGGCTGCTTCAGTTCGATAGTTAGATAGTCAACAAAGCAGGTGCTCATTTTGGTAAGTTGAACTCCAGGCTTTTCTTCCTCGTTTTTTCATAAATAAACAATTGAGTGTTCAGCTGTTATGTGATGTGGGAGCCAAATGTGTAAGTGCGGTAGCCGCTCATGACTTAAAAGGTGAAATTCATACTCTGGCTGCATCATTAACTCTTCTTGCCGCTGGTCAAAATGCTTTCTTCCTCCTAAAAACACCTCAGGTGTGAAGAGGCCCGAGATCTGTGTGCAGGTGTGAACACTCACCTGGAGGAGTTGAGCCAAAAAAAACGAACCTGTGCTCAGTCTTAAGAATGTGTCATCCGTGTGGCAAAATGGAAGATCTGAAAACATTATTTCGTTTCTGGTTCTGGAGTTGAATTTTATGAGCGATTATTTGTTATAGTGAACACAGCACAGCATCAGTGCACCACAACCAAAAGGGAGCTCTGCATTTGACCCATCTGTGAAGGAGCAGTGGGCAGCTAACATGGCCAGCGCCTGGGGAGCAGAGCTTGGGGACGGTACCTTGCTCATGAGTACCTCAGTGGTACCTTTACCGGCCCTGGGATCCTAACTGGCTTACGCTGTTACTCTGACCGTTACGCTGTCAACTGACCCAAATTTGGGAGAAAAACAAGCTTTTTTGGTTATGATTTGTGGTTTTAATTTGTAAAATGCATAAATGAAAGACACAGATTCTTGAGTCCTAGACTTTAAAGAGAATAATAACACACACACATACACACACAGGGCTGGGCAGAGAGTTAATTAGAGACTCCTGAGAAAACACAAAGGTTGTGTGTGTGTTACTGCTGCTGCTGTGTGCAGGTGGGACGGTGTGTATGTTCACTTTTATCTTTGGTCTTTGATTGTGTGGAAGTTCTGAAAGCTCTGAAAATATATTTGTTCAAATGCAGGAGAGCAGAGCAACCTTAATAAAAAGAGATATAGACAGAGGGAGGGGGAGAGAAAGAGAAAAAGAAAAATACGAGAGAGAGAGAGAGAGAGAGATGCAAGACAAAGAAAGAGAGAGGGGGTGATGAGTAAGAGACAGAAAGAAAGACAGGGAGTGAATAAGAGAGAGAGAGGGACAGGAAGAGGAGACAAGGAACAAGAACGAGAGTAAAAAGACAGAGAGGAGAGAGAGTGTGTGTGAGGCAGAAAGAGAAACAGAAGAGGCAGAAAAAGAGTAAAAGAGGGAAAGAAAGATAATGAAAGAGGGAGAGAGTGAGAGAAAGATAGAAAGAGTAATTAAATAATGCAGCCTTACATTACTTCCAGGCATAAATAGGCTCTAAACTGAAAAACCAAGATGATTTGCAGCAGCAGAACAGGAGCAGACATGAAGATAACCGCAGTGCGTGTGTACGCGTGCGTGTGTACGTGTGTGTAATGAGTCAGTCAGCAGCAGATGCGCTGAGGTGAAGCTAACTGCTCGCTGATCCGGCGGTGATAAAGCGATTAGGCTTAAACCCAAAACCCGACCAGCTCCAAATCCTGATTCCTGTGTGCGCTGTAATGTGTGTGTGTGTGTAAATCTCTGAGTGTGAAGGAATTAATTGAGTCATAAGGTTTTGAGATTTTCAGCTCTATATAAAACCTCCAAATCCCAACAACCCACTTTTAATGCCACTTATCTTACTTTAATACTTTGTTGTAGTTCCGTTAATATGTTTAAAAAAGCATTGGATCTTTGTTGTTACTCACATTAAACTTATGTATTACCTTAACTAATAATAATGGATAATATTAGTAACGTTAGTTAATTATTAGTGAAAATACACAGCAAAACAGGGAGCTAAGTAGCTTTGCTCATAACTCGTAACCCACTTTCAAAGGGTCTTTCATTGTAGCACTCAGAATTAAAATGGCAATAAATTTGATTATTATGTTGCCCACCAGGCCTTACACATAGTACTGCCAGAGGTGTAACGATGTATCAGTGTAGATCAATTACAGATCGTTACACCCCTAGTAACTACATGTGTGATGGTTAACATATTGTTACACATGTAGTCATGTAATAATAATTGAATTGAAGTATCAGTGCAGATCACTGTATCATTACACATGTATAAAGGTCTTACTGATGCATCGATTCAGTTACCTCTGATCCCATAGCATTGATTCAACATTTAAAAGTGTCAGTCAGACATCATACATATTGTAATGTCACTTCATATTAAAGAGAAGGTTTATCTTTATAAAAAGACAAGATTGTTTTAAATGTCTGGTTGAGCTCAGAATATTGTCATATCAGTCACTGGCTTCTGAATTGATTGGAAATTGTATCACAGCAGACTTTATGATATCGGCAGACGTTAAATCATTGTCAATTGAATCGTTAAAATATCGCACCGTGATGAAACTTGTGATTTACATGGTGAAATGACATCACAATATTTTCATATTAATATGAGACAAATTTAACAGTGATCAAAGAAATGGCACTTTATCACTAAATTCAACAACAGTCAAATTCAGCATCTTAATTGCAGAAAAAGCAAATGTATTTAGTGAAAGTTGTGAAAACAAATAAAAAAAGAAGAAGTAAAAACCGGTCTGGCTTTCCCTGAGGAGCGAGATGGGGAGTCTGGCATTACGTCAATTACCGATGAAGTCCAAAAGGTATAAAAAGCAACTTAGACACTTCCACTGCAAATAGCAACTTGTGTTCTGCACTTTTGGTGATCTCACCAACCACGGAAATTAAAAAGAACTCACCCAAAACCCCAAACAGATTGGTGGATCGCTTAGTAAAAAATAACACAGGCCCTCCAAGTCTAAAATGATTTTTCTCCCTCCTTTGGGAACAAATTTGTCCATAACAAGGGTACAAATCGTCTGTGAGACGCTCCACTGCATAAATTCCTCAATTGCAGCACAGCGAAGCGAGTCGATAACCATCTGAACACAAATTCGGATTCCACATGTGGACAGCTGGACTGGAGTTACAATTATTCTATTTAAGTGATACAGGATGCGGTGTTGGGGAAGCTACTTTTAAAGAACGTTTTAAATTTGTAAGCTACTTGTGATCTAAAGTATCTAAGCTCCAAGCTACAAACTCCTGTGTTAATATAGTAGTTAGCTACACTACAAGCTACAGTGAAAAAGTAGCTAACTACATCTGGCCTATTCCATCCAGTAATACTTCATATTTGTGCTTTAGGATACTCTTAAAGAAAACTAACAAAATTTGTGAAACAAGTATTATGAATGGATGGCACAGTGGTCAGTGCTGCCACCTCACAGGGTCTTTCTGTGTGGAGTTTGCGTGCTCTCCCCGTGTTCATGTGGGTTTCCTCCAGGCGCTCTGGTTTCCTCCCTCATTCCAAAGGTATGCAATATAGGTGAATTGGTGACTCTAAATTGGTACTGGGTTTGAATGTGAGTGTGGCTGTGTGTGTGTGCCCTGTGGTGTGTTGGCGCCTGCCCAGGGTTTATTCCCCGCTTTGCGCCTGAAATATTTTATTTCACTATGAAATGAACATTACATGCATCTGAGCATTATTAATAAGTTCATTTTGTTTCATGAATACAGGAGTAATGTTTTTACTTTAAAATCATGGCTCTTGGATGGAGGAAACATAAAATACTTAGGATTTTCCTAGAAATTCCATCACACAAATAACTGCTACTCTGCTTTGTTAGAGGTCAAGTAGACAAACATTTATCAAGGCAAATACACTAAAACACAGGATGAGAAATGAGTAAAGATGGCCAATCTTAGCCTTGCTCGCCTCAACTCCAACACGCACGAGTGGACGGATAATTTGTAATCTCCAAATGCCAAAATGAATAACGTGGATCCAAACTGCAGACGATCTAATGTGAGAAACGCCCGAGAAGGTAAAGTGTGTTTTCTGCCATGTTGAGCTTGACAAATGGCGTATAACACGCTGCTGATTTGGGGTAAGTGGGCAATTACTTACATCTCGGGGGGGATGAATATTAAGAATAGATGAGATGTAAAATGAGTCAGTTTAGTGCTTTAATGCAGTAGTGAGAAATGACTGCTACGAGTGTGTAAAATAGAGCACTTTTTATACACGTCATTATCACAGAGGGTCAATAAAAGTGAATGATTATTATTTATACTCAGCACATAGTGCACCACAACTAAATGTGACCTCTGCATTTGACCCATCCGTGAAGGAGCAGTGGGCAGCTGACATGGGCAGCGCCTGGGGAGCAGTACCTTGCCAACACTTAAAACAACAAAGCGAAGGTTGTAAAATTTTCAACAAGCTTGACGTTTACCTACATTTGCCAACACACATCAAACAGAACCATGACAGACAATACCAACATGTTGGCTGCTTCTAGAAATGGTATGGTCCACATTAGGGCCGCATGGTTAGTAATGGTGTTGAAATTAATCACATAATTAATGCACCGTGAGGCAGATGTGGACAATTCTGCATTGATGCAGTGGCTGGCCATAATATTGTATAATTATATTTTAAAGACATTGCTTTTTTTAATTTTTGGGCTGCATTATAAAGTAGTAGTAAATAGTAACTATGGCTGCCCAATTTGCAATGGATTCCCAATCTACGTGCAATGTGAAGTAATGTAAAAAAAATGATGGGATGGATTGTGATGCATTGAAATATTGCATCGAATCGAAACGTTGACATGATAATCGAAATTGAATCGAATCGTGAGACCAGTGAAGGTTCACACCTCCAATGGTTAGAATGGAAGATGACTTTATAATCATATTTTATAGTACCAGAAGAATATTCGATACTCTCTGTAATTTGAACTATGACCTTTTCTCATGACCTGGCATCTTCATTTCCATGAACTGATTTAAAACAAAAACAAAAGTTGTAACACTGAAAATTCAAGTGTAATAAATGATGAAGTGTGTCAATATGACTTATTTATAAAAAAAGATTTGTACAGCATGTTCTGTGTTCGGGTGTGGTGAAAAGCCTAAATTAGACCCAAAGTTGCTGTTGTATTTGCATTGATAAATGCTGGTAATTTCATATACAAGTAAATTCTTCTCTGAATGTAGTATGGAACATCCTGAAAACAAAAACATAAAGCATGCAGGGCCACAGAATAAGCCTAAAAATAACAGGAAAAGAAACCCTGTTAACTCTTTACTTCGCTCAGGTATATTTCACTTTTTCCTAAAGAAATAGAACAGTATGTATTGTACATGTGCATAAAGATGATCTTATCTGTGAGATGCCAAAAAGAGTTTCATAAATCACAATTAATTAGAAATACAGCTTATGTTGTGCTGTTTGAAGATCCCCTGAGCCCTGGCTGGAAAACTGCAGAACTGCGGAGATCGAGCTGTAGCTCAGCATTGCCAGAAGGGGGCAACATTTTGCATTATCCACCTTTTCTTCTTATTTTGGTGTTACTGGTGAATGATTTAATGTTTAAGATTTAATGTCTACAGAAAAGAAAAAATGCATAGTAGACTACAGCAAAATAAACAGAAAAACACTTTAATTTGCTTTTTCAAATCAGAACCAATTTCCAACGTGCAAAACTGATGTTCAACTGAAAACTGTCAGTCAATTTCCACTTCTAGCTTAAAATGTATATTTTGTGTCCTTTTTATATATTGTTTATTCCATGTGCCCTATCTGTTCTTTGTTCTCTCTATTTACTGTTGCACTGTGTAAACTGGAGCCACGTCTTCTCGTCTCTCTGTATATCTGTACAATATATAGAAGAGATGACAATAAAGTTGACTTTGACTTTTGACTTTGACTTTGATCTTGTTTATTCTTGGGCTATGATTCTTTTTAATGAATGTTATCAATGACAAACGGCAGGTGAACTTCCTATCAATCTACTAAAATTACATTTTGCTAGAAAAATGAGAATGTAATTCATATATAACACTTGTAATGTATAACATTTTAGTTCTTTTTTATATTGTGTTTTGGTGAACAAAAATATAATAAGATAATTATTAATATGTGTATGCAATTTGGAAAAGACCGTCGTGATTTTTTCTGGTCGTGCCCTCCTCCTCCAGCAGCAGGGGCAGGTCGGTGCTGCTGATGGCGGTTCAGGTTGAATCTATTGCCCCGGTTTCCTGTCACATGGTTTAGGAAATCGGATCCCAGCTGTTCGCTGTCTTCAGCTTCACTCGGATGGGAGTCGAGCTTTAAGACGCGCGGATCTCAGATCAGCTCCTGCAGTCCCGACTCACCTGCGCCAGGTGAACCCGAGTCCGGTCCGGTTCTATATCCACACACACACACACACACACACACACACACACACACACACACACGCACTGAGACGCACACACAGGCGCGCGGAGATGGAGTGTGTGTTGCTCGCGGTTCTGCTCTTCCTCCCGTTGTGTCTCACCGTCTCCAGCGGCTTCAGCACGGGTAAGAGAGAAAACTTTTTGCTCTTCTTCTCTTTCTTCTCGGTCCATGTGCTCGGTTTGCAGTAATATATGGAAGGTGTTTGAAAGCAACTTGTTGTAGGAAGTGTGTGTGTGTGTGTGTGTGTGTTTATGCGTGTGTATCGGAGCGAGATTCCCAGTCCATCTCTTAAGTCTCAGAACTTCGCGCTGCTGTGTTTTTGGAAGATAGGAACGCAGCTTTTGTGTGTGTGGTTATATCTGAGACTAGCCATCCATAGTCTCATAACTTCAAGCTCGGAACACAGCGTGTGTGTGTGTTTATGTCTCTGAATTGTTCCTCGCTTGTATCGGAACTCCATGCTGTGTGTCCGTGTGTCCGAATTGTTTCGGGACGAGATTCCCGATTCATCCCGAATCTCGGAACTTGGCGCTGCTCTGTTTGGAACACGTTATGTGTGGGGGGAACGAGATTTCTGAACCATCTTTAGTGTCAGAACTTCGCGCTAGTCTGTTTGTGAAAGCTCGAAACACGGTTGGTGTGTGTGTGTGTATGTGTATGTGTATGTGTATGTGTATGTGTATGTGTATGTGTATGTGTGTGTTTCCTCGTATCTCCGGATAGTTTCGGGACGAGATTCCCGACCCATATCTAGTCTGGGATCTCCGCGCAATATGCGTGTGTGTGTGTGTTCAGACAAAAAGTTAGGGTCCTATTTGGAATAATTTGTTTGTAACATCTGTTTAATAAATGATTGTTTCCGGACAAAAAGTGTAGATCCACTTTGGGTTCTTTAACCTGTTAAAACAGACGCACGAGTTTTTGTCTTTTCCACAAACCGCTTATTTTGGGAGGAATTCTGTTTGGGAATCTTAACCCAAGATCCCAATTTGCCGTCATGCTTCAGTGTTTAATATCGCGCACACAAGCCTGACTCGTCACGCTGTAATCGGACTTGTGTTTCTAAGCTTGCTTTTTAATTTTTTGTTTCTTAATTACAGCCTTTGATTTTAAATTAGAGGTTGTGCCATCTGGGCTTCTGCATAAGCACTGCCATGTGTACCTATGTATTAACGACATATTTAAAGCCATTCCAGGCCTAGTAAACCAGCGGAAAATTTATAATAGCTTCAACTTTTGACTTGGATAGAGTTTGTGAACAAAATACATCTTTAAAATTCGCAGTGCCTAAGGAAAAAAATGAATCTTAGAAACGCATAAAGCCTTTTGATGAGGTTCAGTCAAGAGATGACAACCCGGGCTGTCCTGTCGGAGTTTGTGAATGCAAGACTTGGCATGTAGCAAGTGGGGATTTTTTCAAACTTCCCCAAATGTCTTTATATTTAATTACTTTTTTTTTTTTAGCAACAACAGGCGTAAAATTCTTGGGCTAGAATAAAATAAGATGCCTTGTACCCAGTGGTTAGCGTAATCAAATGTCGATAAGCGATATCGCCATTAATCTAATGAATGTGTAACATATACTGTAAGATTATTAATCTGAATGAAATGTCCATCTGACATGTAAAGTCTAACTAAATGATATTACCTGTGGCTGAAAATCACTGTTATTAAAAGTTTCTGGTTCATCAGTTCTTTCTGCTTCTTTTTCTCAAGTAGCCAAAAAACTGCGAATTGACTGTTTAGCTAAAATGATTGATTACTGACAAATTGCACAGTTCCACAGTTGTTATCTCGCTTAAAGACAGAAAGAAACAGCTAATAACAAGCTAACCATTTAGCTAAACTTTTTTGTAAAATTATTGGCAATGAGGTAATTTAGGTACATTGATTTTGGGGAGTAAAAGATAACACTGCTGTAATACCGTACTCCTGTTGTGGTAAGATTTGTGTCTGCTAATTAATGATAATTAGCATTCATAAAGGATTCCTAAAACTGTATTAGCTTTAAGTGCTAAAATGAACTGAAGTTAGCATTAGCCTACCAAATTGTAATTGTTGGCAAGTTTCTGCTTGTTTTTAATATGACTTCAAAAAGGTGAAATTCAGTTAACTGCTTATACTCATGCTATTTTGTTTGTCCTTATGCTGTTTACCTGTTTACACTCATGGCTTTTACCTGTTTGTTCTCTTGCCTTTTACCTGTTTATGCGCATGCTGTGTACTTGTTTACGCTCGTGGCATTTACCTGTTTACGCTCATGCTGTTTACTTGTTTAGGCTTGTGGTAAGGCTGTGCAATTAATCGAATTTTAATTTCAATTTCAATTTCAGCTCCAAACAATCACAAAAATAATGTAATCGACAAAAAACAATTATAATTACAATTATTTTGCCACATTACGCTCTGCAAGTATACTCATATTTTGTCTTGTGTTCCGAATGACACACGCACGCGCACTAACGCACCTTCCGAAGACTGAACGCACGTGTTCTGGTGGCGGTGTACAGTCTGAGCGGGTAAAGATGGCGGAAGGAGGAGAGCAGCATAAAGTCTTAAATAGTAACACAAAGTAAAGTGTTAAATAATCGTTATTTCAAGATTGACCAAATTAATCGTGATTATGTTTTTTTTCATAATCGAGCAGCCCTAGCTTGTGGGATTTACCTGTTAATGCTCATGTCTTCTACCTGTTTGTTCTCATGCCTTTGACCTTTTGTGTTCATGCTGTTTAGCTGTTTACACACATGCCTTCTACCTGTATACGCTCATTCCGTCTACCTGTATACGCTCATGCCGTCTACCTGTGTACGCTCATGCCGTCTACCTGTGTACGCTCATGCCGTCTACCTGTGTACGCTTATGCCGTTTACCTGTGTACGCCCCTGCCGTTTTTCTGTATACGCTCATGCCGCTTACCCGTATACGCTCGTGCTGTTTTTCTGTATATGCTCATGCCGCTTACCTGTATACGCTCATGCTGTTTTTCTGTATACGCTCATGCCATCTACCTGTTTATGGTCATGCTGTTTACCTGTATGTTTTTGTGCGTGTTGTAGATCCCCACCTAGTGTCTCTATTTTCCTTACTCCCTTGCCTCTAGTGAAAAATTGACTCTACAAAGCTAGAAAAGACACAACGTCCAGTGGCATTGAAAGATAAATAGTGTCCGACATAGAAAGAGAAATGGAACATGTGATTGGTATTCAAATGAAAGGATAAGTGATGGAAATGAAGTGGCCAAAGAACTGCTTAGAGCTGCTTTTAGTCAGTCAAATCCTTCTCTTCTTCCTGGTGAGGTTTTCAAAGTCCCTCTCTCATTTTCTCTTTCTGAAATGTCTTTATTTTGAACTCATCCTTCTCTGAACTCTCTCTTCGTTGTTTGAGCACGCGTTTCTCTATGATGGTATCTGGTGAGTGGACGGTGTTGCCCGGGAGGGACATGAAGAAGTGAGCTTTCTGAAGCGTGATCCCTTTGTGAGGATAAACGAGTGGAGCTGATGCCTCTCTCGTTTAGGCAGGCTTGTATGTCTGTAATAGTATTTGTAATGCTGTATCACTCTGAGTGTGCTCTCACTCTCTCTCTGTCTATATTTATCTTTCAGACTCTGTCTTTTTTCAGATTATTTTAGAATCTCTTTTTCTCTTTCCTTTTCTCTGTCAGACACACTGTCTATCCCTCTCACTTTCTTTCCCTCCCTCTCTTTCTTTTTCTGGCTTTTTCTTTTACACCCCTCTTTTTCTCTCTATCTCTCTCTCTGACCCCCACTTTCATGCTCTTACTCATGAATAGTCACACTCGAACTTTATAACAAGTGTCTGTGCAACTTCATTTGTCTGATTAAGTAATCTGATTGGTTCAGCAGCAACTTTTCAGCATTATTAGAAGTTAATAAACAAGTTATAGAAGCATACAAGTGTCAGGTTATAAGCAGGTTATAAGTTTTTATACGTAGCAGCTAGCAGGTGTTTGTGATTGCCGTTGAATTGGCAGGAGTGGCATCTTATTGGCTACCGTGCTCACAGCATCACAGCACTCTCTTGGCAGCTGCCAGACGGAGTTGGAGGTTGGAGTTCACATTGGCCAAGATGGAAGCAAGAATCTGTGACCATATTTATCAAAATGTATGACTCTGAAAGGTCATAACTTTCTGAAGAAGCTCTTAGCTTGAAAAGTAGCTTCCTCAACATTACGTTCTAAGTAAAACCCGGCCTGGACCATACTGTCAGTTGCTGCGGTGATGTCACCGGCGGTTCAGTGCCTGCTTTACAGAACTGTCTTTGTGTTGGGTTTTTGTGTGTGTGTGTGTGTGTGTGTGTGTGGGATATGGCCGGCTCGGACCGGGTTGGCTTCACCGACTAATTACAGCCTGTCGTGTGTGTGTGTGCGCAAATGTGAGGATCTGCTGGCAGGAAGTGGGCGGTAGGACTTCTGGGAAATGTAGGAACTGAGGGAATGCCTCTTAAAATACTGGACCGTCTGATGTGGGCTTCGTCTGCTAAATTAGAGCAGCGGCTCCCATCCCAAAACTCTGGGACGGGAGAAACGAGCTGGCCATGCACATGTGTTGAGGTGTTGTGGTCTGTGTGTGTGTGTGTGTGTGTGTGCGCGTGAGGCATATCAGGACTGTAATCCATTACTTTATCCTTTAGATATCCTTTTTAAGACGAATACTAATATAAATAGTTTGCATGAAAAAGATAATGATATATTGTCCAATATACATTTTTAATTGTTATTTCTACTAGGGGTGGACTGATATGTTTTCTTCAATGTCGATACTGATTATTACTAATCAAGGAACACGATATCCAATATTTTGAAACAATGTATTGTATGTTCACTGTAAGATGAAAATTGGTGACAAAATGTAGGATAAGAACTAATCTGCTTATTGACTGATTGAAGTATTTAGCATTGTCATGGTTATCAGTACTGGTCATTTTTTAAAGAGAAGGCTATTTTTCATGTACATAATAATGTCAGTTATATTTTAGTTGATGTTTTGTGATTTGATATGAATGGAAGTGATGCTGTTAAATCAGAATATGATATTGTCTCATATCGATCTCTGACTTCTAAATTAAGCTGAATGGAAATCGTAGCAGAGTTTGTGATTTGTGACCTGCAGATCTTGAATTGTCATCTTTTAAATCAACATAATATTGTATCTTGATGAAACTGCTGTTCATGTGGCCCAGCCACAGAGAGAGAGAGAGAGAGAGAAAGGGAGAAGGAGGGAGGAAAATACAGAAACACACACAGAGTACCCTGGTTTCGTGTGTGTGTGTGTGTGTGTGTGTGTGCGTGCGTGGAAGGACATGAGTGGTGTTTGATGCCAGCTTCAGAGTGGCGTTTATGTTTAACCCCAAGTTGAACTCGGTTGAATCTGACTGCAGCTCTCGAATTAAACTCTGACTCAAGAGCTGCAGTTTCTGTTCTCGTTTGTTTTGGCTTCATTCATACTTTGCCCCTTCTCTTCCTTGTCTTTTTCTCCCTCCTCCTCCTCCTCCTCCTCCTCATTTTCCTCCTTCTCTTCCTCCTTTTCTTCCTCTTCTTTACCTTTTTTCTCCTCCCCACCTTCCTTCTTCTTCCTCTCCCACCTCCCCTTTTTCTCCATCCTTCTCCTTTTACTCTTCCACCTTTTCACAACCTCTAATCTGGTCTGTTATTTAGGTTTTTCACAAAATCACAAAAATATGCACTCTTTCATTAGACAAATTTCCCTGTTTTAATAGTTGACATATTCACGATACAGACCTTTGAGGGCAAAAAACAAAAACAAGTAAAAACAAAATAATTCTTCATTAATCGTAATTGAGGTAAAATATTTAATATTTAATTGTGATACTCATTGGAGATCACGTCACCCGGCCCTAGATAGAACATCAAAGCAAAGACAGCAGCTGTCGGAGACTGACTAAAGTGATTGAACATATCAGACGGGCATGTTATGTTAAAGTGTGTGTGTGTGTGACTGAAAGACAGAGTTGGCGGCAAAGTGCCCTGAACAAGGTGGTGTCAGATTTGGCGTGTCAGTCCAATATAATCTGGAGGAGCAGCTCAAGACAACGTGAAATTAAGCTGTCAGGCATTTATATGTGTGTGTGTAAATTCATGTACCATGTAGGGCTGAGATATTCATAGATTTTCTGTTGAATAAAAGCAACCGTTCGGATGGTGAGAGCTGCGCTCACAGACACACATTTTTAACATCAATAGCTTTAACATCAGTCATTTTAACATTTAGTTTTCATCAATAGTTGGGTGTTTTTCTTGAAGTTAAATCTAATTTAAGCAGGTAATATTTGAACGTTTCCTAACAGTAAAAATATTGTAAAAAAAATAAGGTCAGTGCAGGTGGAAACACTTCTTTATCCATTTGGAATCCATCTGGATATAGAATAAAATTATTTGATAACAAATAATGCATTTTCTGTATTGATTTTTTTTTACTCTCTAACATTGTAGAATGTAAAAAAAAATTCTGATTAATGGAAAATGAAGAATTTGGACTGATTTTGGCCTATAACTAATTTTTGACTCATTTGTGGGAGAGAAGTACATTTTTGCCATGAGGGCGTTCCATATGAGAGCTGCGGCACAATAGCGCTGTGGACGAGTTTCAGGAATAAATAAATATCAAGTAAATGCCTGTACTGTGAGTACACCGCTGGTTGGTTTTGTTGTTTATCAGCTAAAATATAATTTTTGTGTGTGTAACCGGTCACGCACCATGTGTACCTAGCGTCACCTCTCTGCGTTGTGTTTAGCAGCGGTTCTGGTGTGTGGGCGCAGGATGCAGGGAAAAACGAAGCAGTCACGTTCACTTTTTGGACAGTTCGTTTACTGCTGTCCCCAGAAAAAGACTTGTTCTGCTCCTGCTCCCGCGTGGAAAAAGGAAGGAACGATCATGCACACGTGGCACACAGGCTTAATTTATATAAAATATATATAAACTTAGAAATAATCCACTTAAACCAATGATCTACAAACATGTTACGCGCTAACATAAGAAATATACATGGATTACTAAAATAAAGATAAGATTACAAAAGATACTGAGCCATCACTTCTTGCCTGCTCCCGCATGGAAAAAGGAAGGGAGCGCAGGAAGTGACACAATCGCTTATAAGGGAAAGAACCTTAAAGAAGGGGGTAATGGGAAATTCTAGTTCTATAATAATAAAACAAATAAATAAACAAATACAACCAAAACAAAACAGGATTTTGTGTAATTATACACAAACATATAAACATAAATATAACCGTTACACGTGTAATAAATGGAAGATTTAACTGAACTGGAAGGTTTTAGTGAATGTTGAACTTCCCCGTGAGAGTCGTACGCACTAACAAATGCAGTGCGTGTGTTTACATCGCAAAAAATATCATTTAGGTGTCACGATTCCTCGTGGTTGAAGGTCAAGTCGCAGAGAACGTGACGTAATGCACCGCAACGTAAAACTTAAGGAAAACTGGAAAACGTTGGAAGTGTACAATTTTGATGGAATTGATAAATTGGAACTGGTTCTGAGGTGGAAGCGGTTTTCGACTCCCACCCCTATTTTCATCGGAACTCATCTCCATCGTAAGTCGGGGCTACCTGTACAACGCCTTGGGGAATACCATTTATTCCAAACAACAGTATTTTCATATTAATGATGCACAACGTCTGTAAATATATGTGACCCTCCACGGCAAAACCAGTCGCAACGGAGGTTTCCGAGAAAAATGAGCGTTTATGTTGCGTGGGGTAAAATTTTGGATTTTTTGTTTTTAGTGTTTTGAAACAGTGGGGGGTCTATACTGTACTGTTGTTAATAAATTTCGCTGAAAAACTTACCCTTTCCATCCTAAAAACATGACTTTCTTGAGGTGAGGAATTCAATTCCGGCAGAATGTTAAAAGTTTCTGTTTTGACCGCTCTACTTCAATATTTACGGTAAATCCACTGGTTGACTAGCGTGAAGATATTTCTCCGGAATCCATCTTCGTCTCCCGAGTTCAGTTAACCTAACGCAGGTAGGCTATCCGTGTGTGCAGCGTAGGCCGTAGAAAAATGCAAGCGTAGCATGACGCACCAGCGTCTGTGAGTGCTCTACAGCGATAGTCAACTTCAAAGGCAGATTTCTCCGTGTCTCACTTGGCGTGACAGGAGAAACCCGACTCCTTTGAATGTTGATATATCTCAGTCATATAATAGATCGATTAATTTGATATAGGTATCGTTATGAAGCTCCAGTTATACCCTTTTCATGAAAACATAATAACTCAATTTTGAACATTTGCGACATGCGACTAGTTTTGCCGTGGAGGGTCACATATGTTTATTTATGACCAGACTGTGACACAAGCTGGGAGCTCCCTGCTCTTTTTGTGTTAAGAACATAAAAGTTCTTAGAATGAAGCATTATGTTAAAGGTATTTAAATAAATTTTTTGTGTTGAGTAATAGTCGTTATTACTAATAATTCTTATTCTAAATTTGGACAAAAATTCCATTTTTACCGCAGATATACTTTATTTGGGTTAAAATATCGTTTTGTTGATTTAATATTCATTTTTGGTTGCTAATAATCAGTATGGACCCTGACCAAGCCATATCAGTGCGACCCTTAAAGTATAGTGCATGTGATGTGACAATCAAGGAGGCTGTGTGTGTGTGTGTTCCAGAGGCAGAGTTTATGCAGTAAGGCTGATGTGTGTGTAGATAGTGTGTGTGTGAACCGCTCCCCTCCTGGCTCTGTGTGTGTGTGTGTGTGTGTGTGTCAGTGTCTGTTTGGCTGTGTGGTTAATGGAAGTGCAGAACTAAACAGAGATGAAATCTGTCGTCCCGGTCAGGGTGGAGCTGCAGGATGAGTCCAGCACACTCTTTCATTCCTGCTCTCTCGCTCTCCTCTCTCTCCCTCTCCTCCTCTTCCGTCTCTCCTGCGTCTTCTGTCCATCACTCTGTCGTGCTCTCTTGGCTCTTTCTCTATCTCTCTCTTTTCTCATTTTCATCTTCTCTCCCTCTCTCTCTCTCTTCTTTTTCCCTCTTCTGTCCCTCTCTATATCTTCTCTCTCTCTCTTACACTCTCTTTCTGCCCTTTTCTTTTTTTTCCTCTCCCTCAACCTCTCTCCATTCTTTCTCTCTCTCTTTTTCCCTCTCTTCTCTCTCTCTTTCCTCCCCTCTCCTCTCATTCTCCTTACCTTTTCTCTCTCTCTCTTTCTCTTTCTCTTTCTCTCGCTTTCTTTATCTTTTCCTTCTATCTTTTCCTCCTTCAACCTCTTTCTTCCTCTCTTTCTATTTCTATTGTTCTCTCACCCATTGTCTTAGTCTCTCTCTCTCTCTCCATCTTTGTTCCTCGATTTATCTACTGTATGTCTCTCTCAAACAACTTCTCCTTTTCTATTTCTTGTCTAGATCTAATTAATGTAAGTCCCTGTCTCATAGTTCTCCATCTCTCTTTCTCACTCCATCTGTCTCTCTTCATCTTTTTATACAGTATATCTCTATTTATGTGGTTTGTCTCTCTGCATACACACTCCCTCTCATCTCATCTGTCTTTCCTTGTCTTTGTCTCCATTTCTGTGTTGTGGGGCAGTTCTCTCTCTCTCCCTCTCTCTCTCTGCTATGCTACACAATGCAACATATTTAAAAAGATGTCCAGTTGTTTTCGTAATCAAAACTGTGTCTGGCTTGATTTAAGCAGGAGGCACTTGATTGCCCAGTGGGAGCAAAGCCCTCGAAATATGCAAAGCCTGCATTATGAAAATTGCACAGATAATGTTTTTTTTCAATGTTCTGCAGAAGGAGCTGAACTCCCAGTGCCTGTCATTTTTTTTTTGTTAGGTGCTCACACCTTGCACACTGACAGTTCGACGTAATTAAATCTATTTATATGTAGAAAGTTCCTCCACGGGTTCTGCCGGTGCTAATAGAAGTGGAGCTGGACTATCACGCCAACTTATCACGGTCGGTTGAACATTTTTCCTCGATTACAGTTAATGAACAGTTATTTGGGGTGGGGGATATTTGTTCAGCAACAAGGATTGTACTGTAAATATGTAAATATGCTCTATTATTAAAGCTAGGCTATTTTTTCATTAAAGAGAGCATATTTTTGTGATTTTAAAAATAGTTAGATTGAAGCACAGATGTAGCGGTAGATTGGTAGCATAAAGGTTGTGATCAGAAGGTTGTCGAGTTCAAGTTCTGGACCAGGTAAGGTACCACTGAGATACTCATGAACAAGGTACCGTCCCCAAGCACTGTTCCCTAGCACTGCCATCATCTCCTTCCTGTAGTGCTGGGCTGCGTCACTGTCTCTACTCTGGCTAATAATCGATCAAGGAAGAGACTCAAAGACATGTGGCGTCCCAGTTCAGGCAGCTGCCCGCTAATGAAAAACAAGATCGATTTCTCTCCGTGTAAAGATAATCTCTTTTTATATGCATTTCAAACCACAGATCTCAAGGCACATAACAATGTTTACATGAAATAGGAATTTCAGCGGTAAATCTTCGTAACTCAGCAACAACAAGCTCAGCCTAATAGTAGATCCGACGCATAGCCCAGTGTGGGGGTTTGTCCAAGATTAGTACGATAAGTATTAAAGGAACACTTACACTTTTTTTTAAATAAGCTCATTTTCCAACTCTCCTAGAGTTATATAAATGTGTTTCCGTTTTGAATCCATTCCAAGTGCTACGCCAGACCGGCCATTCGGACTGGCATAGCTTAGCATAATCATTGAATCGATTAGACCATTAGCATCTCACTATAAAATGACTAAAGAGTTCGATATTTTTCCTGTTAAAAGCTTGACTCTTCTGTGGATTGCATCGTGTACTAAGATGGCGAAAAAATGAAAAGTTGCGATTTTATGATTTAATATGGCTGGGAACTATATACTCTCATTCCGGGTAATAATCGAGAATTTTGCTGCCGTAACATTGGGTGCAGCCCAGGCGCCAATGATATTCAATGAATGTTCCTTTTAAAAGTATAAAAGCGGCGTGGTAAACAGATTTTTTTTTCTTTTCAGTAAAAGAAATCACACTAATCATGATGAAACCGCGAATAAGTTGATTAGAGGTTCTGAATGTTGGTCTCTGCATGGAGTGTTTTTCCAGATCTCATTTTTCAGAACCTGTCATTCTAGTCTCGGTCGACTTTGTTCAGCGATGTCATCAAAAAAAGCATCAACTGTTTACAATTGATTTGTTGTATAAATCATAACATTAGCAAACATGACAGTAATGCAGCTTCAGGTCCCAGTGTGTTTTATTGTCACGCTCCCAGCAAGAGAATACGGGTTATGAAGCACACAAAAACTAAGGATAACTAAGGATACTAGGATGCTGAATTCCCTAAAATTAGTAGAATTGACCGATTATTAACCTGGTTGATTATCAAGCTGATATGTAACATTTTACAGCTATTGGTATTATTGGTTTTTAGCTCGTATACTGACAACATAAAAGAATGTACAACTTAGCTCTGAAGGCAGATTAGTTTAACTTTCGGTAATGTGTTTTGATAACTCTGCATTTTTGAAGAACACATGATGCAAATTTGAAAATATATATAATTGACAATCGTCATCTCATAAAATGTGAATTTTCTAACTCTTTTAACTTCCAGCATTACAATATATATCTTTGTATATAGTTGATTTTAAATGTGACCCTCCGCAAGCAAACCCGATGCATGTCGCAAATTTTTCAAGTGAGTTATTATGTTTCATCAAGCTTCAAAAACGATACCTATAGATAGACCTATGACTAGAGATATCAACATTCAAAAGAGTGGGTTTCTCCTGTCACCAAAGTGAGAAGCAGTCTGCAGTTAAATATCGCCCATGCTTGCTCTAGGCAGCTTAGTGCTGATGGCGGCTATGTTTGTATTTACGGTAGCCTCACGCTGCATTCACAGTCACATGGATAGCCTACCTCGTTAGGTTAACCTTGAACACAGAGAGCCGGAGGAATGAATGTCTTCCGCAGCTAGTCAGCAAGTGGATTTAAATATTGAAATGAAGCCGGTCAAAGCAAACTTTAACATTCTGCTGGAATCTAATTCTCGCCTCAAGAAAGTCAAGTTTTTTAGGATGGAAGGAGTAAGTTTTTTAAGCCAAATTATTCACAACAATTACCAGTATAGACCTTCACTGTTCAAAAACACTAAAACAAAAAATCCACAATTTTGCAGCGCAACATAAGCGGTCATTTCTCCAAGAAACCTCCATTCGACAAGCGACTGGTTTTGCTGTGGAGGTCACATATAATAGAAGTTGAAGTTATGGGCGATATGAATGATTATTTTTAAAACAATTTTATGGCTAAATGAATGTGCCAATAAAAGAAATTCAATATTTTGCAATATTTTAATGTAATTAACTTTAAATTGCAAAAAAGCAGATTATTATTGAATTTGGTCATAAATGAACGTTCTTGCAGTTTAATGTTAAAAAGCTGTAATGTATAGTTATTAAAATGTTGTTTTGTGATATTGTCATTTCACAAGGTATTATGGCGACTGTATTTAAGGTGTAATGAGCAATATGATAATCATTTTGTAGCAAATTTGTTTGTGTAGATGCAACGAGTGGAGAGGAATTTTACAGTTTGGTCAGCATAAGCCAGTTATGAGCAAAGATACTGTCTGACAAATGTTTGTATGCATTTTAGGAACTGTTGATGAAAAGCCTTAAATCAGTATCACGATTAAATGACTAGTTTATGTCTTTTACGATTAATGAACGATTATTTATTTTTTTGAGTCTTTGGCTTTACTGGCCAGAGAGTTTATATTGTCTACTCTACAATTTAAGCTGGGACATTTTCTAATGGAGGTGCGTATCTTTCTTGATTTTGAAATAATAGAGAATACACACAGATGTAGTAGCAGACTGAACACAAACTAAGTATATTTAAGGGAAGAGTACATAGACATACTTACAAAGCATTAACAGAATCCTTGATGCATTAGCAGGGCTATTCTACTGGATTCTGAATATCGGTTTCCAGTTCATTTTCGATGGTGCCCAGCCCTTGCTAAATAAAAACTGTGTAGAATTTGGGCATGTTGAATGAGTCATCTTCAGCATATTGTAGTTGTACAATTCTGCTTAATTTTATGCATCATGTTCATGACTAAACTTCTAATTAAAATTGCCTCTTGGCTCCTGATGACCTTTGACCTTCTGACCTTACCTCCGTCCAAGAAGCCGGGCCCTTGGCTGTGGGTTTTGGTCTCTCCGATATTTATTTATGTGGAGGAAGCGCTGCTCTGTCCGTTCCCACGAGCCTCTGCATTTTTTTTTCTTTTCGCTAACGTGTATTTATGCGGTCGTGGGCTGAGATCTCGTTTCGGGAGGCGAAGACACAACATGCCGAACGTGAACCCTCTTTACCCGTCAGTCCGGGGTTGACTTTGGCAATACAGTGAGCAAAAACAGAAGAATAAGAGAGTGGGGCCAGAGAGAGAAAGAAAAAAGATGGGGAATAAGTAATTACACAGTACCTACGGAACACGCCTCTGCACAGATTAAATTATTTCCTGCACCTCCGCACGCCGATCCAACGTTGCTAATTAGCTAATCAGTAGCATCAGCTGTGCTGTGGGTCGGGAGACTCGAATCTGTGCAGAGTGGTTTTCCGCGAGGACTGGGATTGGGAAACGCTGGATTAAACGATTAACAATGCTAAATCAAAACATCGGTCAGAAATAAAAAAATGTCATGATATTTTAGTTGCTTTGCTTTAAAATAGAGAGTAATTGCAGTAAATCTGCATTATGATATCATCATGATACTGAAAATTGAGATGAATTCATATTATTAGTATTTATCTATTGTGTATATATATATATATATATATATATGTATACACACACATATATATATATATATATATATATATATATATATATATATATATATATATATGTGTATAATTCTTTAATTTTATTCCCTAAAATCAATAATTGATACTTGATATTGCTATCGATCCTGAAAAAACGTATCGGTCTGCCCCTAATTGTGCATTGCAGAGTAAAGAAGGAGAGAATGGAGCCATAAACTCAATGTGATCAGATGATTCAATCACGTCTTGTTTCTCTACGTTTCTGTTCGTTTTTTGTCTTTTTTTTTTTTACATGCTAGTGCTGTGTTCCCCTCTGTGGGGGTAAAAGACAAAGCGAAAATGAGACAGTGATCGTGCTATTGATTGGTAATAATCAATAACTTATCAGTCAGAAGAAAACATATATTGCTTGACGCTTATTTTAATCTATTTTTCAGAACGTTTTAAACAATAGCTAGCTATTTAAGATAGTATGCTAATCCATATTTACACATTTTAACATTACATATAATTCTGGGCTAAATACAAGTTCATATAAAAAGTTGTTTTCTATTGATTGTTATTTATGTCACGTCTCCTCTGCACACATATAAATCTAATGTTATCGATTAATATATCGGATATCTGTCTCCTGGATTATTCATAATCGGTATTGACCCTGAAAAACAACATATCGGTTCTAACCTTAATTTGAATAGGACGTAATGTAATCTGAAATAAATCCACTTTTGCTTTGCAGCATCTGCTCGGTGAGCTACAGTTAAAAAGAGAAAAGAGGAGAGGGAGGAGGATTACAGATGAGCCGAAACAACAGGGCTGTAGTTTTTTATTATTTTTTCCATTCAAAAGACGAGATCAGATAAAGGGAATCGAGCGTGGAGAGAGAGAAATCGGGATAAAGCATCACTAACGGCATCAAGCTTCACATAATATAAAAAATAAGCCGGTTAGTCAATCTGCGACGCTGTTTACTTTTTCATTTTTTATCTCAGCATTATCTTTTACATGCGGAAAAAAACAAACAACGTCAGGCATCTGCAGCCTGCAGACCAAACTAAAAAATGAGAATCATGTGTAGAGGTTGGCTCTGAGGGCAATTCTGTGGACCTGAAGTCTGTATAGCAGGGTTTAAAGGGATGGTTTGGGCTGAAAATAAATATATTAAACCATTTTTTCTGATTGCATAATCAAACCTGTGTGATGCTTGATTGAGCTGCTTTATTGTTTGAGAACAGCGCTGGTGAAGCTACTTTTTATCGGTAGCTTTTCAACTTGTATTTAATGCACATTTGAAAATGAAAAGTATTTTTAAAAAATCCCCAAAACTGCCTCTGATTGGTTAATTTGAATGCTCATTTGGATCTGAATACCTGGATTACCGGAACGAACAATATTCCGGGAGTCATGGAGATCCGAAAGCTCTGTCCTCGTTTCCTGAGCTCATCCTTGTTGTGCAGAAAAAAGCACATCGAGATTTGTGTTAATTAAAAACGACGAGGTTTTAAGGAACAGCCCAGAGGCAAAGTCATCTTGTGCGTCTATTTAAAGCTCGGAGCCGTTTAGTGTAGCTAATTACAAATGATTAACGACTGATGGGAAGAACACGTAAACAGATGGGCTTCGCCTCGTGAACATAGATGTTTCTCCCAAAAACCAACCAGAAAGCCGAAAACAAGCAAGTTACCGCCAACAGAACATGTCCGTAAACGCAGAAACAAGCAAGAGATTCACTCGTGGATTTATGGGCCTGTTGTGTTCATGCCGAAATGCGAGCTTTGAAACTTGTCATAAGTCTTTAGTGTAATTAGAATTTTGCCGGGTTGATTTGGGGGTTAGTCAAAGGGCTGGGCAACATGAACCTCAAATTATGACTTTAGATACAGTTACAGTTAATTACAGTTAATTACAGTTAATTAACAAATTGTAGGAATAACATTAGACATTGGTTTCAGCTGATTGATTTGCTAAAATACAAAATTGTGATTTTTCTTAAGGACAATACAGTTTACTTTGACTTTGACTTTTGATATTGTGCTTGTGTTTAAAGTGGTGGTAATGTTCCAGACACACCAGCTTCATAACATCTTTACCATATGTTGGGACGGTCAGCCAGTATGTTTTTACGAGGACAACGCTTATACCAACACATTAGCGTTAGCAGAACATGTGCATTAAGGCTAGAGGCCATGCCATTAATCGTTGTGTTGATATTATCACCGGATTATCTGATTATCAACTTCATTGAAATGCATTTTAACTTTTCATCATGTTCTTAACCATGCAGGGAACACCATATTTATAAAGTTTAACAAGTAAACAACAATCAAATGAATAAACAATGACACATTCCTCTTACCCACTGAGTGGTGGCTTTTTTACATTTTTTACACGTTTAAATCTTTTAATTTTAGACTCTTTCAGACTTTTAAATCTTTTTATTTTAGTTGCATATTAATTAAAAAGTGGCTGATCCCAGTAACCAACAAAATGCTAAATATCAGCACTGATACTCGGCCGTGTCGATAATCTGTCGACCTTTAGTTTGTTTCTTACTGTTGCATTTCTCTGCTCTGTTCTCGGGTCTCCTTCATAATAGGGCTGGGCAATTCATTTAATCCTTATCAGGGTCGGGGGTCTGCAGCCTATCCCTGGAACTACGGGCGCAAGGCAGGGAACAACACTGGTCAGGCGCCAACATACCGGAGGCTGGGCAATTCATTTAGCATTAATCAAAACCTCTAGTCACTGTATTCCTGCCCATGACGGTAATTTTGATCATGTTGGAACTTTTGTTTCTTATGTAATTTTGTTACTACTTTCACCAGTGTGCGTTCATGTGGTGTCCACTTAAAAGCATTCTTCGGTGTTTGTTGTCACGTGACTCTTCCACTACATCTGTGTTTGTTTCCTTCAGTTATTTTTTAAATATTATTTACAGTACAAACCTTATTAGTGAGCTATGACCGCAAGCAACATTAATCGTAATTCATCGTATCGCCCAGTCCTACTCCTTAAAACTGTAGCTCTCTCATTTGGTTTACTTTCAGTTCAGCTTAAGAAGCTCAGTTGATCTGGAATCAGATTTCTGCTAAAATGATCGCTGAAAACTTTTAGGTATCAAATAAATTCAAGAATTTCAGAAAGAATCAATCCGGCTAAATTAAAGAAAATATATATTTTCAAATGTGAAATTGTGAATTGCAAACAAATTATTCATGCAATCATATAAAGTATGGGTCTTTTGGATATTGATATTACTAATTACAGCTTTTACTTTAGATATTTTTCTTTTAAATTAAGTGGAATTTAGATTCTCTCGAATTCTTACATTTGTTTGATACTTAAAGTTTAGTGCGAGCATTTTGGCACAAATCTGATTCCATAATTGGCACAAGGGGCAGTTGGTTGGGGAGTTCGTCCCGTGATCGGAAGTTCGTCGGTTCGAATCTTGGACTGGTAAAGGCACTGCTGCCCAGATTTGTCCATGTCAGCTGCCCACTGCTGCTTCACGGATGGGTCACATTTGGTTGTGGTGCACCGTGTGCTGTGCTGTGGTGTGTTCACAATGACAAATAATCATTCACTTCACTAATTTGATAGTGAAATTCCTGTTAGTTTTGTTACATTTTTCCTATAAAAGATATAGAGGCAGCTAGTAATGTTATGGTTAGAGAGTTGACCACGTGATCAGAAGGTCGTTGGTTGAAGTTCAGGACCGCTAAAGGTACCAATGAGATACTCACGGGCGAGGTTCCGTCCCCAAGCACTGCTATCAAAATGTGATGATCTGAAACATGTAAGTGTGACAAATATGCAGAAAAAATCAGAAATCCGGAAGGAGGCAATTACATCTTCATAGCACTGTAGTTTGGTATATGCAGGTATACAGTAGAGTCTGAAATTTGTTCTCACACACACACACACACACACTATCACACACATATAATCTGTGTAAGCCGATTTGCAGTGTTTCGTGCTGATTATAACCGTGCAGGATCCTAGTGCTAACTAAAAACCTCCTAACTATGACAAAACACACACACATATACGTACACACACACACCTGCCTCCTGCCATGCATGGTGTGTCCTGTAATCGTCCTCTTCTAAAACCAAAGGGAGGATAAAAGCACACAAGCACACACACTTACAGAAACACACACGCTGTTCTCTGAAGTCGGCGCATGTCTGTTCTGCCCGAAACCACGTATAATTAACATTCCTCCCATACCTATAAACCTGGACGAAAAAACAGAGATGCGAAACAGGTGTGGGTGTGTGTGTGTGTGTGTGAGTGTATGTGAGTGAGTGTGTTCACTCACTTGCCTGTTTGTCTGTGTTTGTCTGTTTGTGGTTTACTCTCTGTCTTTACTCGTTGTGTATTCCTGTCGGCATGATTGTGTTAGTGCTAGGGCTGGACGATATGAACAGAAATCAATATCACGACTAATTCAAGATTTTTGATTAAGAATTGAGTTTTTTGTCACCATAGTTCACTGAGACGGTATGTATTAGAAATATTCTCAACTATTAAAGCTGTGCTATTTTTGATGAAGAGTGATGTATCGTTACATAGAAAAGTAAGTGATTATTTGTCATTGTGAACACACCACAGCACAGCACACAGTGCACCACAACCAAATGTGACCTCTGCATTTAACCCATCCGTGAAGGAGCAGTGGGCAGCTAACAAGGGGCCGGGGAACAGTGCTCGGGGGCGGTACCTTGCTCATGAGTACCTCAGCGGTAACTTTACCGGCCCTGGATTCGAACCTGCGACCTTCTGATCACAAGGTGACACCCTACTGTTACGCCACCAACATCCTCTAGTTACAATATAATGTTTGATCAGTGTTTTCAGTGTATTCCATGTAAAAGCTGACATCATGCTGTGGATTCAAGACGTTTGTCATATTACTCAGTGAAACTCTGTGCAACAATAGACTCCAGTGTGTTTTGCGTCTTATCTGCAAGATCTGAAAACATGACTGCAGTGTTGCGGATGAAAGAGAAAATAAGGAGAGGCGGGAGAAGAATGAGGGAAGAATGCGGTGGGAAGAGGCAGAGTTAATGGGGTTTTTTTTTGCCACTGCATTTTTTCCCCGCGTTATCGGGAATCTTAAGTGAGGCCGATGTGGTAGGAGTCGTTTAAACAGACGACAGAGCGCCCACATGCATTCACGCCGTCTCTCCAGTCCCTCTCTTTCCAGACAAACGTTTATGCCGCTAACAACGAGGAACAGCTGGGGGTGGGGTTTGCGCCGAACGTCATTTTTCTGAGCGCCGTGTTTAGAATGGCTTTAGGAATGTTGGCATTTAGTTTTGCTACTTATACAGTTTTGTTTTTTTTTCCATTTCATGCACTTTTAAAATAGAATATTTCTAACGAGTTTATAGCAGAGTTTATTGCAGTTTTTAGCATTTTTAATATTGATTAGTAATAATTGGTAAACGTGTTGATTAAACCCTAGTATGACCAAGCATAAAGATTGATCTGCAGCTGTTCATATCAGCTGATAATGTCAACACAGTGATTTATCAGTCGGTCTTAAGGCTTAAGTGCAGCTCTTTAGATGAACTTATTTGATGCATTTTACTTCAGTTGATCTTTCACATGCTATTCAGTGGTTAATTTTATCCTCCTCTTTCTATTAGTCTCATTACAGGCTTTTAGTAACAGTTTGTGTGCGTGTGTATTGAAATCAGTGGTTGTGAATTAGGGGTTGACCGATTATCGTGTGTCTGCGCCTGCACCAGGGTTGTTCCCCGCCTTGTGCCCGTAAGTTTCAGGGATAGGCTCCGGCCCCCCCGCAACCCCAGTTGTAATTAAGCGGTTTGGATAATGAATGAATGAATATATAATGGGTGAAAATATTTACTATTTTCCTTAATTAGTCATAATCGGTATCGGGTTTGGCCGTCAAAAAAAACATATCGGTCGACCCCTTGCTATGTTGCTATATAGCTAACTGAAGTCGATTTACTAATATAATTAAATATACCTATCAATGCCTGCATTGATATATAACACACTACATTTCCCCAGCTGACATATTGAAACACCTCTCTTGTTATTCACGTTAGGAGCTTTGTGCTAAATGCACCTTTACGTTTCCGTTAAAGATGTTTTTGCTGCAGTTTTCACTGAAAAATAGAGTTTGCAAACTGATCGCAGACCTGTAGCTCCTGAACATAACGTTTCAGCTTTCCAGTACACGTTAGTATAGCAAACTTACCCACAGACACACAAACACGTAACACACACACAACTCTCAGATTTCCATTTTGCCCGCCCATACGAGCTTGTTTGTCCTCTCTGGAGCGATCTCAGTTCTCGCGTAGGCCTCACGCCTTTGTTTTGCTCTCAATTTTGTGAGGTGTGACCCCAGAACAGAACAAATGGAAACTACACAGACGATTTCTGACAAAACTGTGTGATTGCTTTATGCCGAAAAAAAGAAAGTGATAAAAGTGTAAAAAAGTCAAAAAGGAGAAATGATAACGGTGGTTTCTAGATGTTTTTGCTGATTAGAGCAGAGCTAGCTGTTCAACTATGAGCTGCTGAATTATAAGTAATAGGCAGAAAAAGGGAGGATGAAAGAAGAATGGATGCTAATAAATAGTGTTTAGATCATACATTTTGATAAATACGGACACAGATTCTTGCTTCCGTCATGTTGAAAAGAGTGCATATTTTTTTCTGTGTTTTTGGTGTTTCAAAGCCCAATTTTAGTGAAAACTGCATGTCTTCCGAGCGCTCAAGTATGTTGCAGCGTGTGGTGTAACGGTTAGGGTGTTCGCCCTGTGATTGGAAGGTCGCTGGTTTGAATCCCGGACTGGTAAAGGTACCACTGAAATACTCACGGGCAAAGTACTGTCCCAAGCATTGCACTGCTCCCCGGGAGCTTGATAGCTGCCCACTGCTCCTTCACGGATGGGTCAAATGCAGAGGTCTCATTTCATTGTGGTGCACTCACTTTAAAAAGTCTCCTGCTGGTAGTGGTGGTGGCTGCTGGCTACTTACGATACTTACGGTATTTTCAAGTTAGGAAGGGGTCATGGGAACTAGGGGTGTGCAAAAAAATCAAATTGAATCAAAACACGATTCTTTCTCAGTCGATTCAGAATCGATTCATGCATTCCCAAAAATTAGATTCATATTTTCAACTAACGTGATGGCACTAGTTAACCTTTTTCCCCGACACGAGTTCAGCATTTACCAATCCTATAGATGGCGCAGTGTCGAAATCTGTCCAGATAGACCTCCTTCGCGTGAGCGTAAAGGAAGTGCAGTATGCGTACATATGCATTACATTTAGCAAACCACGTGTGATTCAGTGTGATTTTTGTGTTGATCAGCCACAGTCGAATGGGAAAAGTAAGTCAAAACAACAATCGGGAAACAAATCGTGAAATCTTCTGAATCGCGCAGCCCTAATCGCAAAGCATCTCCATGGTAAGTAGGGAACTACCTGACATAATGAAGAGAACAAGGAATGAAGGACACTAATGTGCTGTTAAAGGAGGAGGAGGATGAAGACTGACTCTCCTCCAGTTTCTGTTCTGCTCTTGCTCCCTTCGTCGTTCCTTTTCCTCCTCCCTCTTTTCATTCGTCCTTTGTGAATGGAGTGATTTATGGCAGGGTCTATGATTTCAGATGGATTTTTCCCCAGCACAGTGAGAGTGGAGTCTGGATCAAGTGGCTGTGAAAACCTTCTCCTCATCCTCCCTTCTCTCCTCCTCTCTTCCCTCTCTCTATTTACATCTCCTTCTCCTTCTCTCTTTTCCCACTGTCTTTGCTGCCTCTCCTCCCTGTCACTCTTCTGTTGTCTTCTCTTCGGACTCTCCTTTCTCTGTTCTCTTTACTCTTGTCTTCCTTTATTTTATTATTTTTTTTAATCTCCTTTTTAAAAAAAAAAAAAAAAAAAAAATTTCCTTCTCTCTTCTGTTTCTCCGTGCTGCTTCTAATATCTTCTATTCTTTCTCCTTGCTTCTTTTTCTTGCTTTTCCTATATGTGCTTTCTTTTTTTTTCTTCGCCTTCTTTTCTTCTTCCTTCTCTCTTCTATTTCTCCTTGCTTCTCCTATCTTTTCTTCTTTCTCCTTGCTTCTTCTCTTCTTTTTCCTTGCATCGTCTCCTTGTGCTTTCTTCTTTTCTTCATCTTCTCTCTTCTGTCTTCTGTCTTCTTCTCTCATCATTCCCCATTCGTGTATTCTTTCTCTGCTTTTTCTCTACTTTCTCTTTGCCTCCTCTTTGCTCTTCTCTGCTCTTCTCTCTCTTCTCTACACTTTCTCATTGCTTCTTCTCCTCTCTTCTCTTTTTTGCTTTCTCTTCTCTTTCTCCTTCTTCTCACCTGTTCTCTTCTCCTCCTTGTCTTCTTCTCTCAACCCCTTTTCTCTTACTCGTTTACTCTTCTCTTGCATCCATTGCTTCTACTTGTCTCTTACTTCTTCTTTCCCTTGTTTTGTGCTGTCCCGTCAGGAAGCGCCAGACCCCAAAGCGTCACCAGACCCACCCCCGGTCCGCTTTAAGTGCGTTTAATTAAGTAGGATGTGTCAGTGCAATTTGAAACGGGACAAATGAAAATGTTGAAAACATCTGTCCTGCTGCTCTGCTTGTCTCAGTGTCACACATCACACAGCAGCGCTTTGGCAGCACTCTTTCTGCTTTCTGGCAGCGAGGCAGTGGCGGTTGTTCTGCAGTAAAAGAAACGTGTGAACAAATGAAAGTAAGCGGGACGGAGTGAGAGAAGAGCATTCACTTCCATGCCACTCTTCTCTTCCTCTCTTCTCTCCTTGTGTTTTTTGTCTTCTATACCTCTTCTCTGCCTGTCTTTACTACTCTTCTTTTTCTCTTTGTTTCTCCTCTCCTCTTTCTTCTGGTCTCTACTCTTCGCTTTGTTTATGCATTTTTTTCTTCATTTTTTCATTGTTTCTTTTCATCTCTGCTCTTCTCTTATTCTATTATTCTTTTGTTTTCTTCTCTTTCTTCTTGTCTTCTATTTCTCCTTGCTTCTTCTCTTCCCTTTCTCCTTGCCTCTTCACTTCTCTTCTCTCTTGCCCATGCTCCTCTCTTTTTCCTTGCTTCTTGTCTTTCTTCTTGTCTCTTCTCGTTCTTCCTAATTCAGTTTTTTCCCCACTGTTTATTCTCTTCTCTTTCTTCTCGAGGCCTCTCTTCTCATCCTCCTTGCTTCTTTCTTTTTCCAGCGCTGTAAGAGCTACCGTAGCGGTTTAATGTTGAGCACGTGTGTGTGTGTGTGTTTGGGACGTTAAGAGACCGCACTCGGGGTCGGTTCAGAATTACAGCATGGACAGGAAGCCGGGCCTGCGGCTAGCTCGCGCGGTCAGCCCTGATGCTATTCCTAGCCGCGGGTAAGTGGCTATTAGCCTTAGCTAAACGTAATAGGAGAATACGAGAAACGGAAACCTTCTGTCCCTCACGCTCACGTCACGCTTTTGGGCAGAAAACACAGAGTCTACACCGGAAAAAGGGACGTCTGTAGCATATGCCACATTGCCAAATGATTTTCAGATTTGTTCGTGATCTAATATTTTGTTGTTCACTGTTGAAGTTGTTACGTTTTGTTAATGTAAAATATCGTTTGTGATAACTGTCATTCCGCTTAAATATCTCAGCCTCTTCTCTTTTCTTCTGCTCTTCTTCTTTGTTTGCTGTTCTGTCCGTAAATCTCTGAACATCAGACCCCACATCACTCTTTTATCTGCTCCTTTCAAGTATTTTTCATTAAGGAACTACACGTTGGCGCTGTGTAGTATAATAATCACAGAGTTGCAAATTGAATTCTGAATGCGAAATTCAAAACCAAAGTTGAGGACAAAAGCTCAAAGCAATGCCATTACCTTTCTCTCACTCTTACATCCCTTTCTCATGCTTTTCTCTGACATCCTCTTCTTCTGATGGAGAGAGGGAGAGAGATGGATAAAAGTGCTGCCTCTTTCTCTTCTCCTTTTCATCCTTTTCCCTATCCTTTCTCTTCTCTTACATCCTTTTTTTCCTTTTCCCATTCTTTTTTTCTTGCATTTTTCCCTTCCACCGTTCTCTTGCATCTTTTTATTTTACATTTCTTTTGTCTTCTCTTGAATTCCTTTTCTTTTACTTTGCTCTTTATCTTCTTTTAGATCCTTTTCTTTTACTCTTCTCCTACATTCTCTTCGTCTGCTACTCTCTTTTCTTGTCTTTTCCTTCCGCCTTTTACTCTTTTACTCTTCTCGTACATCATTTCAATCTCCTTTTTCCTTCCTCTTCTATTACGTCTTTCTACTTTTTTACTCTTTACTTTTCATCTGGTTTTCTCTTACTCTTCTTCTTCTACTTTTCTCATATCCTCCTTTTTCTCGTTCTTTTTCGTGATCGTCGGTTCCACTTGGCCTCACAGATCCGATGTGATGCCTGGCTTCTGCGTGCTCACGGCTGCCGGTTAGCTGACTGAGGGAAATCGTTCCGAGCTGCAATACACAGAGTGTGTGTGTGTGTGTGTGTTGAAGGAGATGAGGACTGAAGGAGACACTCTCCCTGGTTGTCAGGTCTGGGTTTTGCAGTCTGGACTGTGCAGCCACAGCTTTTGTGCTTTTCTTAAAAGGAATAAAAAGGAAGAAACCTGATGTTGACGGTGCTACAGGCTGCGGGTCGGCCGATACGCTTTTCACCGCGGACCGATAGCGATTATTAGTAATCAAGGTAAACATAGTTCAAAACCATGTGTCAACAAGCTGTTAACTCTCTCTCTCTCTCTCTCTCTTTATCCACTTCTCTCTTCATGATATCTTTAATCATCTCTTTTTTTTATCCATCTCTCTCTCTATCCATCTCTTTTTCTGTCTTTCTTTATCCATCTCTCTCTTTTTCCATCTCCTTCTCTTTATCCATCTCTTTCTTTCTCTGTCTGTCTGTCCCTTCATCTCTCTCTCTCTGTCTGGCTTTATCCATCCATCTCTTTCTTCATCCATCCATCCCTCTCTCTTTATCCATATCTCTCTCTGCTCTTTCTCCATCCGTCCATCCCTCTCTCTTTATCCATATCTCTCTCTCTGTCTCTTTCTCCATTCATCCATCTCTTTCTTGATCCATATCTCTCTCTCTCTTTATCCATCTCTCTTTCTCTCTATTTATCCGTCTCTCTTTTTTCTATCCATTTCTTTCTGTCTATCCATCAGTCTCTCTCTCTGTCTCTATCCGTCTCTCTCTCTTCTTTATCTGTCTGTCTATCTCTGTCCATCTCTGTGTACTGATTCTTGGTAGTTAACATATTGGTTGATAATATGATGCGCAGTGATTACTGGTCAGGCTGCAGTATTGTGGATATATCTGTAAATGTGTGTGTGTGTGTGTGTGTGTCCTGCCGTGCAGCAGGGTATGTGTGTCAAACGCTTCTCTCATCTCCCTCCAGAACACACACACACACACACACACACACAGCTCAGAGCAGCAGCTCCGTCCTTCCTGGCACTCGTCCCTCACCCCTTCACTCGTTTGTTTTTACATGACCATGACCATGAAGTTTTCTCTTTCCCCCTCAATCTCTCCCTCTCTCATTCTCTCTCTCACCCCCCACCCCTCTCTCTCTCTCTCTCTCTCTCTCCATCTGCCCCTCTCTCAATCCTTCTCTCTCTTTATCTCTCTATCCCATGCCTCTTACTGTCTTTCATTCTCTCATTCGTTCCCTCTCACCCTCTCTAACCCTAAGCCTTGTTCTCTCACGCGCTCACTCTCTCTCTCTCTTTCTCTTTCTCATTTCTTACCTCCTTCTCTCTATCTTCATCCCCCCGTTATCTCCTTGCTCTCTCCTTGTAATTTAATCCTTCTCTCTCTCTCTCTCTCTCTCTCTCTCCGCTGACAGATACAGGAGTGTGTGTATGTTCAGTATGGAAGTAATTATCTACAAATCCTTACAGACGTAATAACAGGGCCATTAGTTCTTGGTGCGTAACTCACTGCTGTCCTGAAGCTCAGTAGCATGATCTCTCTCTCTCTCTCTCTCTCTTTCTCTCTTTCTCTCTCTCTCACTGTCTATCGGTCTTTCTCTATAACAATTAACAATTTCTCTATAACTCTGTAACATTTCTCTTTTTATCATTCTTTCATTTCCCTCTCTCTTATTTCTTATTGTCTCTCTCTCTATCTTCATCTCCCCCTCTCTTAATACTTCTCCCATCTCTTTTCTTTGTGGTTTTACTTCTTTCTCATCCGTTCTCTCCCTTTAATACCCCCCCCCCCCCCCCCCCCTTCCCCCCCTTTCTTTCTCCCTCTCTACCCTTTTCTCTCTCTTACATTTCTCTCCTCTCATTCCTTCTCTTTCTTCTCCCTCTCTCTTTATCTCCCTCTCCCTCTCTATCCCTTTTGCGCGGTCTTTTTTTCTCTCTCTTTTTTCTTTTTTCTTTTTTATCCTCCCTCCATCCTGGATCTTTAATGCGGTTAGAGTTCTGTTTCCCATCAGTGTGTATAACTGCACCACAACAAAGCACTCATGTGTTCATGTGGAGGAAACTGATGGAGTGATGACCGCTCCGAGGAGGAGGAGGGTCATCTCTTCTTCTTCCTACTCTTCATCTTCCCCCTCTATCATTCCTTCTCTCCATCTTTCTCATCTCCCCCTTTTTTATTCCATCTTTCTCTCCTTATCTTTATTCTCATCATCCTCATTATCCCTCTCTCTCTCTCTCTCTCTCTCTCTCTCTCCTGTGCCTCTTTCTCTCATTCCTTCAGCTGTCTTTACCATCTCTCTGTCTTCATAGAAATGTTGTTGAAATGGAAGCAGACTAAGACGTCTGCTTCTAAGACGTCGGACAGTCCTTGTAGAATCGTTGCAGAAACGTTGTTGGAAGGTTATCAAAAAAATGCCAGAATACCTAGCAATTTCATCAAATCATCATCGTCATCACTGCTTCCAGTGCAGGCGTCGCACATCGGTTTTTAACTGGCTATTCATCTTTTTGGGGAAGCTTCTTATCTGCCCCGCAGTTACCCCCCCGTCCTGGCCGACTGGCTTGCTAACCCTCCCCATCGCACCGCCTCCACAACCACATCAAGCTCGCCTCCCGCTAATTGCTAGCCTTTCCGCGGGCTTGGCGTATTTCGGGCCGGCCGTCTGGAAAGTGTTTTTGGGAGAGGTCGGCCGCAGCGCTGGTGGGGGGGGGGTGTTGGTGGTGATGGGGGGACGTTTGCCCTCCCCTTTTTCCCCTCTCATTTCTTTTTACATTTTTTAGGTCACAAACAGAAAGTTGGCGTGCCCCGTCCCATTCTGGGGTGCGCTTCCCAAAAGCATAGTTACTAACTGTGTTAGCAACACTGTGCTAGTAGGTAATGTACACTAACGTAGTTAGCAACTATGCTTTTGGGACGCGCACCCCTGCCTGGTTGTGGTTTGGGATGGGATTATTTGTCATTGTGAACAGAGCACGGAACAGCACACAGTGCACCACAACCAAATGTGACCTTTGCAGTGGGCAGCTTTTCGGCATCATCCGGGAAGAAGTGCTTATCCGGTACCTTGCTCATGAGTACCCCAGTGGTACTTTTACCGGTCCGCTTATTATGTTATTATATGTGTTCATGGTCTGTCCCCTCTGAAACATACCACCACGTGTTGTCACATGCCATGTCCAGTCTATGACTGTTTACATCTTTGTGTAGAGGTCAGCCGATATTGGTTATTCAGGGTCGATATCGATACCGATTATTGCTAGTTAACGGGCCGATAAGCGATATTTGGAACCGATATGCAAAAAACTTTTTAATTTTAACTTCAGGAATACTGAAGTTTTGGATTCATCTGAAATGAGCTGCCTTTGGCCTTTTTGGGGGCGAGCTGCATATCCCACAATCCCCCGCATGCGACTATGGGTCATGTCACAATAACGCGAAGGACGTGTATCCAGAATAAATGCTGAATAGAATGCTGCAGCAGTGGAGCCACAGTAGCACACCTTGTAATCACTTAATATCGGTGATGGTTAAAAATTAAACACTGATACCGATAATCGGCAAAATGCCATATATCACTCCCCGATAATCAACCCGGACGATAATCGGTCAGCGCTTATCTTCTTGAGTTGTTTTAAAATCACAAAAATATACACTGTTTAATTAGTAAAGATATAATAGCTTTAATAGTGGAGTTTTTTTTGTTAACAGTATTGTGAACATACCACAGCACACACAACGGAGTGTCACTTCAGTAGCAGCACCTTTTTGGCAGTGCCCGGGAGCAGTGTTTGGAGAAAAGTGACAGTTAGGGAGGTTGCCCCGTGATCGGAAGGTCGCCAGTTCAAGTCCCTGAACGGTAAAGAGGAACTGGCGACCTTCCGATCACGGGGCAACCTCCCTAACTGTCACTTTTGGGTCACGACACTTGCACCTGATGAAAAGCCAAAGTGAAATATGAGTGTGTGTTCATATTTTTTCATTTAAGCACAAATTGGAAAATTGGAACACGACTCATTTTTTATTTTGGTCGTTTTGGTTTTGGAAAGGAATATTGAGAAAGGACACCTTTTTTGGTTTTGTTTTATGGTTCTAATGTGAATGAATAATCTGCAGATTTGCTGGATCTGTGTGTTTTTTTCCTCTTTAGATCAGGAAGCGGCTATTAAAATGTTTAAAGGCAAAAGGAGCGCTGTGGAATTCCGCCCTGTTTACATTTCCCCATCTCTTTTCGGAGATCAGTTTATCCCGTTCCATAAACTGTGAGAAAATAGGAAGCAGGTGTACCCAGCCAGAGTGTGTGAGGTTCCTCGACCTTTTGCCCTCACGCTTTTCCCCAAAACACACTTGAGGTTCGGACCGCCACCTGGTCGCTGTGGCGATTACGTTCTCCCGGATCTAAAACTCCACATTCTGGAATGTTCTGGCAAACCAGAGCCGCTCGGAGCGAAGCGCTTTGAAGTGGCCGATGTGCTTTCATGGAACAGTTACACTGCTGCTTGTTTTGACTGAGCTGGAGGCCTCTCATTTCTCTCTTGTGGCCGTCTCGGTTCTCTCGCGCTTTGAGTTTCTCTCTCATATCTCTCATTTCTCATGGATGCTCTGATTTCTCTCTCATTTCTCCTTTTTGCTCATGTCTCTTGTTTCTCTTTCAGTTGGCTCTCATTTTTCTCAGTACGTTCTCAGTTTCTCTCCGTTCTCTCTCAGTTATCTATCCTTTCTCAGTTTTTTCTTGATTCTTTTTCATGTATATCAGTTTTCTCATTTTTCTCAATGTTCTCTCTTGTTTCTCTATTTTTTTCCACCTTTCTCTCTCATTTTTCTCTTTTCTCTCATTTTTCTTTCAGCGCTCTCTCATTTCTCTTGTTTCTCTCAGCTTTCTCTCTCGCTTCTCAAATTTGTCTTGTTTCTTTATTTCTTTTCTCATTTCTCACTTTTTCTAATATCTCTCTTATTTCTCTTTCAGTTTGCACTCACTTTTCTCATACTTTCTCAGTTTCTTTCTCAATTCTCTCTTCGATTCTCTATCCTTATTCAGTTCTTTCTTGATTTTTTTCATCTCTCTCACTTCTCTCTTATTACCCTCTCTTGTTTCTCATTTCTTTCTCCTTTCTCTCAGTTCTTTCTTTTCATATCCGTCAGTTTTCTCTCACTTCTCTAGATGTTCTTACTTGTTTCTCTCAGCTCTCTCTCATTTCTCAAAAATTTTCTTGTTTCTTTCTTTTTTCGCTCATTTCTCTCACATTTCTTTGTGCAAAATTTGGACAAAGTTAAGCTCACCAGTACCAAGTTTCCTTTTAGACACACGTACCGCGTTTCTCTTTTCCCTCCTTCATCCTCCGGGGTAAAGGTTACCCCGCGTCATCATGTCTCATTTTGCCAAGGAAATTAGCGAGCAGACCTGCGAACACGCCAAAACATTTAAACTCAATTTTGACTCGCAAATCCCATTTACATGATTTATTCATCCCTCATAATTATCACCAAGTCTTGTCCTCAGCCCTGAACGCCGCTGACTCACACCCCGGCCTCGCGCCGCTAATGCTAATACATGCTAAATAGAAACACTAACGGTCTGACTCAGCCTGCTTTACGATTCCAAAAACAAAATCCTTAAATCTAATTACACACAGGAAAAATGATTACTCTCCCAGGCCCGGATTGAATCACTCAGTTCACCTGCAGATCGCCGTGCTGTTAAAACAAATCTGAACAGGAAACTCAAGATCCGTACAGCGCTGCGCAAAAGTCTTGAGCCGCCATTCATTTCTAAAAATGATATAATAGCTACAGTGTTTTATTTACCGCTCTGGCACTTGAACTGGCGACTTTCCAATCATGGGGCAACCTCCCTAACTGTCACTTTTGGGTCACGACACTTGCACCTGCTGAAAAGCCAAAGTGAAGTATGAGTGTGTGTTCACATTTTTTCATTTAAGCACAAAATGGGAAATCGGAACACGATTCATTTATTTTGGTCATTTTGGTTTTGGAAACGAATATTGAGAAAAGAAACTTTTTTTGGTTTTGTTTTATGGTTTTAATGTGAATGAATAAACAAATCTGAACAGGAAACTCAAGATCCGTACAGCGCTGCGCAAAAGTCTTGAGCCACCATTCATTTCTAAAAATGATATAATAGCTACAGCGTTTTATTTTATTCCAACATATACGCACACGCTATTCCCGATGTTCTCGTCTTGTGAAGTTGTGTTTTTATGCAGTAAAGTATTCCAAGTGTATCTAAAAAATCAATATAAGGCATGAATATCTAGCAAATGCTATTCCAAGAATATCAAAAAATCAATAAAGGGATAGTAGAATGCTCCAAAATGTGTGGTTTCTGAGTGTGTTGTGGTTTTCTTTTTCACCCAGAATGCTTCACGTTGAATGGCGTGGACTACAGGGGAAAACAGAACGTGACGAGTATGAGCGGAGGAAAGCCGTGTCTGTTCTGGAACGAGACCCTCGATCACCCCATCAACACACACAACCACCCTGATGGCTTTGGAGGACTCGGCCCTCACAACTACTGCAGGTCAGTGCAAACTAGGGCTGTAACGATACATCGGTATGTCGATTGAACCGTCAGTTAGCTAGCAGCTTTGTTCCAAACTTAAACCGTCCATCAGGGATCATACGAATGGTGTTGTCACTTTATAAATCACGCTTATACATAATCTCTTCAGGAATTGCTCGTCTATACTAAACCAAATAGTTTACACTTTTAGTTTGTATTTTTATTTTTGCAATCCTTGTGGGAAATGTGATTATTCTTATCCTTACGAGCGCCGCACATGCACAGTAAAAACAGGGAGTTTAAAAAGTGGTGCTGGAAGAAAATATTTTTGAGTGAATTTCTCCAAAAATTATACAGATTTACTAAGAGAAGTTTCATAGGATTACAGTGGCGGGAACCCACTGATTGCCTGAATTTCGTGGGCCTTTTTAAAGATTGTTGTGGCCTAAAATGCCTGATTTTGCGGCACGTTTTCTAAAAACTTGTGATGAAAGTTGCTGTGTTTTTAGGTGTTTTGTTGCAGTAAAGTTGCAGGGAAAATTTGCGATTTTGTCCCCTTTATAATGATTCTTTAACAATTTATTAAAATGAAGGGAACAAAACTACTATTATTTTTATTTACCATTAATCATTTAGTTATTTTTGAAGATAAATGTGAGACGTTTTTATCACACACGTTTCCTGCGTCTTCTAAACGTAACAAGGAAGTGAGTTCGCTGACATATGGCTCAACATTTAGCGGGAAATGACAATGATTGGTCAAAAGTTGCGGAAAAGTTGGGATTGGCTGAATTTGCGTTAATAGTTGCGATCTCAACGTCCCGAAAACTTGAAGGGTCTGAATTATAGACAAATACTGTTAGACACTGTTAGGGTTGTAACGACACATCACTACATCAATTTAATGATCAGCGAGCCCAGTGTCTGGTGGAGCTCAGGAATAAAAAGATAAAATGATATTTGAGTAGCTTTTAGGGAAGTGATGGTGTTACATCAACATATGTGACCTTCCACAGCAAAACCAGTCGCTTGTTGCAACGGAGGTTTCCAAGAACTTGCGTGGGGTAAAGTTTTGGATTTTTTGTTTTTAGTGTTTTGAAACAGTGGAAGGTCTATACTGTACTGTTGTCAATACATTTCGCTGAAAAACTTACCCTTTCCATCCTAAAAACGTGACTTTCTGGAGGTGAGGAATTCAATTCCAGCAGAATGTTAAAAGTTTCGGTTTTGACCGCTCTACTTCAATATTTACAGTAAATCCACTCGTTGACTAGCGTGAAGATAATTCTCCGGAATCCATCTCCGTCTCCCGAGTTCAGTTAACCTAACGCAGGTAGGCTATCCGTGTGACTGTGAATGCAGCGTAGGCTACCGTAAATACAAACGTAGCCGCGACCGCACCAAGCGTCTGTGAGTGCTACGGCGATAGTCAACTTCAAAGGCAGATTTCTCCGTTTCTCACTTGGTGTGACAGAAGAAACCCGACCTGATATCTCAGTCATATGTCGTCCGATTCATTCGATATAGGTACCGTTTTGAAGGTTGATTTATGCCCTTTAGTGAAAATAACTCAATTTTGAAAAAAGTGACTGGTTTTGCCGTGGAGAGTCACATATGAGATTGTCTCATATTGATCGCTGGCTCCTGAGTTGAAAGGAAGGAGTATCATAGCAGACTTTGTGACATCGGCAGACGTCGTATTGTTGTCCACTGAATCGTATCGTGATTTAACATGTCATTTACAAATCCGTGTCAGTGAGTTCCTCATGTTGAAGGTGCAGTAAGGCTAGTACAGAATAAAAACATTTGGTTGTGCAGGAAAAACTTCACAAAGAGAGCAAGACATGATTTGTGTGTGGTGTTTTGTAGTATGATGGATGGTAAATCTTGAACAATGTTACATTACAGCTCCGTTATCTGCATCTATAATCCATCTGCTACAATGAGTGATGGTACAACACCGAAAACTCTTCTCTAAACTTTTCTGGCCAGAACGATGACAATATTCCATCTGTTCCACTGCAGCAAATTCGACTTTTATTAAGGTGACCTGATCACCCAGCTGTTCACATCTGCCCTCTTTCTGCGCTGCTGTTCAGCACGAACAAAACAACAGGGAGGGAGATGGAGGGAGGGAGAGAGAGAGAGAGAGATAGGGAGAGCTGGAGGTAGGGAGTGAGAGATGGAGAGTAAGTAAGTAAGGTGGAGAGAGAAGAGAAATAGAGAGAGAGAGAGAGATGGGCAGAGAAAGAGAGAGATAGAATGTGGGGGAGAGAGAAATGGAGAAGGAAAGACAGAAGGAGGGAAAGGCAACAGGAGAGGGGGACAGAGAGAGAAAGAGGAAGAATAAAAGAGAGAGCAAGAGGAAAAAGTTGGGGAGGAGAGAAAGATAGAGAGGGAGAGAGTCGAAGAGAGAAGGAGGCTGTGAAAGAGACAGGTGGAGGGAGGGAGAGGGAGAGAGATGGAGAGCGCAGGAGGTAGGGAGTGTGAGATGGAGAGTAAGTGAGTAAGGTGGACAGAGAGAGATAGAGAGTGGGGAAGAGGGAGATGGAGAAGGAAAGACTGAAGAAGAGAAAGGGAAATGGGGAGGGGAAAAGAGAGGGAGTGAAAGAGAGAGGGTGAATAAGAGAGAGAGAACAAGAGGGGAAATGGCGGGGAGAGAAAGATAGAGAGGGAGAGAGTTGCAGAGAAAATGAAGGAGTGAAAGAGAGAGAGGTGGAGACGGCGAGAACAAGAGAGAAAAAGAGCATAATTAGAAAGGGAGAGAGAGAGAGAGAGAGAGAGATGTGTGAAGGGAGGAAGACGGAACGAGAAATATGGAGAGGGACAGGTAAAAAGTGAGAGAGGGATGGGGAGTCAGGAAATGCAAAGGAAAAAAGAGGAAGAGTGAGGTGGAGAGAGAGAAAATGAGATAGAGACAGAGGGAAATGTGGGGAAAGAGAGATAGGGCGAGATTAGAGGGAGTGAGAGAGTGAGATGGAGAGAGAAAAAACATAGATGGGAGAGAGAAGGAGAGAAAAGGGAATGAACAATCGTGAGACGGAGGATTAGGAAACGAGAGAAAGAGAGATGAGTCCTGGAATGAAAAGAAAAGAAGAAGAAGAGTGAAACAGAGAGAGAAAATGAGAGAGAGCGAGAGACGGGGAAATAGAGATTGAGAAAGAGAGATACGGTGAGTTAGACAGAGAAGGAGAGATGAAGGGAAGAGATGAGTGATAGAGAGGGAGAGAGAAGTGATGAGGGTGGGAGAATACGAGAGAGAGAGAGCGGGGAAAGAGAGAAGGAGAGAGAGAGAGAGAGAGAGAGAGAGAGAGAAAGCGTGGGGGGAGAGAGGGAGAGGGGAGAGGGGGGGAGAGAGAGAGGGGAGGGGGAGAGAGAGAGAGAGGGGAGGAGAAGTGATGAGTGGGAGAATAAGAGAGAATGAGAGTAAGAAAAAGGTAGACAGATAGGAGATAAGGGAATAAAGAGATTGAGAGGAGGATAGGAAACCAGGAGAGAGAGCGGGGAAAGAGAGAAAGGAGAGAGAGAGAGAGAGAGAGAGAGAGAGAGAGGGAGGGGAGAAGCGATGAGGAGAATAAGAGGAGAATGAGAGTAAGAAAAAGGTAGACAGATAGAGATAAGGGGAATAAAAGAGACTGGAGAGAGGATAGGGAAACGAGAGAGAGCGTGGGAGGGGGGGGGAGAGAGAGAGAGGAGAGAGAGAGAGAGTGGGGAAGAGAGAGGCAGAGAGAGAGGGAGAGAGAGAGGGGAGAGAGAGAGATGGGAGGGGGGGGAGGAGAGAGAGAGAGGGAGAGAGAGAGGGGGGGAGAGGGGAGAGAGAGAGGGAGAGAGAGAGAGAGAGCGGGGGAAGAGAGAGGCAGAGAGAGAGGGAGAGAGAGAGAGAGGGGGGGAGAGAGAGAGACGGGAGGGGGGGGAGAGAGAGAGACAGAGAGAGGGAGAGAGAGGGGGGGGAGAGGGGAGAGAGAGAGAGGGGAGAGGGGAGGGAGGGGGAGAGAGAGAGAGAGGGGAGAGAGAGAGAGGGGAGAGAGAGAGAGGGGGAGAGAGAAAGAGAGAGGGAGAGAGAGGGGAGGGGGGAGAGAGAGAGAGAGAGACAGAGAGAGGGAGAGAGGGGGAGAGGAGGAGGAGGGGGGGAGAGAGAGAGAGAGAGAGAGACAGAGAGAGAGACAGAGAGAGGGAGAGAGAGAGGGGGAGAGAGAGAGAGAGAGAGAGAGAGAGGAGGAGGAAGGCCTCACACTCTGATAACACTCCCAGGCTCAGGCCTCATCCCGCTCTCTCTCTCTCTTCTGTTGTTTGACCAGTGGAGTCGTGTTTGACGAGTTTACATTAGTAAAGTCCCACAAATCCCCAGACGCCACAGGCAGACACACACACACACACAAACACACAAACACACACACCCCCCACCACGTTACACAGTAACACACACAGACCACAGAACAGTCCTATTTACCTTTACAGGTACCTTTGCAGAGCGACGTACATCAGTGCTGTGTGGTTTGTGTCTGTTCTTCATACCGGTAAAGCTCGACTTAAATCAACAGCTGCTGTTCAACAAGTTACACACCTCAACACACCTGTCAAAGACGTTCATGCACACAGTAGGAATACAGGCAAGACAGCTAGTAGGTTACTGCCTCCTCCCCCAATCTGTCTATCCATCCATTCATCCATATGTCTTGTCTTTTTACCTGTCTGTCTTTTTAACTGTCTCTCTGTGTATCTGTCTATTTGTTGGTCAGTCTGTCCATCTGTCTCTCTTTCCATCCATCCATCCATCCATCCATCTATCCATCCTTTTATCTGTCTGTCCGTCTGTTCATCCATCTTTCTGTCTGTCTTAATTTCTATAATCTATCTGTCTGTATGTCTTTTTATTTCCCATTTTATCTGTCCTCCTGTCTGCCTGTCCATCCGTTTATATATCCATCTATGCATCTTTCTTTCTGGCTATATATGCGTCTATCTATCCATCCATCTGTCTGTTTCTTTATCCAGCTGTCTGTCTATCTGCCTGTCTGCCTGGCTGACTGTCTGTCTGTCCATCTGGATGTGGGTTTATATAGATGGATGGATGGATAGATAGATGTGATAGATAGATATATTTCTCTGTATGTGGAGATTATTTTGTGAACAGGATATATTTTGCTTCAGTCTGTGTGTGTGTGTGTGTGTGAGAGTGTGTGCAGTAGACTGGACACTATCAGAACTGAAAGGGGGATTGGGGTTGCAGACATTGAGATTAAGAGAAGAGAAGAACACAGTCAGAGACACCGCACTGTTGACTTTACACAAGCACGCTTTATGTCATCCTGCTGTCTGAGGTGTGTGTGTGTGTGTGTGTGTGAGAGAGAGAGAGAGAGAGTGAGTTTGTCAGAACAAACTTTAGGAGACAGCATCGTGAGCCAAAATTCTGTCATTTTTTTCAGTCTGGGATTCCAGCTCTGACCTTTCTAGAAGATCCTCCCATGTATAACACCACATAATAAACAGAAACTTAACTTGAAAGAGAACTTAATATACGTACAAAAGTACAAGTACCGAACTACACATATTCACTGCTGAAGTACTTGTGCACAACAATGAATATTCAGTACTCAGGTGTTACAAAGTAACAAAGTACAAAACACTTCTCAAGAACTACTCAGGATACTAGTTACTTTTTAGTTGGTGGCGTAACGGTACGGTGTTCACTCTGTAATCAGAAGGTCGCAGGTTCGAATCCAGGGCCAGTAAAGTTACCGCTGAGATACTCATGAGCAAGGTACCGTCTCCAAGCACTGCTCCCCGGGCGCTTGTTAGCTGCCCACTGCTTCTTCACAGATGGGTCAAATGCAGAGGTCACATTTGGTTGTGGTGCACTGTGTGCTGTGCTGTGGTGTGTTCACAATGACAAATAATCACTCACTTTCACTTTCAGTTGTTGAAGGAACCCAGGTTGAATACCTTTATTTTCCCCATCGCTAACGTCTAGCCCGGTTGATTCCTGGCTGACATCTATATTTATAATTATAATTTTGTGTGTTACAAAGATCTTTAATCTTGTCGCGATCAAGTATCTTTATTGGCTGCTGAAGTGCTGGTTTAAGGTCTGAATAGTACTGCAAGTTGTAGGTTTACTCAGTAAGGAAATGTGATTGTGCAATTAGCCTAGTAGGTCACCTGCTATTTTTGCTCGACTTGAGTAGTTGTAATTTGTTACTTCCTGCACTTTAACTAGGACTCGACCAGTTATCAGCCTGGCCGATTATCAGCGCCAACATTTAGCATTTTTATAGCTATTAGTATTTGTCCTACACAATCAAAAGGGTCAAAAAGGGAGTTCACATGTATTTTCATCTACACTGTGATTAAAGGGACCTTTGCCCATAACTTTAGAAATAGTGACAGATTTTCACAGTTTGTGATTATTGTATGCGCACCGCACTTTAAAAAGTGTAGCTGCAGTACCTTGGAAAATCTCCCTCTCTTGCGCTCGCAATATATAATGTATATTTTGTATATGTACTGCATATCATATTGTAGTCAGTATATAATATATATTACATCATACGTCAATGATTCTTTGGTAGCGTAACAGTTAGGGGCAGTCGATAGCATAACAGTTAAGGTGTTCGCCCCCGTGATCGGAAGATTGTCAAGCACTGCCCCCTGGGTACTGTCCATGCCAGCTGCCCACTGCTCCATCACGAATGGGAGAAATGCAGAGGTCATGTTTGGTTGTGGTGCACTGTGTGCTGTGTTGACAATGACAAATAATCACTCACTTTCACACTTTGCTTTAGATGATTTTTGAAAAACATTTTGGGGTTGTGCAAGTTCTTGGAGCTATACGTTTATCAAAGTCAAAGTAAACTTTGTCATCTCTGCTATATACTATAGAGATATACAGAGAGACGAGACGACGTGGCTCCAGATTTCACAGTGCAACAAGAAACAGGGAACAAAGAACAAATAGGGCACATGGAATAAACAATACATAAATAGAATACAAAATATACATTTTAAACCAAAAATGGAGTATTATATATAAACTAGAACTAGAAATAGATGTAGAAAGGGAGGAAATTTGGATGCAGTATTAACCTACAAAAGTGGAAATGGACTTTTACACTGAATGTGCATGAGGTTTATGATGTGGTGGTCAAAATAATAATGACTTTTGTAAATGAAAATTGGTCTAAATTATGGGCAAAGCTAGTCTTTTTTTAAACTCGTATTAAAACGGCAGGCGAATAAAGATTGTGCTGGCATAATTTAGCAAAAACATTTGTACTGCACTTTGTGCCAGCTTTATGATTGAGTCCAGAATCTTGCCAACTGACCGCTTCACTTCACACTGACCAGCAGCGCTAATTAAAACATTTCAAAAATAAAAACTACACACTCCCCCCTCACCGTTTTTGAGCTCTGGAGTGGAAGAACATCACGGACCGTGAGGGATTAGAGCCGAAATCCACTGGCCAGACGCTGACGTTCTCTTCTTCCACTGCCTCGGTCTCCTTCTCTCTTTCTTTCTCTCGACCTCTTTTCCTCTCCCTTTTTCTGTTTTGTGTCATTCGACCTGCATAACGTCAGAGCTGTGTAATAGTCTGTAAAAGGAAACACATGGAGAAGAGGAGAAGATGGAGAGAGAGAGAGAGAGAGAGAGAGAGAGGCAAACGAATAAGAAGAGACCATTCAACCGTTAATCCCCCCCATCCGCCTGTCTGACGGCAGTTCCAGTAGCCGCTCAGAGAAATAAAGAGAGAGAGTGAGAGAGAGATGATGGAAAGAGGGATGGACAGAGGGTACAAGAGATGAAGCGGGGAGAGGGGATGAAGGAGAGAGAGACATGGAGTGATGGAGAGATAAGGGAGAGATGGAGATGGAGAAAGAGGGAGAAAGTGTGTGAGAGAGATGGATGGAAAGAGAAATGGAGAGAGAGAGTGAAGGAGAGAGGGAGAAGAGGCAGACATGGAGTGACACAGAGATGCAGGGAACATAGATGGACGACGAGAGAGATGCAGTGTCAGAGATGGATGGAGAGAGAGAGAGATGCAGTGACTGAGAGATGGAAAGAGATGGTGAGGTAGACACTTATAGGGAGAGCGTGAGAGGGGGGGAGAGAGAGAGAGGGAGAGAGGAGAGTGATGTGGAGTGAAGAAGAGAGATTGTAGTGATTGAGAGAGATGGAGATCTAGAGAAATTGGCAGGGAAGGACAGAGATGCAAGAGGGGGGGAAAGAGAGAAAAAAAGGGGGAGAGAGACAGACTTAGAGAGAGAGAAAAGGGAGATGAGTGACAGAAAGCGAGAAATGATGGGAATGAAAGAAATGCGATGAGAGAGAGAGAGAGAGAGAGAGAGATGGAGTCAGAGTGAGAAGGAGGGAGAGCGATGGAGTGATAGAGAGGGAGATGGAGAGAGATAGAAATGGAGAGAGACAGACAGACAGAGAGTGAAGGAGAGAAAGAGAGATGTGAAAGTCTCAATTAGTCTTCACCTTTCTCCGTTACCATGTCTCGTAAATCTGTTATGGGAGTGTTCTCGGTGAGACCCATGTGAAGTGGAAGTGTCCCATTACCCCAAATACCTTGGCTCGCTCCCCCTTATACCCCCCCCTTTCCCCCATTACCCATGTCCCAAACGCAGCAGGGCTGTGGAGAGGTTTGGGGGTGGGAGGGATTGAGAGGTCACGACCCCATCTCTGGGGTTATTACTGCCTCTTCAGACACCTGGCAGTGTTTCAGCCTGCCCTTTCTGCCCTCATAAACACTGTTTAACACTGTTTTACACACACACACACACACACACACAGCACAAACTCTGTTTGCGTAGTGTGTGTTAAGGCTTTAGGTGATGAGGTGTTGTAGACAGATTTGGTCTTACGTATGGTGCTAAATTTAGATTTTTTTTTACAGCTCCACTGTTATTTTCATGTTCTCCTCGTGTAGATTTGAGTTTGGTACTTTTTCACCACAGTACGGTACTTCACAGTTCAGTACAAATGCAGACATTTACGGTGCAGTCCTGTTTATTTATTTATTAAAGTACAGGTGAAAGTTTCGGGTTTGACTTGCTAGCAGCACTCGTTTATTAGAAAACACCAATGCAAACGCCAGAAAAAAGAGAGTGAGAGGATGGAGGGAGAAAGAAAGACAAAGACAGACAAAGACTTCTATCTTTCTGTCCTCTTTTTTATTAAACCCACACACTCCTCCATTTATTTGTAGTTTACCCTCCCTGTGTCTGTCTTTCATTCTTAGATCATTAAGATCAATCTCCTCATACACTCTCTCTCTCGCTCTCGCTCTCACGTTCTCTCTCTCTCTCTCTCTCTCTCTCTCTCTCTTTCGCTCTCTCTCTCTCTCGCTCGCTCTCTCATTCTCTCTCTCTCATTATCTCTCTCTCGCTGTCTTTCTTTCTCCCTCTATCGCTCTCTCTCTCTCTCTCTCTCCCTCTCTCTCATTCTCTCTCATTCTCTCTCTCTCTCTCTTGCTCGCTCTCTCTCTCATTCTCTCTCTCTCTCTCTCTCTCTCTCTCTCTCTCGTTCTCTTTCTCCCTCTATCGCTCTCTCACTCTCTCGCTCTCTCTCTCATTCTCTCTCTCTCTCTTTCCTGTCTCAGAGGCATGACCTCACCTTTAAGAGAATATCTCTCTCTACACCTTTGATGTCGGGGCATTTCCCCTTTAACCTCAACACACATTTATTCTGTTCCACAAGAGATTTCACCATTCGAACACACACTCCTCCCTCACTCACCTGCCCTGCAGCCATCACACACATACACTTTTGTGTCTTCATGGGTCTCACACAGGTCAAACATGTTCTTACACTGCGAGTCAAAAAAACAACGCCCAAAAATTGTCAAAAAGATTTGCAGAAATCTTTTACTGTTGCATTCAGAATTTCAATGTCCAAGAAAGTGAGTATAATACAGCGTACATGTGTAACATCAATACCTTCCCAAACTCCTAAATGGTAAGAAAGAAAATTGGAGCGTTATGCACATTCTTTGTAGCTTGTGATTGCAAAACAACACATAACTGTTGTTGAATTTGGTCACAAATTGACATTTTATTGTTTTCTATTAAAGCCATGTGTCATTAATAGTGTTGTTAATATGAAAATTGACAGTTTTGTTTGACAAGGTATTGTAGCTACACATTGAATGTGCGGTGGGCAATAAAACATTCACTTTGTGTAAACTTTGGTGTAAAGGTTTGTACAACTTTGTTCAGAAAGGTTTAAATTTAGGTTCCTAAAATGTTCGAAATGTCCAGTTTTGTAGGCATTTTGGGAATGTTGCCTTTTGGCTGGGTGTGTCTGTGTGAAGGGAGCCTTTTTAACATGCTTTGTAGCTTATAAATGCAAAAAAAAAAAAGAATTTCTGTTGACTTTGATCATTTGATATCGTTCTTTGTGATACCTTTCAAAACCAGATTTCATTCTCAGTGCAACCGTGTAACATCACACTCTCAGAGAAGCTAATTTTAATATTAGTCTTAATACTGATTGGAGCAGTTGGTAGTGTAATGGTTAGGGCGTTCGCCCTGTGATCGTTAGGTCGGCGGTTTGAATCCCGGACCGGTAAAGGTACCACTGAGGTACTCATGAGCAAGGTGCCGTCCCTAAGCACTGCTCCCCGGGTGCTGCCCGTGTCAGCTACCCACCGCTCCTTCACAGATGAGTCAAATGGGCTGGATAATTAATTTTCAATTAATTGCAACTGACATTAAGCACATCTGATCAATGAATCTTGCCCATGAGATTTATTTTGATCTATTTAAGTTCTGTTAATACTTTTTTTAAATGATTCTGTTAGAAGTTTTTCTTCAGTGCGTGTTCATGTACTGTCCCCTTAAAAACGTTGTAGTTTGTGTTGTCCCGTCTGCCACTACGTCTGTGTGTTCCTTCAATTATTTTGTAATCACAAAGATTTGCACTCTTTCATTTGAAAAAAAAAATCCCAGCTTTAATATTTGAGTATATTTATAGTACTGACCTTTTCAGTGAACTATGAGGGTAAAAAACAAACAAAAAGAACTCAAAACAAAATAATTGTTCATTAACCGTAACTATGGTAAAATCGTGATATTGATTTAAGGTCAAATCGACCAGCCCTTTCCAGAGCCCTATACAGACCTTTAACTTCCAGAACACCTTTGATCTATGTTTAATATAGATTTTTATTAGTGGACATTGGATCCCCAGAATGGTCACTAAAACTCAGTGCACATACACAGGGTAACACACACACACACACACACAGTGCTGCCCTGCAGGCTTAGTTGAATTGCAGTGTGTGATCAAAGCAGGCTGTGTGGTGGGGCTGAGAGCCCCCTCCCGCCTCGTCTGGGTCTGCTCATTTTTAGTTTTTTGCCCCTCGCGGGGGTGATTAGAGGCTAAGAGCAGGAAGATGAGCTGAAGGTGATCACAGTATGACCCTCGCTGCACTCCAGAGAAAATGAAGTCAGGAACAGTCCTGTTGGAACATGAGCGAGTGCATGAGACCCTGCTTCTTTTTTACCACATGAACTCATGCTGCCCTTATGGCCCTGTTCACGAAAACACCTGAAACACCCCACCACCCCCCAAACAACAGGTGTGGATGAGGGAGTCACTTATTCAAAAATATATTCAAATTAAAAACAGACAATGCAACTCAGAGTTGAGGCTGAGACACTGGTGAATGACCACGTTATACTAATTGGTATAGTGTTAGTATGAGTTATTTAGTAAGTATGATTTTTAGCGTTTTATTTTTATGGTTATCAGTCATTTTTAAACCAATTTGCTGATTTTAATGTGCCACTTTGCCTTTGTCTTTAATGTGTTTTTGTAAACACATAAAGTCCTCAGAATTAAATGTGCTAAAATCCATTAGACCAGCGTTTCTCAATCCCAGTCCTCATGGACCACCGCTCTGCACAGATTCGACTCACAGCACAGCTGATGCTACTGATTAGCTAATTAGCAACGTAGGACCAGCATGCGACAGTGCAGGAAATACTGGGACTGGGATAGAGAAACACTGCATTAGACTTCAGTAATATGTGAGTATTTGTTTAATCTGAGTGCGATGAACAATCACATATTGTTATCCATCTTTTTATTGCACACACTTTTTCTGACCGCTACTCCTCCTACAGCTTTGATGCTAGAAACTCCATTCCAACTCTAAAACATGCGACATATTGTGGTGTAGAGTGTTTGTGTACACATTTTTGATACGTGCACACAAGTTGTTTCCGTCAGTGTTTTTTCCATAGACTAACATTATAAGATCCCAGCCAAGGGAGGAGTCCACCTCATCGGAAGGTTCATCTGACCAGGACTCCAGTTCCAGACCTTCACAACTACCCCAGACTACCAGATCAGCGTCACCAGAGTTTTAACCAATCACATCCACATCACCTGTATTTAAGGACTTTCAGTTACAACCATTCCCGCGAAGTATTATTATGCCTAGTGCTACATACCAAGCGTTCTTTGTGTTTGCATGCCTTGGTTTTGGCCCTTGCTTTCGGTTTTTGGATTACCCCTCTGCTTCTGGCGATTTGGATTTGTTTGCTCCGTGGACTGTGTTTTGTGGTTTTGACATCTGCTTGAATAAACTCTTGGTTTTTCATCGATCTAATCCTGTGCCTGCGACCTGGTTCTGTCAACTCTGCGTTTGGGTTCACCTACCGAGTGTTACAAACATGGATATCAAATTTACTGCACAGCCACCGGTCTTCTCAGTGCCACCATATTTGACGTGAATCGAGGGTCCATGGGCCTCTTTGCATATCTGTAACGGCCATGACCCTCACTTGTCTTTTTCATCCCTTTTTCCGTGTTTTTTAAAAAACCATTTGAACCCATTCGTTTTCTACATTTCTTCACTTGTTTTCGCACGACGCTTTTCATGCCACCTCACTGAACACATCTGAATCCGTTTTGACCTGCACTCATCTTTCCTTAATTTAATCATCCCTCGTCCTTTCCCCATTTACTTCAATGCTTTTTATTCAAGGTCTTTCCATTTGGCCACTTTTCATTCATAAGTACCTCAGTGGTACCTTTACTGGTCTGGGATTCGAACGGGCGACCTTCTGATGACAGGGCGAATGCCCAACCGTTGCGCCACCATTTTGTTGTATGAAAATGTTTTTGAGGTTTGCAGATGGAATGCATCAGCCTGCATTTTGTCAAGTTGATCCAGTTACACCAGTACTAGCCTCTCGTCTTTAGCTCACGCGTCGTATTAGAACAGTTGTCTAGTTTTTTAATGCCTTTTAGCTGTTATGCCTCCTTTATGTTTTCTGCACTCTATAGTGCTTTCAATGTTTATTAATATTTTTTTGTTTTATTTAATAATACTACAATTATTATAAAATTATTGCGTAGAGTAACATTTCAGAACTTCTACTTGAGCACAGATTTGTAGTACTTTTATCACTTATTTCCACCTCTGGCTACTACGTGTTTTTGCACAAATGGGCCGGATCTAAAGAACAAGCAAAGAATAGGAAGAGCGCCGGGAGAGCGAATTAAACTCCAAGCCGAGGTTAAGTCCCCCCCCCCATCCCCCACCGTACCACCACCACCCCGCCCCGAACTGAAAAGAAAAGAGTCTACATGAAAAGGCGCCGTGCTGAAAAGCGCTTTTCTGTGGTAAAAGAGAGGAGAGGAGAATCTAGTAAGTGTTTTTGATCGGAGAAGAAAAGAGAGGGAGACACCCTTCAGGAGCTCCATCACAATAGCTGAAATCAGATAGCGCTGGCCCCGGGCCCCGGCCCCTGAACCGCCCATTGTGCAACAGCATGAAGAAGAAGAATGGCTTTTTGCTCATAATTATAGGCTTTTTTCCCCCTCTGACAGTCCAGACTCCTACTGCGTCTCAGACAGCGGGCAGCGGTCAGGGCGGGGCCGTCCAAAAAACCCACACGAAATCAATACGGAGATGGAGGGCATAAAAAAATAAAGGGGAGAGGAGGGGAAGGCGGAGGTGTAGATTAGGTGTAAGTGGAGGTGTAGATTAGGGCTGGGCAATTAATTGAAAATGAATCAAAAGAGTGAAAGTTGCTGTAAACTCTTATTTTTACGTCACTATTACCGTTTTCACTATCAGCTACTACATTAGGCTGGAATTTCCCTTTTTTTGCACTAAACAAAGAATTGGTTCCAGTTTCATTGAATGTTGTTTTTGTGAAACTCATTTTCATTCAATACCAGTTTCTCAGACTATGATTAAGCCAATACTTGGACTAAATTTGAATTCCAGTGGTGAGTCTCCGTCGGTACTGCAATTTAGTTCTAGTCTAGTCTTAATGCTTGGTAAGGAAATCTGCCCATATTGTTTTATTCAGAAATTTTAATTGCTGACAATTTTGCTGCTGCACCTTAAAGGTTTAGAGATGGTTGAGATGGTTTGCCAAGTTGCTGTTGCACATGTATTTATTATTTTAATGCTAAAAATAATTCAGCATATATTAAGTGTAATTGTTTCATTCATTTACAAAGTTAGGAAACTGTAGGTAAGTCCAAAATTAGCCAAAATTGGCTCAAAATGACCCAAAACTTATGAATCAGATTTTTTTTTTCAATTTTATGATGTTAGAGAGTAATTAGGAAAAAAAGGAAATATAGAAAAATGCATAATTTGTTATCAAAAATGTTATATCCAGATGGATACCAAATTGATTTTTGTCTGGCACTAACCTTATTTTTCTTCATAGTACTGAGCTATAGAATGTCTCTGCAAAATAAAAACTCTGCAAGCCAATAAAACAGACCCTGTTCTTCCTATTTCCAGTAGTTATGTTGAGTTTCAGCACTTGTATATTACATAAAGCTACAAAAACTGTGTGTGCAGATGTCAAGACTGTCAGCATTTACACATCGAACTATGACCCCAAATCTGAGAAGTGCAGGACGCCCTGAATATAACAAGATAAAGCATGTATGGCTAACTACACATACTATAGAATAAGCCTAAAAACGATGGTATAGAAAAACACCTCAAATCTTCTTAGGCCTGTGAGGGTTAATTTTCTTACATTTCGTATGAAAAGTATCCTCGACTTGTCTCACATGCATATGGTGAATGTGTTCAGTTTTTGAAAAAGTGAACGTGTTATTGAGATAAGTCTGAAAATGAGTCTAAAAAAGGGTAACAAAATAATCTCTCTTTCTCTCTCAGGAACCCAGATAATGACATGTGGCCGTGGTGCTACATTGCCGAGCAGGTGGATGGCTCCAACTGGAAATACTGTGAGATCGAGACGTGCAGGAGTGAGTTCTGAACCTTTATCTAGAGCCAAAAGCTTTCTAATGGCTCCATCCCACACACAAACGCGCACACGCACACACACACACACATCCTGATGTGTTCCAGCTCGTCCCGTTACCATGGAGCTGCCTGCTAACACTGCTATGTTACCATCCCTCAAAGTGTGTGCACAATGTTCGTGCATTACTCTGCATACCTGCTCCAACACATTTAGCTGTCAATCACTGACAAGTCATTCCCATGAATCTTTTCTACTGAATTGGCAACTTGGCGGCTGTGTGTGGTTTCATGTTGTTAAGTGTTAATGCTTGTGTGTCTATATTAGGGGTTGACCGATTATCAGTCTAACCGATTATCGATGACAATATTTAGTCTTTTTCTGATTATCGATTTGGCCATTTTTAAAACAAGTATGGCAATAAAATGACACTTTCATGACATATGTAAAACAGTGCTACCTTTGCCTTGAAGCATCCGCCTCTCTAGAGTCTACATTCTTTATCTGCCACATACATATAGCCTGTGTTGGGGAGTAACGGAATACATGTACCGACGCTATTGAAAGTGAGTGATTATTTGTCATGAACACACCACAGCATAGCATGCAGTGCACCACAACGAAATGTGACCTCTGCATTTGACCCATCCGTGAAGGAGCAGTGGGCAGCTAATAAGCGCCCGGGGAGCAGTGCTTGGGGACGGTACCTTGCTCATGAGTACCTCGGTGGTAACTACACCAGCCCTGGATTCGAGCCTGCAACCTTCTGACCACGAGGCGAACACCCTACCGTTATGCCACCAACTGCCCCATATCCAGATTACAAATGATGGGTAACTCTGTTAAAGTTGCAGTTCAAATAGATGGTAATCGGAATACAGTTACATTGTTATAATAATGGATTACATGACAATATTTTCCTGTTTCACATGTTTATCATCTCTCTAATAAAATTTTGGCAATTCCATTCATTACCTGAAGCCCTTCAGAACACGCAACCAGGGATTCTAATGTAAACATCCATTTAGCGTAAAGTTGCCGCGGTCACGCAATGGAGGAGTCAGAGCTGAAGCCAGCATGACCGAGCCAGGGCAGAAATGCACTTCTGTCTTGGAATTTACGGAAACAATTCACATTAAAAGAAGAAAGCGGGTGGAATATGAAGGGTGTGATTGACACATTCCTACGTACAGTTGTAAAAAGCAGGACAATGTGGAATTAAGTAGTAGAAGTATTCCGAATATGTTACACACAATGAGTAATCTAATGGAATATGTTACAAATGACATTTTAGAGCATGTATTCTGTATTCTGTACTGGAATACATTTTGAAAGTATCCAATATATAGCATATATGCATATTATAAAGCAGTGGTTCCCAAACTGAGGGGTGCAGAGGTATTGCAGAGGGGCACATCAATGGGATAGCCTACGCTCCACTTGAGCACTGCTAGAAACTTTCTGTTTCCCAGCTGTAACCCTGAATTGAGAAGATTTGCAGCACAAAGCAAGCCCACAGCAGCCACTGAAAAGTCTGAGACTTGAGATGATCCTCTTTTAAGTTTTTTTCTGACTGGGAACTGGTTAATTTTCCCAGCCATTTTTGTGGAGACAGTTGTTTATTCTTGTTTATTACTTCAGTATGCTCTTTATTTCTCCCACAGTGGTGAAATTGCACCATTTGTAATTGCATTTGTTTCACTCAATTAGAAAAGGGAGTTGTATTTCAAATAAAGTTTGAATCTGAACCTGCGTAGTTTGAAGTGGTCCAAACTCTGATTATGTAAACATATGTAGCATAGAAGACTGTACAAATGAAAAATTTACAAATTAAGTTAAAAAAACATTACAAGAGACTAAATCCAAAGAATAAATATATAAAGAGAGTACATAGAAACAATAAAAAAAACCTGTTCCTTAAACAGGCAATTGACATAAAAGTTAAGTGTACACATGCATATTATGGGACACATACAGACAGAGCACCTTAGTCTGAAGCAGTGATGGGAATAACGGCGTTAAAATAACGGCATTACTGAAAAAAAGTTATTTTTCAGTAACAGGTAATCTACCCAATTACTGTTTCCATCATTACAACGCCGTTACCGTTATTGACAATAACATGCGGCGCGTCACTGTTATTAGGCTGTTTTCATCCGACCAAGCTCTCGGCTACAGGAGCGGCAAAGCTTTTTTCTTTTCTTTGGTGAGGAGTGAGAAAACCGCATAAGGGATGATATTGGCTAAGGTAGAGAAAAATATAAAAAAACATCTATTGTGTTTTATCATTTTACTATTATATACATAGTAATGACCAAATCTACAATGATATATTAAATTTGATAGGTGTCTTGTCTCACATTGTCCCACAGCGATATTAGAATAGTGTAGATTTGTGTTTTCTGTTAAAAATGTATTATTTTATTTATATTTAGACTTTTATTTATTTTAAGTGTCTATTTCATTAATTACACATATTTAATAGTCAGTGTTATTACAAATAATTGAACATACAGCTAAATTTCCATCAAAGGGGGAGGGGGGATCCACATTTTTGACGTATTTGAACATTTTTTAAAAATGTGATGCATAAGTTACTTTCCCTGGTAACTAGTTACTTTTATAATACTGTAACTCAGTTACTAACTCAGTTACTTTTTGGAAGAAGTAACTAGTAACTATAACTAATTACTTTTTTAAAGTAATGTGCCCAACACTGCTCTGAAGTCACCACCAGTAGCCCCTTATTTATTCGTCAATTCAAGTGTTTGTTTACATGTTTAACTTCATTTAAAAAATATCAAATTCATCCATATCAGTTATGGATGTCTTTGATGAGTATCGTTTAACACATCAAAGAACACAAAAAATGCACATTGCAAGTTATCATACATAGTTTTTTTTATTCATCCGAACCGCTTAATCCCTGTCGGGGTCGTGGGGACCGGAGCATATCCCGGAAACTACGGGAGCATGGCGGAGACCAACCCTGGGAAGGAGCCAACGCACTCACACAATCACACCCACATTCACACCTTACAGGGCTAATTTAGAGTGGACAATTAACCTATATTGCATACTTTTGTACTATGGGAGGAAACTGGAGCCCCTGGAGAAAACTCTCGTGAACACAGGGAGAGCATGCAAACTCCATGCAGAAAGACCCTACAGCCAACCCAGGGTTCAAACCCAGAACCTTCTCACCGTGAGGCGGCAGCGCTAACCACTGCGCCATTGTGCCGCCCCCATAGTTATCTTGTAATATGTACAATTATTGTTTATAGTGTAAAGAACTCTTTTAATAAACATTTTTCTATACATTTTCTCTATATTTTTATTCTTTAGATTTAAATTCTAAAACCCAATCTGTTTGTTAGTCTTTTTTATTTTCTCAGGCTTAGGAACCAGTCAGGCAGCATCTCACTACATGTTATATAACTATTTGTGCGGCAAAGAAGGAATTCTTGAATCTCATATTGGTATCGGCCCTGAAAAAAACCTTATCAGTCAACCCCTGGTGTATAATGTGATATTCTATATGTAGAAATGTGTGTGCATTTAAAATCTGTTATGTTGGCACATCACACTGCTCATAAAAGTGTGTGCACATGGGCCTCACTCTCTCCCTTACACACTCTCATGTTAAATGTTGGCCCTTTGATGTTTTGCATGTTTCTCATAGCTGGTTGCTTGTGTTTTTGAAAAATAACAACCATCTTGAGTTTATTTGCTGCAGTCATACTGCAGACCTCCTGCTCCTGCTGAGAGTCGGAGCTCTGTGCTACATAAAAATGTACATCTGTATTTTATGTTGTTAAATGTATATGTAGGTTTGGGGTATTTTTGTGTAAAACAGGCTTGAACTTGGCTCTAGAATGGGACAGTGTTATAATATTACCGTTAATCCTGCTTTGAGTGGACACAAAGGTTTATAGTAAGCTCCTTAAACACCTGTCCAACTCTTTGACCACAAACACACACACACACTCACACATACATTTTACTCTGTTTATGAGGTCCTTTTTCTAGACTGAGTAGACGTAATGAGTAGACGTAAAAAGATAGATGTAGGTACATTGATTTACGTCGATTTAATGATCAGCAGCTCATAGCATTGATCCAAAAAGAAAACATCATACATATTGTAGCAACACTTTATGCTGAATGAGAGGTCTAACGATATGGGAATTATTGGCCGATGCCGATACCCATACCGATGGCGACTTGATTGCGATCACCATCCATTTTAGACGCAAGACGCAGGCCGTATAAAATCCCACCTTGGACTTTGGACATGTCCATACATTTCCGATGTACAATAAATGGGTCATCAAATATCGTCTGAAAATAGCGTGCAAATCTAAGCATTGGTCCGATTACGTAAAAAAAAGCAATTTTCGGTCGATTCCGATATGATTCCGATATCATTGTGCGTTCCTCCTAATTGGAAGTGATGGTGTTAAATCAGTCTCAAATTGATCACTGGCTCCTGATTTGAATCAAATGTGAATCATATCGTAGTGGACTTGGTGATACTGAGGTCGAATCGTTGTCTATATAAACAATATAATATCATATCGTGATACACCCCTAGCACATAATAATACAGCTAACTCTAATCTTAACCTCAGTAACCCAAAAGCTAAACTTTTGCCGCTTTTATTTTCTCACATCAAACCCAGACACACACATGCACGCACACACACTTATAAAAAGGACCAACAAAATGTACAACCCAATGAGACACACTAGCTCTGTGTCTCTTTCACACTCTTTTTCTCTTTTTCTCTCTCTTTCTCATACTCTCTTTTTCTGTCTCACACACAAACACACCCCTTAGGTAACATTGAGAACACATTGAAAGCTTCCATCATTTGTGTGTGTGTGTGTGTATGTATAACCATACCACATGCCAGTCTTGGCCACTCTGGGACCTGTGTTTGTGTGTTTTCGGCATGGTAAATTTAGGACAGTCATTGTCATTCTGCAGCCAGCCATGATTTCTGCAGGCATGACTGCGTTTACTTTGGTTTCCAGTAAGTGTGTGTGTGTGTGTGTGTAAAACCCACCCTAGCTGCCATCCCCGTTCTCACAGCTCATTGGTTATTGCCCTGTTTGGGATTTCGGGTGGCACTGCGGCATCGACAATGCCAGCAATGAAAACAAGACAGTTTGTTCCTATTTTTCCTTCCCCAAGGCGACTGTATGTCTGTAAAACTCCCCATCTCGCCTATTGTAGTAGCACCACGGCGGATGTGTGTGTGTTCATGTATTGAGGGGGTTGTGAGGACCGGGCTGTCCCCTAAAAGATAGGGAAAACTCTGACCTGTACTGTTTTATGGTTTATAAAGACATTTTGTGGTATGTGAGGACCGGTCCCCATAAAGAATGATGATTTTATAGAAATTTTCCATGTTGTATTTGAGAAATGAAAAGAGGTAAAAGTTTTGTTTTTGTTTACTGAAGGTAATGTTAAGGTCAGGATTATGTGTGTTATTTACCACACAAAGTTAGTAAGACAAAAGTGTGTGTTGTGTGTGTGAGTGTGTTCATGTATTTAGGGGGTAGTGAGGATCTGGCTCTCGCCTAAAAGAGATGTAAAACTATGATTTGTCCATTGTCTTTGGTTTAAGGGGACATTTATGGTGTACGATAACTGGTCCCTGTGAGAAAAAAAAAACCCATTTTAATTAGGGATGCACAATATGGGAATTATTGGCCGATGCAGATATCCGATATTTTCATGCTCACATCTGCTGATTCTGATGCCGATAAATGAGGAAGGTAGAGTCGAGCACGAGCACAGGCAAAGTTAACGAGTGTAAAGACAAGATATGACACTTGCCAAAGTTCCAAAAATGTGCCATAACTCTAACATTTCTAACACAGCGTCAAGTTAAGCGAGCGTGAAAGCGAGTCGAGCGGGGCGGAGCATTTCGAGTGCGGTGTAAATTTATTTCAAGGATATACAAATCTTTTTATGATACAATGCAAAACGCAATGCAAAAGAGTCCTCATCAAGATAATAATGCAGTTTTAAAGATCTCTCTCTCTCTCTCTCTCTCTCTCTCTGTCTGTATGTGGTGAGATATTCCCGTCATGTTTAGGTTTTTACTGTCATTTGGTGGTGTGTATGTGTGTGTGTGTTTAGGGGTTATGTTGATGAGAGACAACACAGACACTAAACCCAAACAACGCGGCAGAACTGGACACGGCAGTGAAATGCCCTCGTGTTCCTGACCTGCTGTTTAAGGCCAGAAAGTCTAAAATCGCACTATGTTCCACACCACAATATACACCACGTTACACACGAGTACTCAATATGCAAATATATTTGACAGTTTGATCACTCATTTTTAAACATGGCACGATAGATACCACTTTTTTATGTCCAATGCGGTACCGTTATTGTACGTTTGGATATCTGCAGATACAATACAAATTCGATCCAGTCTCTGAGTCTGAACTGAGCGTGTGCACATTTGCAGATCAGTTCCATATGTCACCGATACCCGATACAGCTATTTGTTATCGGAACGATATCCGATCCACGTATCGGATCGGTGTCATCTTTACTCGTTTTATACTGTACCAATTTGACATAGTGATCCCCTGCATGCAAGTTTTGGGTAGTAGCGTATGTTTTTCTAAATTTTGATTTAGATTTCCATTTTTACAGCAGATTTACCCTAATCAGCCATAACATTATGACCACTGACTGGCAAAGTGAAGAACGTTGGTTACTTTGTTACAAAGGCAGGTGACCGTGAGTGGGACATAGTAGGCAACCAGTGAACATTTTTGTCCTTCAAGTTGATGTGTTGGAAGCATAAAAAATGGACAAACATTGACGAGTGATATTGACGAGGACCAAATTGTGGTGATGATGATGATGATGATGATGATGATGATGAAGAAGACTAAACGACTGGGTTTAGAGCATCCTTGTTTTTGTTGTTTGCACTGTTAAAACTGGAGCCACTTCGTCTCATCTCTCTGTACACTTGTACAGTATATAGCAGAGATGACAATAAAGTTTACTTTGACTTCTGACTTTTTTGAACTACAGTGGCTCTTGTGTGATGTTTCCACTCTGCAGTGGTCAGGAACTACTAAAAAGGAGTCCCAGAACAAGAGCTAAAGTATCACTACACTACAAGGAGGTAGTAGAAGAGCTCCTTTAGTTCATATTGCTAAAATTGCCCCTTATCTACTTCTAGTTTATATATAATATTATATATAATCTAAATATAATACACCCAATATTAGGTGCATCACGATGTGGATGTGGACGAGGACGAGTCTGCGTTGATGCAGCGGCAGACCATAATTGATTATATCAGGGCCCCCCACGTGGGAGAGAACCAGGTGAAAACCCCTGGATTATATCATAATGACACTGCTTGGAGATTTTCTGGCTACTGCATAAAAATTGTAGTTAAAAAGAACATCCCAGTAGCAACTATGGCTGCCCAATCTGTGTGCAGTGCGATGTAATATTGCATCGAATCGAATCATTGACCTGATAATAATAATCAAATCGTGAGACCAGTGAAGGTTCACACCTCTAGGTGGGTGGTCATAATGTTATGGCTGGTCTGTGTATATCGGTTCAAAATATCAATTATATTTCTGCTTGATTAGTAATAATCAGTATCAGCATCAGTCCTGAAAAAATCTATCTGTTTAAGCCTTATATGGACAAAGATGTCTTATATATACTGTATATTAAGATCAGATGTAAGTAAGAGACGATGCACAAAATGGTCTTAATGACTGTAATTTGATATTATAACAAATAATAATAATAATAAAGTTCTCACATTAAAACTCATTGTACTGTCGCACTCCCACTGCCACTAAGACTTGAGCTTGTTTGACATTTCGGGAGTAGCGCACAGTCCAGATTTTCGCTTCCATCGAGACCGAAAGTTATTGATTGCGCAGCGGCTGACTGTTTTGTCAGGGCCAATTTCAGCACATCAGATTAATGAAAGCGGCGCTGAATTGAAGCGAATGCCTCTCGGCCACGTTCGCTCAGAACTCTCGGCCCTGCGGTTTGGCAAAGTCTGCCTTCTGACTCACACAGTAACCTGTAGAAACTCAAAACTCGCTTGTGACAGTGAGCCCAATTTGCCCAAACAACAAGCTAGAAAAGCTGAGTTTCTCTCTCTCTCTCTGAAAGAATCCATTGTATGGTGAATTTTTATTTTCTCTCTCTCTTTCTTACTTGTACACAAGCCTGTCTGCATTCCTGTCAGAATGTTACCTGAGGAAATTACGATCAGCACCTGTCACAAAACGAGGGTTTGTGCTTAGAGACAGTAGCCTAGGACATACGATCTATTTGCGTATGATTTTCACAATGTTTTTTTTTATTATTATTTTTGTTACAGGATTTCTGTGTTTTGCTGATGCAAGGAGATTGTTTGTAGGGGTGTAACAGTACGTTGATCGTCATCGATTCAATAATCAATGATTCTATAGCACTGATCCAAAATGTCACTTGATATTGAACAAGAGGTCTGTTTTTATTAAAGGTTGTTTTTTAATTTAAATGTCTGGTTGAGCTCAGGAGTAACAATGTCAGAACGTATTTTACTTGCTTTTGTGATTTGATATTGTCTCATATTGATTGCTGGCTCCTGAATTGAATTGAATAATCGTATTGTAGCAGACTTTCTAACATCGGCAGACATCAATTTGTTGTCCATTGATCCAGTATAATAGTGCATCATTGGTGCGCCTTGTAATTTGCAACCTTTATTTGTTTGTGAGATTGGAGGAAAGAGTCCAAATTCCACGCTCAGGAATAGGAAACAGCGAAAAGCTAAATATTGCCATCCATCAGCAGGACTTGGAGCTCTGATTTATTATTTTTTCCCAGAATGTCACATCACACTTAAAACTAGACCATGATAAATGTGATGTGTGTTATTTGACTGAAAGTTGGTAATGTGAGTTTTGTAAGTGTTTGTCAATGTTTTCGACTGGGTTTTAGTACTTTTGCAATTTGAGACACAATTCCCTGCAGACATTTTCAGGACACACACACACACAAACACACACAGACCTTGGGGGAAAAATCCGCCATGCACAAATGAGCAATAAGAGGCTTTTTAAGGTCAGCCAGACATCAGACAGACACCCGTGAGATTACTGTCTCATTCACTCGTTCATCCTCGCTCCCTTCTCTCCCATTTGGTCTCTTCCTCACACACACACATTCACTCTCTGTCCCAAACAAAGCACACACTCTCAAATGCACACGAATAACACACACTACTTTGTGTGCATCTCCGTTTCTTTCTATGTCTCATTATATTCGGTAAGAGGTATTTGGGCAGACGGCCACAGAATGCTCCATTCTTATTGTACTGTAATTTAAGCCCAGAGATGGCAAACAGAGGCAGCGTGCGGGTGTAGGAGGCGTCCCAACTTGCCCAGGTTTCCCTGAAACTTCCGAAATGCAGTTTTAAAAAAGAGAAGGGTCTCTGGGACATCACGTCACTTGGTAGGAAAATGACATTTGGACAGTCTGTTTAGGTTAAATACAAATGTGTTGAACGTTCACTGTGAAATGCAAACATTATGGCCTCATCTACATTTATGTTCTGATATCAAAGTTTACCTAGAAATGCCAACATTGGTCATTATTAACTTTATTATATTTAGCAGATGTTCCTATTCACAGCGATGTCCACTTCCTAATTTCAAGGACAGTCTTCCTGAGAGCAATTTGGGGTTAAGGGTCCTGCTCAGGGACCCAGTGATGGTAGTGCTGGAGATGGTATTCGAACCCACCCAACCACCACCCAACACATGCCAGCACTGACACCCAGAGGCCATACTTTTTCACAAAAAGCCAACTTTCTCCGGCAAATGCTAACCTTCGTGATAAGATACCAAACTTTTGCTAAGATGTCTGTAGGTTCTCAGTTGTTCAGGACATGGCAGGCTTCTTGAGAACTTTCAGATGTGAATCTGAATCGTCTCCAAGTACCTTAAAAAATCCAGTGCCCGTTTATTCAAGTGCTCCAACATTTGCCAAGAAATGTCAGCATTCACCATCAGATGCCAACATCTTCTTTCAGATACAGGAATTTAACAAGAAATATGAACTTTCACCCCAAATGCCAACATTCAGCATGAAAAGTCAGTGTTCGCTGTCAAATGACATCAATGCACACTGAAATCATGATCCAACTTTTACCTTCAGATGCCAACATTTACCCACAAAACGTTAAAATTCATTATCAGACTCAAACATTCACATTAGACAGCAACTTTCACTATTAGAACGCCAACATTCACTCAAGAAACATCAGCTTTCACCTTCAGACACCAAGTTTCACCCATAAAACACCGACATTCACCCTCAAGTGCCAACATTTATCGCTGAAAGGGCAGCTTTCACCATCAGACACCAACATTGACCAACAAAGCACCAATATTCACCATCAAGATGTCAGCAAATACAACTCTTGGGAGCCATGAGGTGCAGGGAATTATATGTCAAGCTCACTGCAAATTCTTTTTTTAAAAGTGAATCAATAATTAATTATATTTAGAAAATTATTCTGGTGGTGACTTCAGACAATAAATAATTTTGTTGGCATATCAGTTTAAAAAGTACTGATGGCGAGTAAAACATTCCTCTTCCCCTCACTCTCTCTGTCCATGCCTGTTGGCGTTCTTAAACCCGTCAGAGCGACTCTCATGCCTCCTCCCCAGATGAAAGGGAGATGTTCTTTTCATCTCGTTGTCATCCTCCTCCTCCTCCTCCTCTCCCTCACTCTTCTCTCCGGACAGCCGTAACTCATAACTCTGACAGTGATCCCCACCACACTCGTCCCCCCCATCCCGCATTCCCCACATTATCCTTTGCTCCCCCCAGTACATCCCACTAGTCCCCATCCCTCGTTCCTAAATCGCTTCCTCCCTCCTCCAACACCCCCCACCCTTATCCTCCCTCATCCCTCGGTTCCCCCCTCTTCCCCACACTCGTCCCTCCATCCCTCACTTCACGCTGTCCCCCATTCCTTGACCAACCCCTCACCCCCATCCTCTCTTCCCTCATCTTCCTCCCAACCCTCGTGCATTACCTCCACCCACACTCGTCCCCAGTCCCTCGCTCCCACTACCCTCGTCCTCCACATTCCTCGTTCCCCCTTTCGTCCTCCTCTCACACTCGTCCCCCCATCCCGTGCCCCCCCCGTCCCTCCCCAAAAGCCTTCTAATTATTCTGCTCAGCTTTCCCTTTAATTAAGGGCTCGTCTCCTTCCCTCAGGCCCAAGAGGTGAAACCACTGATCTCTACAGACTCAATCATGTCATAACACAGCCCCAAGAGCACACACACACACACACACACATACACACACACTCTTTAACTTCACTCTACTTTTGGGGACATTCCTTGTTCATAATGGAATGTAGCTTTCTAAGCCTATGACTGCCCAAAAAACATACTCTAACCATAACCTCAGTGATGAAAATGAAACCTTTCTCCTCTTTTAGTTTTCTTGTGTTCTTTTTAATATTTTCTATTTACTTTTTTGATATCTTGGTTTTGGCCTTTTAGCTATTTAAAAAATGTATTTATTGGTAAACTTTATTGCTCAGTTGCACAGAGGTTTTTTCAGAATATCCTCTTCCCTCCTGATAGCTTTTAAACTATCCTCTAGCCTAAAACAGTTCCTGATAACCCAGCCCAGGTTTTTAATCGGTCTGGCAGAATTTTATGGTCAGAGGCTTCACTAAGATCTGAAAAGCAGCAAAATGGTCAATTTCCCAGAGTCTGGATTTAATTGGATGTCACGACGTACCCAAAGCACATTTCATCCACAAAATGCCAACTTTCACCATCAGGCGGCAACACTCACAATCAGATGCCAACATTGATCCACAGAATGCTTATATTAATCCATAACATGCCAACGTTCCCTATCAGACGCCAGTGTTCACCATCAGACGCTAGCATTCAACATCAGACGCCATCTTTTATCATCAGACACTAACTTTCACCATCAGATGCCAGCGTTCTCCATCAGACACCAACTTTCACTGTCAGATGCCGGACTTCACCATCAGATGCCAGCATTCAACATCAGACACCAACCTTTACCATCAGACCCCAACTTTCACCATCAGACCCCAACGTTCAACATCAGACGGCAGCTTTCACCATCAGACGCTAACTTTCACCATCAGACGCCAACTTTCACCATCAGACACCAACTTTCACCGTCAGAGTCCAGCATTTACCGTCAGACGCCAGCATTTACCATCAGATACCAGCGTTTACCATCAGAGACCAACTTTCACCATCAGACGCCAACGTTCACCATCAGATACCACTATTCACTGTCAGACAGCAGCGTTCACCACCAGACACCAGCATTCATCATCAGACACCAACTTTCACCACCAGACGCCAGCATTCACCATCATACGTCACCTTTCTCCATCAGACACCAGCAGTCTTGTATAACGTACCCGAAGGTCACACTTGAGTATAAGTACAGATACCCTCCCAAAAATGTACTTTGATAAAAGTTCAAGTCACCAACTAGAATTCCACTCAAGTAAAAGTCTTAAAGTATCTAGTACTTACTGTACCTAAGTATTACAAGTGATCTACAACTAACTCTACTTGAGTAAAGAAAGTACAAGTGCAAGTAAATGTTAATAACAGAACGCTGTCTAAACTTTAAACTAGAGATGGGCCAATACCACTTTTTTATGTCCGACACCGATACCGATATTGTAAATTTGGATATCTGCCGATACCGACACAAATCCGATACAGTCACAGTCTTTTTTTAAACGTAAAATAATGCTTTAAAATGTCTGAATACATGACTGAGATTATTGTTATGCATAAGCACATGCTTGAATTAAATACTAACTAAAACAATGTAATAATTACACACACACATGTATATGCTAAATTATTTGTTCTCAAAAATTGTTCGTTTAGACATATAAATATTTCTTCTTATTGAGTACACTATAACATATAAAATTGAAAAAAAATTGATCAATTGAAAATGAAATACTGAAGTTTGTCATTTTGAACCAATTTGGTCTATAAGATGAGCTGCTTTTGCAGAGAACTACATTTCCCACAATCCTCTGTGCGTGCCCCGGAGCCGCGTCACAATGGTGCAATGGGGGCGCGTTCCAGAATAAACGATGGAAAATCTATGGGAAAATCTAAATAAACGGCAGAATTGTGAGTATTGTGGTTATTTATCAGCTAAAATATGGTTTGTGTCTGTAATAAAGGCGACATTTTGACCGAACTGGAGCGTTTTGCGAGTAACGGCGCTCATGCGTGTGCTCATTAACTTAGTAAAAAATGTCGAAAAATGTTTTTTATGCATTTACTTCTGTTTCTGTTTTAGTGCACACTGCTTCTCCCAAATACTTTCATATACAGATGGATCAGGTCTTGTCTTGATCGCGGCCCTGAAAATGTTTTGTGTCAATATTAAGCCTCCGTGTGAAATACAAGCGAGCTGCTCTAGCGAGTGAAATGAATTAAACAAAGCTTCGATTCTAGAAAAATTGCCTCGACCATTTTTGTAAAAGAATTATTTGAGTTATTGGAACAATCGTTTCAGCTCTACTTTACCGCAGTGCCACTTCCCATGCATAACAAGTTGAGGGTACACGCATTTACAGATCGGCTCCATAGAACGGCCCAATGCCGCCGATACCCGATCCAGCTGTTTGAGCCTGTTATCGGACCAATACCGATCCACATATTGGATTGGCTACATCTCTACTTTTAATATTAGAACGTTTACTCAGCATTTTAAAGCATGGTAAAGAAAAACTTTGCCTACATCACACATTTCAAAAACAGGGCTTTAAAAACCTGATCTGGCAACCTCGAAACATAAACAATGTCTTCAGAGTCTTAAGAATTTACAGCACATCAACCTGTTTTTTCTACATAGCTTCATTCAACCCTCCCTCCTTCCCTCCCTCTTTTTTTTCTCCCTACCCCCCCTTTCCTTCTTTGCACATAACCCAGTCATTACTTGAAACTGAAAAAAGAGGCATTTCGTCTGATAGGACGAATCTTTCCCACCCACGCAAGAAAACATTGTGTTTAAGTATGGCCAGGGTGCTGCTCATCTTCTTCTCCCTCGTTTGTAGCCGACGCTGCTTCCGCAATTTCTTCCTCCATGACTGCTTGTGGGATGGCTGCTCAGTGCTCGCATCAACAGATAGCCGACAGGTTGAGTGTGGAGGGATGCGTGTGCACGTCGCGTTATGTGATTCATAGACCAATGACAAGTCAGCGTCCTCAAGCTTTTGTTGCGGTCACCTAAACTAAGAGAAAACACCAAATCTAATTTGATTTTTGTAACGAGTAACGACACTCCGCGCTGAAAATGTATCGGAGTAAAAGTATGCAATTCTATTAGGAAATGTAGTGAAGTAAAAGTGAAAGTTGACCAAAAAAAAAAAAAAACAAGTTAAGTACAGATACTCCCAAAACATACGTGAAATATTATTACTTCGTTACTATAAAACACTGGACACCAGCATTCACCATCAGACGCCAACTTTCATTGTTAGATGCAAATTTTCACGCACACAAACACACACACAGACATTTAGAAACAAGGTGAAGATGATGGTTCGCATACACTGCTTGGACACACATGGTTTATGTACACCAAACACAATATCTGATCTGGTGTAAATCTTACACATCTTAATCCAGGCTTTAGAAATTAAATAAATATGGACTGTCTCGTGGGTGAAGCTCAACTAATACAGCAAATATAGTTATATTTACTCTGTTCCACATGATGCAAAACCTTTCCCAAAAAAGCGACTAATTCATGTTCCTCTGTAGCGGAGCCAGACATCATAACTTTGACATTGCAAAAGCAAAACACATGGCAGTGTGTGTGTGTGTGTGTGTGTGTGTGTGTGCGTGTGTGTGTGTGTGTGTGTGTGTGTGTGTGTGTGTGTGTGCGTGCGTGTGTGTGTGTGTGCGTGCGTGTGTGTGTGTGTGTGTGTGTGTGTGTAGTAATAACAACTATAAAACTGGCTCATGAAAAACAACACGGTTTGTCAACCAATTAATTATACTGAAAAGCAAATGTGAGCATATGAAAATAGTTTTGAAAAAGACTGTGTGTGCCTACGCACATGTGTTTGAGTGGGTATTTATAGGTTTGTGTTCGTATGTGTATGTGTGTGTGTGTGTGATTTAATACAACTTGTTAATCTGTTTGGATTTTTATTGTTTTGGCAGAACATCAGAGTGTGAGTCTGTTCTTTCTCTTCTTTCATATAATAAACACAGTTTTTCTGCCAGGAATGACCTTTCACAAACACACACACACACACCCCTCCTGAAAGACACACTGACATATTTATCCTTTTCTGCTGTCACTCCGTTACTCCTTTAATCCTTCTCCCTCTCTCTCTGTATATATATATATCAGTATATATCAGTGTTTTGCTATCTTTCTTTTCTCTTTCACTTTACCTCTCTGACTCTTTCTCTTCCTCTCTCTATTTTTTATTTCTCTCTCACACACACACCCCTGCTTCCCCTTCGCACACTTGAGCTGTTTCTCTCTGCCACTGCATCTCCTGCTGTTGTGAAAGTATTTTTCCTTTTTTCTGCCTTTTTTAATCTTTCTCCGTCTCACACTTTTACACGCTGCTGACTGCTGGGCCAGAACATTATGACCAGCCCCAAGCTTCACAATCCCTTTTTTTGAGCTTGTGTTTATTTAGAAGCATTAGTCGTGTGTGTGTGTGTGTGTGTGTTTGAGGTTGTTTTTGTGGGTGTGTGTAAATTCCAGCCGTTCTCTTGTCTGAACTCTTCAGCTGCAAGCTGCATTCACGCTCAGTGACTATTGTGTCACTGAGAAGTTTACATTGGCAAAGAAAGAGATGTGTGTGTGTGTGTGTGTGGTCTGACTCATTGCTAGTGTGTTTTCCTCTTAAGCAAAACACACTGGGAGTGTGGCGAAGTGAGATGGGTGTGTGTGTGTGTGTGTGTGTGTGCTGACTTGCCTACAAAGGAAAGAGTGGAATATTCTAGAATACTTTACATACTGAAAACACAGTATAGCCTAAGTGTGTGTGTGTGTGTTCTGACTTGAGGACAGAATATTCAAGAAAACTTAGCGTACTGGACAGCTTGTAGCAACTCTGTGTGTGTCTGTGTTTGTGTGTGTGTGTGTTTTCTGCAGAATATTCTAGAATATTTAACATACTAAAAACAAATATCAAATGTGTGTGTGAGCAGGTGTGTGTGTGCTTTTAAGTGACTTGAAGAAGTAAAGTGTGAGCCGCAGGCCTGTCCCGGGCTCTAATCAAAGATTTAGTTTGCCCAAAGCATCCCAGTGGCACTGTCTGGATCAGACCACACACACACACACATACTATAATGTCCTGATGAAGTAGGGCTGGACAATTAATCAAAAAGGAATCAAAACAGCATTCGGAACCTGTAGTCTGCATGATCTTGTCCACATGTAGTCAGGATTAGAAGGAAATTTCTTGCTACGTATTTGTCACATTCAAGGAATTTGCTTTGCTGGTTGGTGCCAAGACATTAAAAATAATATCTATATCTATAGCACTGGTCACTTCACTGGTCTCATGATTCATTCGATTATATTTATCATGTCAGTGATTCTATACAGTACGATATCTCAATCACGATGCATCTCATCAATTTTTCTACATTACTTCACACTGCATGCAGATGGGGCGTGGATCGCAGATTGTGCAGCTATAGTTACTACCGGGATGTTCTTTATAAGTAGAATGTTTATACAGCAGCCAGAAAATCACCGTCATTATGATATAATCCAGGGGTTTTCAACTGCTTCTGTCCCAGAGACCACCACTCAGACTAAGCAGTAGAGTATTTTTTCCTTTTTTGATATTTGCATTGAATTCATGATTCATAAAGATTGCCCAAATCATCTGCCAGTGTTTTGAAAAACAAACTCAATGAAATACATTTTAAAAAGAGACTTTGTAGTGAATGTGGGTTGCATGTCACAGAGCACCTGCAATGCCGCCGCGGACCACTAGGGGCAGAGGCCCGCCAGTTGAATGGTTTTTAATGGTTTTTAGAAGACAGTACAGATTTCCTCCCTCAAACACACACACACACACACAAATTAAGACCCTTACTTTCATCTGATGCCAGTTAATACAAATCCAGCAAAGAACACCACACACAGTTTTTGTTGTGTGTGTGAGTGTGTGTGTTTGTGGGATGAGGTGGGGGTGTAGGTATTACAGGCACACAGCAGGAGTGTATATATGTGTGTGTGTGTGTGTGGCGATGTTTAATCACTGCTTATAAAACGCTTGGCCTCTTTTAGACACACTTTGGCAGATGCTTTAGAGCCGAGAGGAAGTTAACGATTTGCGAGTTCATCTGTGTTACACACTCCACTATGTCTTACTTCACACTTCTCTCACCACACACACACACACACACACAAATAGGACAAATAGCAAGTCTTGCAGAAGTTTTGAGCCACTCTTTATATGCAAAAGTCTTGAGCCGTGCATTATTTCTTTTATTATCTATTTCTTATACATGTAAATACTAGGGGTGAAATTAAACATATAATCAATGCATTGCGATGCAGACTGGGATGGTTCCGCATCGATGCAGTGGCAGACAGTAATCGATTATATCGGGGGGTTTCTACCGGCAGGCTGCTGCCCCCTAGTGGTCCGCAGCATGCAATCCAGTTTCACTACTGAAATCACTTTTTCCACAACAAAACATTTCAAAATGATTTGGGCGTCTTTATGAATAATGAATTTCATGCAAATATCTAAAAATAATAAGACATTATATACACACACAGTGGACAGCCTGAGTCGAAGACAGCCTGCTTAGTCTGAGTGGTGGTCCCTGAGACAGAACCAGTTAAAAAGCCCTGGATTATATCATAATGACATTGCTTGGTGATTTTCTGGCTACGGCATAAAAATTCTAGTTACGGTAGTAACTATGGCTACTGGATCTGTGATCCATGCCCAGTCTGCGTGCAATGTCAAGTAATGTAGAAAAATTGATGGGCTGCATCGAGACTTCGCATCGAATTGAATCATTGACCTAATAATCGTAATCGTTCCGTGAGATCAGTAAAGGTTCACACTTCTACTGTATATATACATGACAACCATATGTATTTATGTGTTCATATATACTGTATAGCGTTTTATGATTATGATCATAGTCATGTATACATGAACTCTAATGTTAAATTCTCTCTCTCCTAAGTGCCTGGTTTTCTAGGCTGTTTTAAGGACAGTGGAGATCCGTCTCCACTCGCTAAAAACTACGAAACATCGAAATCCCTCACCGTCCAAAACTGCATTTCGCTCTGTCGCAACAGGAGACGCAAGGTGAGCAATGCATCATGGGAAATGCTTTATAGACATGTAGGCTTTGATAGCATGGAAGCATTGTGCTTTTCATTAGGGGTTGAGTGATTATCGGGTCTGGATGATTAGCAGTGCCGATATTTAGTGTTGTTCAAATCCGATATGCCAAAAATATATATATTTAAAAACTGCACTTGCCTCTGATGCAGCTGCCTCTGTCTGCCTGAAGTCAACACCATGTAGTGCATTAATTTTATACATATTTTGGCACTCAATATATAGTAATATCTCACCTTACGTGGTTAATTGGTTCCAGAACACATGACTTGAGTCGGAAAACGACTTAACTCAAATAAGTCCCCTAAAAAAGGCTTTTAAGTTTAGTAAACAAATAAACAGTGGCAAGAACAATCACAGACTTCACAAATTTTGTGCAAGAAATACAAGTCTGTCAGCTGTAAAGATGCCAAGTTTGCACTCCAAACTGGACTGTGCTACGTGCAATTTACTTAATATTAATTTTATTTTCAAACAATGCATTAACAATATATTCTTCATAGCTATTCACTTTAACCTTCTAGTTATCAGCTGAAAATTTGTTAATAAATTGTATTTTGTTGCTCTAAGTGCTTGAAACTCAAAGCAGTCGTTATGTTTTGGCACTAAATTTAACTAATAAACGTTAATGCTTGAAAGCCAAAGATGAGTAATTATTTATGTTTGATGAAACACATTTAATTCAAATATTGCAAGAGTTTTATTTTCAAACGATGTATTAACAAAATATTGTTCATAGTGTGGCACTTGATTTATATATATATATATTGCCCAGCTCAACACCAAACCCTTTATCTTCCCTTTTTTTGACTCAGCAAACGCTTTTGATCTTCCCAACGTTGATCTCTCGTTTTTAACCTTCTGATTAATGGGTGAAAAAATTCCCCTTGTTGTTAACAAATCATTTTTTGCTGCCCCGAGTGCTTTAACCTCAAAGCAGTTTTTGGTGCTGAAAGACGCGTATTTCATTCCCTCACGCTTCTCTTTTTTGTGTTCCTAGCTGGCGGGGATGGAGGCGGGTTATGCTTGTTTCTGTGGCAACTACCTTGACTACAGTCTTCACAGCGAAGCACCGTTTTTGGAGTGCAGCCACAAGTGTTTCGGCGACAGCAATCAGCTGTGTGGAGGAGACGGACACGTCATCGTCTTTGACAGTGAGTTGAATTATTTTTGAAACCACACTTTTTGTTATAGAGACACAATTGATTGTTTAAAATGTTCAACTTTTTCAGTTTGGTCAGATTTTATTCCCATAAGATATACACACAGCTCTGGAACAAAATAAGAGACCACATCACTTCTGTTTTCTGGCTTTGCAATCTGTGGCTGTGAGTGTGAAACGTACAGGTTGCTGTTCTTTTATGAGCTAATACAGTTGCAGGTGTGAAAAATAAGAAAGTAGTCCATATTTTCATATATAACTGCAGTTCTGTTTATATAGCAATTGTTCCACGTGTTACATTCCAACACCCAGACACCTGATTCAGTTTGCTGATTAGAGGAAACAGACCTCAGCACATGAGGACACCGTGGACTTCTGGACCATATTCTTTTAATGACATAATTGTAAAATAATATATGTGGAGTTTGCAACTTCCGGGGTAGATTAAGATCATTTACTCCATATGATAATAAGATAATAAATCAGATCATTTACTCCAAAATGTTTGGAATTTTGAAATAAGCATGGTAAAGTTAAAAAAGAACATTGGCTTGTATATTTTACACAAACACAAATTGTACAATCAATGAATCAGAAATAAATGATGTGGTCTCGTATTTTTTTCCAGAGCTGTATTTTAATTTCTTAATTTCTTTAATTTCTTCAGTTTTCACTTATCTCACATATTTCACATTTATTTAACCTTTTTTCAATGGTTCCTTTGAATTATTTGCCAGTTTTTGTTGTTCAAAATGTTCAATTCTTTGAGGAAAAGTTGAATATTACTTTCTTTTTCTTGTTAATAAGCCACGTCATTCTTTTTACTTTCTTCTCAGATGGAGTCATTTTCCCCCTACGCTTTAATACGAAAATTGTCGGACCTTTTCCTCCCATTAAATCACTTGGTGTCTCCTTTTTCACCACTTTAACCCTGTAAATTTTTTCAGCACAGTGCAATCACAAATTTTCTACAGGAATTGTCAGTTTAGTTCTTCTGCTTCTTCTTGACTGACTATTTTGAGCACACAGCAATAACACACTTTCTCCAGGATTTTTTTTTTCTTACACATTTTCATCCCACTGAACCATTGTATCCCTCCTTTTTACCCCTTTCACCACTTTATCCCTTTCTAGTGTCTTTAAGCACACAGAACTCTCGTTGCTCCAGGAAATGACCTTTCTAGTTTTCATTTGTCAAATGCCAGTTCCAAAATAACTCACTTTTATAAAAACAGTTTTTATAGGATTCTTAATCTGTTCACTATGGTGGCTGAGAGAGCCCAGTGCAATTTTGGAAACACTGCAGACAGACGAGACACAATGCAAGTGTTTCCAGGAGACTTTTTTTGGGTGGTCACATGCCATATAACTAGGTATGATTGAACCTTGGCAATCATTTATATCTCAAATATCAGTTTTCACTCACTAGTTTCCACCTTTTTAGTGACATTCAAGTGGAAAAACCTTGAAAACATTCTCCTGGAAACACTTGCATTGTGTCGTGTCTGTTTGCAGCGTATCCGAAGCTGCATGTGCTTTGCGTATTTGCACTTGTAGTATGAACTTGATTAATATGTTTTGTTGCTAAGCAGCACAGTTACTATATTGAATTGCATTGGGCCCTCTCAGCCACCGTAGTGAACAGTAGAACAGCTTTACAGGTGCAACTGTCAGGACTTGGAACTAACTAAGCATATTTTTTCATCGCTGTAACAACTACTCAACCACTCTGACTATAATAGGAAATACATATTTTCCTGGAACACTACAAATGAAATGCCTTGAAAAAGAGATTTAAGAGTAAACTGTTTGTTGCCTGTCACCAGTCTGAGATAGTTTACAGTCGTGAGTCGTGTCTTTGTGTCTACAGCTAAAGTGGGAACATGTGGTGGAAACTACACGTCTCAGACGGACGTCATTTACTCGCCCGACTTCCCAGACAAATATGCACCCGGTCGTGTCTGTTACTGGACCATCCAGGTACACAGCAGCCCTGCAGACAAACAGTAAAACTTACACAGTATATTGTAGTGAACAACAAAATGTACTGTAGTAAGAGGCAAAATGTTATAGTGTGATGTATCATGAAAATGTACACGAGCCAAAGAAAATGGACCTCTACTACCCTTGTCCATAACTTCCAGAATTTTCCAAAATATGTTCAGTGTTGCTTCCAAAATTAATTATTCATTTGGTTGTGGTGCACTGTGGGCTGTGCAGCGGTGTGTTCACAATGACAAATAATCACTCACTTAAAATTCACACCTGACACTCAACTTTACTTAAATTAATTGTTCAGTCCTTCCAGGATTTTGCTGGGTTTTTTTGAGATTGTTGCGGTCTAAAATGTCTGATTTTGCAGCAGATTTTCAAAAAAAAAAAAAAAGATAAAAGTTGCAATGATTTTAGCCACTTTTTTGCAATTAAGTGGCGGAAAAAGTTGTGAATTTTTCTTTTATAACAATTAATTTAATTGATTAATTAATTTGAAAAAAAAACCCAAAACCATGATTATTTTTGTTAACCATTTAGTTATTTTCGAAGGTAAACGTAAGGCGTTTTTATCACGCACATTTCCTACATCTTCAAAATGTAACAAGGAAGTGAGTTCTCTGACGTGTGGCTCACTGTTTTGTGGAAAATGACCATGATTTGGTCATAAATTGTGGAAAAGTTGCAGTAATTGGTCAGAATTGCAAGGTCGGGATGAATTTGCAAAGATTGGCTGAATTTGCGTTAATAGTTGCGATGGCAACATCATGAAATCCTGGAAGGTCTGATTATTATATTGCCCACTGCACCTTAAGCATGTAGCTGAAGTATCTTATGTGAATTGTGAAATCAACTGTATTTTCATATTAATGATACATGACATTTTACAGTGAACAAAATGTCAATTTATGACTAAATTCAACATCAATTATCTGTTTTCACAATTACGTGTACCATTTTTTGGGATTTTGCAAAGTATTGTAGTTACCTGTTTAAGGCATGATTGGCAGTAAAATTATTACTTGGTTGCAAAAAGAAATTTTAATTTGGAAAGAAACGGTGAGAGAATTACTTAAGCAATAAAGTGATTATTATGTTACCCACCATCTCTTAAACAGCTAGCTATAATGCTTTGCAAAACCCATTAAAATGTAATTTACTTTTGAATGCACTAGTGGAAAAAATGTGTTAATTTGTCAAAAGGGTTAGATAAAGGTACAAGGCTCCATGTTTTGGCTCACACTGTATATTTAAATGCTCAAAAAAATGCTATAGTGGGAATATTGTAAAACATTAATTCATGTTGTAATTAAAGCTTTACCACATGGTGTGAATATTGTACTTGAATTATCTCATAACTTTGTTATAATTTTTCTTGTTTTTTTTTCCATGGAAAAAAATGGATACGTTGCAGGTTCGAGGAGCATTGGTCATCCTCTTTAACTTCACCTTCTTCGACATTAAGGACGAGGCCGACATGGTGGAGCTGCTGGACGGTTACTCCAATCAGGTGGTGGCCAGGTTTAACAGACTCCACCCACCCAGAGATGTCATCAACGTCACCGGCGACTTCGTTATTCTCTACTTTTACTCGGACAGGACCAACGAAAGCCACGGATTCTCTCTCATTTACCAAGGTGGGAGTTTTCTCAGATTCTGGCTGATGGATGAACTGATGTATGAAAAGATAAATGAGATGTTAGATCACTATGGGTAAATGGGTGTCAGAGGATGGACAGATGAAAAGATTTATGGAGACATGGCTGGATGAGTGGATGGAAAATGATGAAAGGATGACATCAGTGGTTGGATGGACAGATAGGTGGAAGGATGTTGTTGCTAGAATGACCATGAACAGATGAGGCAATAGGTGGATGGATGGATGCCAGTGGATGGAGGGATTGGTGCAGGTGTAAATAGAGAGATAGTTGAATGGCTGGATGGATGAATGTTAAGAGATGAGTGTAGTCAGACGGATGGAAGGGTCGGGGGGTGCTTTAATGGATGGCAGGTGGCCGTGTGGAGGGAAGGATGGATGGAAACGTTGACAGATAGACATATTATAGATGGATAGCTTGTTTTTTTGAAAGAATAAACGAGAATTTTGATGATTGTGGCTGGATGGATGGATGTCAATGGATGGATGGGTGAATTGATGGACGGATGCTTAGATGGTGACGTCAGTGGTTGACTCAATGGGTAAGTCAATGGTTGGATGAGTAGATGAGTGCCTTGATGAATGGAAATGTGGATGGATGTTGTGACTAAAATGGCCAAGAGTAGATGCGTGAGGCAATGTTTGGATGGATGGATGAGTTGGATCACTGAATGAATAAATGTTAATGGATAAGTGGATGGATAAAAGTCAGGGGAACGGAGGGATAAATAGAAGCTTTAATGGATGGCTGATGTCATTGTGGTGAGACGGATGAGTGGAAGTCTTGACAGCTGGATGCATGACTCAGTGACTGGATGACTGAATGAGTGGTGGATGGATGAATCATTGGTTGACTCACTGCATGGATTGGCAGGTGAATGTGTTAATAGAGGGATGGATGATAGATGGGTGGATGAATGAACGTATGGATGAGTCAGGACTTGTTTTGATGTAGAGTATGGATGGATTATTTTCCTGATATTTACTTATGAATCTACTTACACAACGACTAGTTTAATGCCAGTATACATCACAAAGGCAAGCTAGGCCGGATGTAAGCAAATGCCTTGTTTCTGGTGAAGGCGAGACTTTCCACAAGACTTGCACATTCAAATATGTACATTTAAATATTCCCCAACATCAGCCCTGAGGTGCTTAAACAGTAAAATCACACAGCTCCCCCAAGACAAATTAACACCAGCCGTTTTACTGTGAAGGTCTTTTAAAATGAGAGTTTTATTGAAGCGAAAGTGCTTTTGACTGACTGTGTGCTGCTGAAAAAGGCACGGAGAGTGGGTTGAAAACGACAGCGTCATTACAAAGCCATTAGAGAGCGAGTCTCGCTGCATTTACATCAGCAGGTGCAGCCTGGCATTTCCTCTCTCCATTACACATTTACATACACACAGATAGAGATACCTGGGGAAGGAGGGATAAAAGGGAGAGGGAGAGAGTGGGAGAGGGAGAGAGAGAGAGAGAGAGGAAGAGAGGGAGGGAGAGAGAGAGAGAGAGAGAGGGAGGGAGAGAGACAGAGGAGAGAGGGAGAGAGAGAGGAGGGAGGGAGAGGGAGAGGGAGGGAGGAGGAGAGACAGAGGGAGAGAGAGGGAAGGGAGGAGAGGGGGAGGAGGGAGGAGAGAGACGAAGGAGACGGAGGGAGGGAGAGAGAGAGACAGAGGGAGAGAGAGGGAGGAGAGAGGGAGGGAGGGAGGAGAGAATGGGAGGGAGGAGAGAATGGGAGGGAGAGAAAGAGCTATAGAAAGGGAGGAGGAGGGAGGAGGGAGAGAATGGGAGGAGGGAGAGAATGGGAGGAGAGGGAGAGAGAGAGAGGAGGGAGGGGAGGAGGGAGAGAGAGAGAGATGTTTTTTTGGAAGAGTGGTAGAAAGAAAGAAAGAAAAGAAAAGGAGGAAAGAAAAGAAAAAAATAGATGTAAAAAAAAAGAAAAAGGAAGAGGAAAAAAAAAAAAAAAAAAAGAAAGGAAAAGGAAGGAATGGAGAAAAGAAATGAAAAAAAGGAAGAAAGAGAAAAGCAAGGATAAAAAAAGGAAGGGAAGCAAAAAGAAGATAGAAATGAAGAAATGAGAAAAAAGAAGGATTTTTACTTTGAAAGGTGGTTAAAGGGAGAGAGTGATGGAGAATCTCTTTAGCTTTGACTTATATGGAAGAAGGATGGCTAAAATGAAGGGAAGAAGGCAGGGAGAAAAAGAGAGACAGAGAGAGACTTGTGTGCAGTGACACAAATAAATAACTCCACCAAATCCTGCTCCGTTCCACTAAAACCAGCTCTGCTTTTTATTCTTCCTCCTGCACTTCTGGATGTTAAATATTGAAGTAGCCACGCCCAGGCCTCATGAACATGCTTTCACTCCCCATGTTAGGCGTAGCACTATCAATATTTAATCCAGCTTTACTTTGGATGTGCATGAGGCACATCGCTGCCTGAGCTACGGATTTTTAGAGATTTGTCAGTTTGGAAAGCGCAAATATGAATATCATGTTTTCTGAACCTAATCTGGTTTATTCAATGTATGGGTCAACACATATCTGTTGCAATAATAACAACAGTAATAATAATAATAATAATAATAATAATAATAATAATAATAATAATAAGTTGAATAAAGGTTTAAATATTTATTAAATATGTTTATATATTTATATAGTAACTTTAGTGCTTAAATATGCAGTCCATGGTGCTTTAATAAAATGAAATAAATGTAAAAACAAGTATTTAAAATAGTAGTTTAAATAGTTAAAATATTTTTTAAAGGAGGCAAAATAGGAATCAATCAATTTTACTATCAGTCCTTTGCTAAACAACTAGTAGTAGAAATAGCAAATGTAATATAAATAAGTGCAAATAAAAAACAGCAAATTAGACAGATAAAGAGAAAGAGAAGAACTATTAAACACAATTAAAAGGTTAAAAAATAACAAGTATCTAAAATAGCTACTGGAATGTAAATAAGTGAAGATAAAAATGGCCAGTAAAACATAAAGAGAAATAAAATAAATAAATGTAAACAATTAAATGGTAAGAAAACACTGAAAATGAAAATAGTGTAAGTAATTTACGGGGTGCAAAAGAGAGACAATACATTAAAAATATTAAACATTATATCTAGAAAAATTGCCCTTTTTTTCGTTCAAACTGATGCATTCTAACACAGTCGCCCAAACACATTCTTCACTTATTTACTGTATATTCCAATTGTTAGAAGTTAGAGAATTAGCTGGCGAAAGTGATTTTGGTAGATAACACAGACCCTGCCCGGGCATTGTGCCGCTGCTGCTCGCTTCACTTCGGGAGGTCTGGCTTTACTGACAGAGAGAAAAAGGGAACGGGAAACAAACACCGATGAGAGGAAATGTTTTTGTTGCCTGAAGAAAAGGTCAGAGAAATAAATTGCTTTTCACTGCGTCTACGAACACAGGTTCACCACGTCACCATCCTCCTGAAAAAGGAGTTCGTCTGAAATAAAAGTTTATTACAGGGAATGAGATTTATTTGAAACGTTTCCCCACAGTTTCGACCCTCTGCTAAACTGAGGGTCTTTTCAGATCAACAAAAAAATCACATTGAATCAAATGTAGTTTACTAAATGTAATAGGATCATTACGTTAGTTGACAAATATTAAGCGATTTTTGGAATTGATGAATCAATTTTGAATCGAGAGAAATCGAGAGAAAGAATTGCGATATGATTCGATACAATCTTTTATACACTAATTCAACTTTGCAGCTGCTCATGTGGCTAACAGTGCATTTCTGTATTTTATTTGTAAAACAAAAGTAAAACAAACAAGTTTAGCTTCATTAAGAAATAATTCTCATTATTCAACGTGTAAAAATATATTCTTATTGTGTCTAGTTTTATGTATTTATTTTTTACAGATGTTCTCCTTAGAAGGTTGATCTTCTTTTGTATTATTACATTTACAAAACTCTTTAAATTGTGCATATTTTGCAACATTTTATTAAGCTCAAGAGTTTGTAGTGTAACTACATCGAATTAATAAACCTCTGTGCCTTGATATAAAGTAGGTAATTCAACCTTTTTATCCTATTTTTAAAATGTTACATTTATTCTAAATAATTATTTATTCCCGACCGATATCAGACATTTTATTGTGACAAAATTTCACATAGACCTATGTTTGATTCTTAATCAATAAAACTTCTAATATCCGTTGATGTGCTGCTCTGCAAATGCACTGTTCATGAAAGTAAAGCAAGTTTATTTTTAAACTGCATTTTACCATGCTGTCTTGGTGAGGAATTATATAATAAATGTTGGGGTACAAATTCGTTTTAAGTTTCTGGAAAAGAAAAATCGACTTGTAAATCATTGTCATATATTTAAATCTTCCGATTATCAAAACAAGTGTTGGTCTTTATAAAAAGCTAAAAAAATATCCTCTGGGCTCTTTAATTAAGATATGATTTATTTAATGTAATTACTATTTAATTATTCATTTTATTATTATTAATGACGATTTATTTATTGATATTTTCTTATGCCAAGTTTACCTTTACGGCAAATCTAATTAACCCGTCTTTCTTTGTCGCCAGCATTCCGAGCGCAGGGCAGCAGAGCACCTGACGAAGACTACGTGGACGAGGATGAAGAGATCAGCAGCACACTAGAGCCGCTCTCGTCCAGCATCACCCACAAATACAACAGCAGCCAGAACCAGAAATCCTCCCCAATCCTCTACGTCATCACATCTAGCCCGGGGAAAGCCGAGCGCCAAACGCCAGGTCAGTGGCTGGCACGAGGCCGAGCTGCGGCAAACAGCACCAGTATGTACACTCCTGCATGCATATTTATACATACTTATGGAAATAGGATAAATAGAATCATGTTCTGCATGCGTGTTTGTGTTTACGATGTGTAGCAAATTCTGCTAACTGATAGTTTCCAAAGAGAGGTTCTATGGGTCAGCTGATGAGTGTATATATCAGTATATATACTATATGGACAAAAGCATCGGGACACATCTCTAGTATTGAACTCAGCTGTTTTAATCAGACCCTTACCACAGGTGTATCAAAACAAGCACCCAGCCATGCACTCTCCATGTACCAAGTGACTTCAAGCATGGTACTGTGATAGGATCCCACCTTTGCATTAAGACTGCTGGTGAAATTTCATCCCTGCTGGATATTCCACGCTCAAATCTAAGTGATACTAGGAACAACAGCAACTCAGCCACGAAAGTAAGACCATGTAAGACCACAGAGCGGGGTCAACGACTGCTAAGGTCCATGATGCGTACAGGTGGCCAAAACTCTGCTGATTCCATAGCTGAAGAATTCCAAACTTCCGCTGGCATCAATGTAAGCACATGTTAAGCACTTCACATCACCAGCGCCAAGCATGAGATGGAGTGGTGTAGTGGACTGTGGAGCAGTGGAACGGTTCTGTGGAGTGACAAATCACACTTCTCTGTTTGGCAGTCAGGACATTCTGGACAACGCCATGCTTCCGACTTCCAGTTTGGGGAAGGGCCTTTTCTATTCCAGCATGGCAGCGCCCCAGTGCGCAAAACTTGACTGGCCCACGCAGAGACCTGAACTCTAGACCATCCGACATTTTTGGGATGAACTGGAATGGAGAATGCAAGCTGAATCTTCTCACCCAACATCAGTCCCTGACCTCATAACTGCTCTACAGAATGAATGGACACAAATTCCCTCAGAAACACTCCAAAATTGTGTGCCTTCGAGAAGAGCGGACGTTGATATAGCTGCAACGAGGGACCAAAGGCTATGTATTTGTGTGCAGGGTCATTATGGTGTACCTGATGGTGTAATGCCCCAACGTCCCTATACCATTGTACAAATAGTGTGTATGTGTGTGAGCTTTTTTCACCAGTATTTTTGTCACACTTCAATTAAGCTTTTACACGTTATTTCTGACATCATAATATTACAGAATACAATTAGACAATATAAACTGTGTCAGAAAACCAGAGCTCTGTACACGTTCAGACTTACCTTACACTTATGCAGTAAATGTTTCATATGTTATACGTAATTTGTGTTGTATATGTCTAATAAAATGTCTGTTTTTTGCAGTGTGGACCATCTACGCCTTGGCGGCTCTGTTAACGCTAACTGTGATAGCCATGGTGGCAAAGCTACTTCTGCATGTCACCGTAAAGTAAGTCTAATATCAAAGATACAATGAGTAAAATTGTCTTGGATTAATATAAATTAAGCTTCAGTCGTTAAAGGTCTGTGCTGGACGTACCGCTGAAGGTTTGGATTTGCAGTTTGAGTCAAAATTCAGTTGTATTTGAGTTGAATTCAAAATTACCACTGTTCACTTTATTCATGTTAGAGATGGCACCACTCCGATATGTGGATCAGATATTGGTCTGAGAACGACTCAAATAGTTGGATCGGGTATCGGTGGCATTGGGCCGATCTGTAAATGTGTGCACGCTCAATTCGTTATGCATGGGACGTGTTACTGCAGTAAACCTGGTTTACTGTTCGACATCCGCACTGATTCCTCCATATTGATATGACAATGAGCAGAACAAGCAACGTAGCACACTACAAACCCCAAAAGCAAATCACAGCATTATACTGTTTAATTACCTCAACAACACCAGCTCTCACTCACAATCTCTTTGTTCCTGATGGTTTTAGTGGCGCAGGATTAGGGACCGTCACAAATTACAGAACTGTGTTTAAACAACTAATTTTTGAGAGGTTTTTTAAAAACAATTTTTTAGCATATACATGTAGGAGTGTAATTATTACATTGTTTTAGTTAGGAAAACAGTATCTAAGTCAAGTATTTCCTTAAGCATAACAAAATAATCTCAGTCATGTATTCAGACATTTTTAAAGCATTATTTTCAGTTTTCTGTTTAAAAAACACTCAGAGATCAAATTCCTTATTTTTCCCTTCATAAGAAAGTGTGATGAAAAGTCAGTAAAATGTTGTGCTTATTTTGATTTGATGAGCATATAACATTTTAATCAGTTCCAAGCTAACTTTTTGTGTAGCGGTATGTGGTTTTAGATAAAACCCGTTTCCTGTTGGAGAAGCTTTTTTACCAGTAGGAAGGACGTTCCTGTGCTTTGATTTTCGCTGCATTATCAGTTGTCTCTTCTCAGATTTATTGTTATTGCTTCACAGCTAATGGATGTTCTCCTGCACGCTTTTTGCATGTCGTGTTCGATTTTTACAAGGCAAATTTAACCTGCTTCAGTGGCGGCTTGTTTGATTTTTTTTCCCCTTCTCTCTTTTCTCTTCCTCTCTCAGATCCTCCAGCATTCCCTCCATCAACCGCTCAGTCGAGTCGTGTTCCCAGAGCGCCTCGTCCTCGTCGTCGGAGCCGTGGATAATTTTCTACCGACCCTCAACCATCTCTCTCTTCAAGAAGAAGCTGAAAAATCACCACGGCGACCTCAGCCCACTGGTGGGCAACTAACCCGAAAAATATCACCTCTTTTGGATGCTGCAGGGATGCTGTAGGCCTTTTACCCAATCCAAAAACACACTCTCATACACACACTTATTGTGCAGGCGTACTGTGTTACGGCTCTTTGCTACGGTTCTATGGAAACAATTCTACGGAAATGGTTCTACGGAAACTATACTTTACCGTCAACGACTTGTGTAGAATTTGGGTTCCAAAGCCCAAAAATGGTGCACCAATTTCGACTGATTGGATCGGTGCCACGTTGGGAGGGTTCAGTGATCGGCAGTTTGCAGAAACTTGACAGAAGAAATGCAACATGGTTGTTATAGGGTTTTTTTGCTCAAAAACACACACACTCATACACATACTCATTGTGCCGGCATAGTGTTACAGCTTGTTACTACGGTTCTGTGGAAACGAACCGTAGTAACTCAACTAAACCCTGACTTTGCTGCCAAAAATTGTCATAGAACTGGGGTCAGTTCTATGCCAACCGATATGAGCGGCGCCACATTCAGAGGGATGCTGAAATTCAACAAAAGAAACGATCACCTGTCGATACAGCTTTTAAACAAAAATGTACTCAGACTCATTCTGTGTTACACTATTTTACACTAACGATTGTACAGAAACCAGACTCAACTAAACCCTGACGTTACTGCCAACGATTGGCATAGAATTGGGGTTCGAAAAATGGAAGTGGCAAGCTTTGTTTGGGAACGGGGTGCAACAAAGGTTACCAGAATGACTTTGCAAAATTTCTTGCAAACGACCCAAAATTATTGTGCCAATGGCGACTGATCTGATCTGCGCCACATTCGGGGGGTTTGATGCTGGCCAGTTTGGAGAAACTCCACAAAAAGTCACTCACCTGTCAATACTCCTTCAAGAAAGGCTTTTTTGCCATAGCAGAGAAAAGACAACCAACTCATGATGGCAATCTTTGAAAAGACAGGGAAAAAAGAGAGTTTTGCCACTGAAAAATCCCCACGGCGACCTCAGCTTCAGAAAAACTCACCTCTTCTGAATGTTACAGAGACGCTGTAGGCTTCCTACATAAAAACACACTCAGACAAAGTAATACACACTCTCATTGTGCAGTCGTACGATGTTACAGCTCTCTGCTACAAATCCGCGGAAACAATTCTACTGAAACGATTCTTCAGAAACAATTCTACAGAAACCAATCTGCAGAAGCTATACTAACTACACCCTGACTGTACCGCCAATGATTGGTGTAGAATTCGGGGCCGAAAATTAAAAATGGCGAATTCTGTGTCGTCACTGACCACCGAAATGACTGCAAATTTTCTCTGAGTTGCAAACGATGTGCCAGTGAAAACGCGTCTGATCGGCGCCTCGTTGGGAGGTTTTGGTTTGATCAGCACCAGTTCGCTGAAACTTGACAAAACAAATACTCGCCTGTCGAAACTGCTTCAGCACCATTTCAGAATATGGAGCCTTTTCAGTTGGTTCTGGTTTTTTTTTTTTTTTTGCCATGCTAGAGAAAAGACGACCAACCCATGATAGCGATCTCCGAAGAGAAAGGATAAAAAAGAAAGAGACTTTTGCGGTGGAACTCGAAACCGCCAGAACACGGACAATCTGCCTTTTCTGGGAGACCAAATTTCGGAAATCCGAATCGGTCGCAGTCCCTCGACTCCTCGCTTTATGTAGGTCACTTGTTGTTTGTTAAGCAATGGGAACAAATCTCTCTCTCTCTCGAAGCGGAGTGGACGATCAGGGAGAGAAACCTCAGAAAGGGATTGGCGACGGAAAGCTGAATGATGCGACGACAAATAAACAAAATGTCTAGATTTTACCAGTGAAAGCTGTCAGCGTTCCAAAATCTCTTCCTTTTCAAACTTCTTTAAATGTTTTTCATTGTTTTTTCCCGTTTCAATCTCTGGGCGTTTTTTCCCCCGTCATTTCTTCAAAGTGCCTTAAGGGTTTTGGAAACCCGACATTGTTGGTTTTTTGTGTGTGTTTGTTATTACAGTGCTGTCACTGTGTCCTCAATGCCATAAACAAGTCTTTCATTTTCATTAGTCTAGTGTTTAGCAGTGAGGATGAAAGAAAGCACAAATCGTTTTTCTTTCTGTCGTTATGTCCCTTGGTAATGCTAATCCCGGTTTGTGGCGTGGTAAAAGATTCAGCTTTGTGCCGCATGTTAAAGAACAACACCGATGGCTTTTTTTGGTCCCGAAATACTTTGGATCCAAAATTTGGAACCAGGTTCTGAAAGATCATGGGGAGATCCATTTATTTCAATCTGAGTTGATGTCTCGAGTACTTTTCTAGAACAGTTCAGTCGACACAGGTTAATATTGTCTTGCATTTTGTCCGGAGATTTGATATATAGCAAGTTCTAATTATCTAAGACATAGTCATAAACGTCATAATTAGCAAATCACAAGTTCAAATTTTGATTGCAAGACATAATCATGAGATCATTAATCAAATTAATGTCATCATAATCATGAGATCATTAGTCCAAATTGTGATTGTTAGTTATAATCACAAGATCATCAGTAAAATTTTTGATATGTCAAGTCATAATCATGACACGGTATGTTGAAATTCTGATATAGCAATTCATAATTATGAAATTTGTCATTTTAAGATTCACTGAATAAAATTAATGTCATAAGAATATGTCAATATCGCAAGTCACGATTATGAGATTTTAAGTTGAAATTTTGAGACAGCTAGTCAAAATTATGACACTAAGTTAAAATTTGGATATGGTGTATCATAATTATTAGATTGTATGTTTAAATTTAGATATAGCAAGTAATAATTATGGAATTTGTCATTTAAAATTCATGAAATAATCATAAAAACTTAAGATTGTAAGACAGACTTGATAAAGCAATTCATTTTAACCTTGTACATCAAGGTTTAGTTTATTTTGATTATAGCTTGCGTTTTTTATGGCGGAAATGGGCTTCCAAACAGCTTCTCTTCATCAGAACATAAAAAATGTGGCCGTTGCCGTGTGAATTTTCTTGCTCTTTAAATGCCACTATATCTAGTAACACTAACATGGCCAACGTTAGCTTCTTCATCCGATTGTTGTTTTAAAATCGGCGTCTCCACAGAGAGTTTTGTTGGCGCTTTGGGGCAATGAAATTCTTCCAAAACAATTTGCTCTTTCTCCCCCTCATCCTCCTCTCCCACAGCACTTCCAAATACACCAGAAAGAATTCCCAATCCCTCATTCTTGCCACAGACAGTGCAGTCGTTCATGCGCGTCAACAACCAACGACAAAAACCACAGAAAGGCGATTTTCAGCACTACACTGGGGGGTCGTTAGGTCACGAGTCACTGCGAGACGCCAAATCTGCGTCCCAAATTGCATAATTCTGTATTGAACCAAGCCATTTTCTATGGAAGTCAGAAGAGGACATGCGCCAACATTGGCCCTCATTCACCAATATTTTCTTTAGTTGTTTCTTCAATTTGTTCTTAAGAAATTTAAGACATTTAAATAGTATACTATTATACAACTGCATGCAGTAAATTGTGTGAGTGTTCTGCCCCAGTTGCAGATTCTGTTCTTACCCACATGCACAGTTTTCACTACGACTCTGACATTCACCTGTGTTTTCTTATTTAGGATTTTTCTTGAAACCAGATCTTTAACTGGAAAACATTCAGATATTTGCTGTTTATTTCGGGGAAATTATAGTGACCCTGATCAGAGAGTCGGCTTCATTGCCATCTAGTTGGAGGGTTCAGGACGTCTTGATGGTTAATGGATGGTGTTTGAAAGATGGCACCTAAAATAAGCTGTGATGATGAGATAACGAAACAACCAATTTCTCGAGATCACAAGATTATGAAACCACCTTTCATGATCTTGTGATCCTGAAGTAACAAAAGTTCTTGAGATAACAAGAGCAATAACTTTCATTATCTTATGATCACAAAAAATAACTTGTGATCATGAGATAAAGAGAAGAAACAGAATTCTGACACGTCCTCTATTGACTTCTGCAGTTTTCACACAACTTTAAAAAAATTAGTGGTAAAAATTAGTGGTTACACACTCGGCAGTTGGAAGCTAAACACAAAATCTGTTCATGTCTCCAGCTTCACGTTTTGTCTCCAAATTAAGTTGTGCTTATACATTAAGATCACATGGATTTTTGCATCTACGCTTTTAATTTCAGATCTGCTAAATTCTTATGGATGCTCTAAATGCATTTTTCACTTTTTTACTCAATTTGAGTCCATACTGCCGTATATTTTGTCACACTAGTAGATTATGTAAGTAGTTTGTGCATTAGGCTTCATTCACCAGCCGTGAACCAGCTGTTCTTGATGAGCTAACTACAGCCCGATTGATACAGAACTTTTAGAATCAATACTGATTTTGAGAACTGGACAGTTTTTTAAAAAATGGCCAATATTTTATTATCCTGACATCTATCATGTGTTATTGGCCTGTTAATATCAGCACCACGATTTATCAGTCTGGCTCTAGTAGTAAAGGTTTTTGAGTCACTATTGTGATGATTCAGTTTCTTTGGTCGTTTCCTCTTGAAAATGTGTTGTCAAGTTTTTCCTGCACTTAGATGAACCCTAAATGTCCCAAACTGGTACTTCTGTGTAAACGTGAGTGTGTACAGCAGATGAATCGCGGAACACAACCCCTTTTTCTATTCAGTAAATCACTTGGAAGTGACGAAGTGGAGCAGTAAGTGAAAAGTTCATTGGAGGACTTATTTAATGGACTTCTTGTGCTCATATTTTTTTTGCCAAGGACCACTATCAAAGGTGGAATGTTTCATCTTAAATGGAAAAAAAATTGTGTCTGTCTTCAAACTCTGCATATGACAGCTCTTATCTTGTACAGCACTTTCACCTTTCGGGCAACGAGGTCATAATAATAATCATAATAATCATAATAATCATAGCCACAAGCAGCAATTAATGGGGTCCAAGCACCAAAGCACAAAAGAAACCCCACCGATAACATTTCGGCCATATTTCCGACAAATTGCATAGTATCTGCTGGAACCCTGTCATGAGGAACCTGGGCCAAAGCACTCCAAATACAGTAGTTTCAACAAAATGGGCCAAATTCCTGCATTTGATTGGCTTATCTTAGCTTTCGTTCCCTGCAGATATGCACATAAGCTCTTCTCACCGTCCAAATTTTAAGTCTCTAGAGGTTTAGACTTCCGGAATTCATTTTTAGGAAAAAATAAGAAGAAAAACAGCAATTACAGTAGTGATCTAATAATATTTTAGGGTGTAAATCAGAAGCTTCATTACAATAAGATATATGGAAGATGATTCGATGGCGATATTACAAAATCTGTTACGATATGGTTTTGAATCAGTTCAGTTCAAAAGCCGGAGATCAATATGATCACTTCCATTCATATCAAATCAAATCATCAAAAAGCAACTAAGATCATCATTTGACATTTTTATTTCTGAGCTTAACAGGACATTGAAATAAACAAATAAAAACAGACCTCCTGTTCCATTACAATATGTAACATCATTTTGGACAGATGCTGTGGGCTTGTTGATCGTCAAATCAATGTATTGATGCAGATCATTGTATCCTTACACCCCTACTAATAATCTGAAAATTGCTGTTAAATGCTTCAGCTAAAACTTAATTCTTTCCTGCTCGGTTTTCCAATAGAAAACGAAATACGTCATTTTTAATGATTTGAGGAAACAGATTTGAAAAATTATGTCATTTCAGGCCAAGAAGAATAGCAGCATTAATAAGCGGCCTTTTGAGAGAGTCGACCTCGGGGCCACGATCCACATTCAGGCTTCCAGTTAAAAAAAGGGGGCCCCGGATGTCACTGCTGCAGTTTGGCCCCCGGAGCCCGTCTGCAGTCGGCGATAATTACTGCATGAATACATCGTGGTAGAAGAAAACTCATGCATACAAAACTAGCCCTTGCAGTCAGAAGGAAAAGGAAAAAAAACGAGAGAGAACGAGACGAAGAGCCTGTCAAATCGAAGAGAAACAAAGCGAAAGCGGCAGCTCCAATTTAACAAGGTCACATTTGTGCAGGATGACGGCTGAATAATGCAGAATCCCACTTTTTTCTACTCTGTAGAGCTTTGGGCAGGATGAGACTTTGCGGAACGTCTGAATTTTTCTGGGTTTTCTTCTTCCACACGGAATCGATCGGACGAGGGCACATTCAGGGACAAAAAAAAAAAAACCTGGGGAGGGGGTGAAAATAAAAAAGATGTGGTTTTTTGTGGAATTGTACATTTGAAAAAAGTGAGATTTTTTTATTTATACAATAAATTATTGTTATTTTGGATCTGAATGGGATTATAATCTGTCTTTTGTATAAGTGAAGTACGTTCCTAGTGTTTATTTAATGTGTTCTGACTGCAAAATAAATATGCATGTTTCTTATGGCCCTCGTGTCGACTCTGCTTTGTCCTGGCTGTTGTCACTAGAGTCCGGAATTTATTAGTGAAAATGAAGAGACATTTACATAAAGAGAGAGAGGGTGGGTGAGGACGGATTTACAATGCAAAGTACAGCATGTCCTTTAGGACATGAAAAGTTTATTTGCAAAGTCATAAGTTGTTTTCCTTTTTATTCTAGGCCCTGTTTTCTGTTTAAAGCAGATATTTAGATTAAAATTGATATGGATTGTTCACTGCCGGGAAGTTTTCAGTCCTTGATCATATTAAGATACAAAACTCAATGTGTTGGGTGCAAGAGGGAGGAAATTGAATTGTGAACTTGTGTTTTCTGTCTTGCTGGATGCTTCCGAAATGACTCCCAGACTCGTTCTGCGTGTCCAAACAAAGAACGTATTTATGTCTCATGTGTGAACCATTTTTCTCTCTCTCTCTCTTTCTACATGGAGGCCAAAAACGTCAGCTTAAAAAGCTGGAAGAACTCTGTGAGGTGAGATTCACTTGTGCACCATGTGCGCCACTTTTATTTCAGTGGTACAAGTTCGGTCTATATGTCAGTTCATGGAAATGGAAATGTGAAGATGGCAGATTTAAACCTGTAACTTGTAACTATGTTTAAGAGAGATTGTGTTGATATGCCACACACTGTAAACATTAATTCTGGTTTAGCTTAAAAATTAATTTCAGTTGCTGCCTTAAAGTTTTAAGTAAAATCAAACTGGATATACAAATTATTGTTTTACGTCTAGTTTTAGCTTGTGTTGTTCTCTGTAAGAAATCTCTGTATGGTGTTTCACTTAGAACTTCACATTCTACATGAATGTTAAAACTGATTTATCTGCAAGAAGTTCTATAATACTGGAAATAACCTCTATATTTCACTAATTCATTAAATTAAGGTCCGGCATTTTAACACAGTCACTCTTGAACGTTGCCGTAGTTGTAACACTAAAAGCTCAAACTTAAAATAAAATGACATGGCAAAAGTTAGCATTTTCAAGTTGGAGTAAATGAAAGATGTATGTTAGCATGACTTACTGATAACTTTTTAAAACTATTTTCAGTCAATTTATTGTCATATATTTATTGGCATGTTATGATAACGATGGTATCTCTATGACAAACATCTTTGGAAGGAGTTAAAGTATCAAAAAGTGGAAAGAATGTTGGTGCATTGTTTTATTGTTTAGAAGTCAACAATTCTTGAACGATGAGAGTAATGAAAGACTCGTATAAAGGGGCAGCTGGTAATGTATCGGTTAGAGAGTAGGCCCAGTGCTCGGAAGGTCGCCAGTTCAAGTCCTGGTTTGGTAAAGGTACCATTGAGATACTCATGAGCAAGGATCCATCCCCAAGCACTGCTGCTTAGCGTGCTGCCAAAAAAAGATGCCCACTGCTCCTTTACAAATGGGTTAAATGCAGATGTCACATTTTGTTGTGCTGTGGTGCAGTCACAATGACATAATAACTCACTTAAACTATAAATATAACAGTCACAAGTAGAATGTGTCTTTCAAGGTTCCAAGGTACTTTATTGTCATCAGTCGCTTTATACATGTACAAAGTGTGATGAGACAGCGTTTCCCCATGGCCACGGTACAACAGTAACACTGAAGATTACATTCAACAGGACAAAAGGTGCAACAAGCAACACAGTAAATACAGAACAAACGCAATAAATACAGTAAGAAAGTGACGTTAAGTGAAGAGACGGAATGTAAACACAAGGAATGAAGTAAAAGTCAAGGTTTCTAAAAGATATATAGTTTAAAGTACAGATAAACATACTTAGGTATAGTATTCAAGTATTTTAACTTACTCACTGTCTACCACTGACCACTGACACAAATACTCTGTGCATGGGTCAATACTAATATTTACCCAAATTGTAATCGTTCGCCTATGGAAGCCCGTTTCCGCCACTAAACAAAAATAAAATAAAAAATATTGTGACTTTTTATCTCACAATTCTGATTTTTTTTCTCAGAATTGCGAGATATAAAGTCAGAATTGCGATATATAAAGTCACAATTGCGAGTTATAAAGTCAGAATTGCGAGATATAAAGTCGCAATTGTGACTTTTTATCTCGCAATTCTGACTTTTTTTTTCTCGCAATTCTGACTTTTTTTCTCGCAATTCTGACTTTTTATCTTGGAATTCTGACTTTTTATCTCGGAATTCTGACTTTTTATCTCAGAATTCTGACTTTATATCTCGCAATTGCGACTTTATATCTCGCAATTCTGACTTTATATCAGAATTCTGACTTTATATCTCGCAATTGCGACTTTATATCTCGCAATTCTGACTTTTTATCTCAGAATTCTGACTTATCTCGGAATTCTGACTTTTTATCTCGGAATTCTGACTTTTTATCTCAGAATTCTGACTTTTTAACTGTGACTCTGATTTGTTGGTTCAGTGAGACTTGAACTTCCTGCCGAAGGGACCGTGAAAGTGGTCGAGGCTGAAGTTCACTACTCATTCGCAGCTTTTGATTCGTTTGGCTTCTTATTCGTCAGCGTCTCGTTCTGCGACTGAAGTTAGCTCCTTATTCGCAGCTCTACTAGCGGGAATGTTCACTGTAGCAATGTTTCCATTTGATTTTATAGTATTAAATCAGCCTGGGCCAGGACAGTTGTACTTTTTCTATATAGTTGGGTACTTGAAGTGTACTGAAAAGTTCATATTTGCCTGCCCCAGAGAAGTTTAAGTTATTAAAATGATCATGGAAACCTGGCTTCTTATTCACATCATTGTGCACAATTGTATGGATTGTTTCCATTTGATTTTAAAGTATCAAATCTGGGCCAGGACAATGTCACTTTATCTATTTAGTTGAGTACCTGAGGTGTACTGAAAAGCTCACATTTACCTGGAACAGAGAAGTTTAGGATTTATTTAGGATTCATATTCCAAGAGAGGTTTATTGTCAATACAACAATATACACAGCATACAGTGCTCTGAAAAGCCATATCACGCAGGCCGCCCATGGCACATTTACACAGAATATCAAAATATACCAAAAAAAGAACATAAATACACATAAATTGTACATCTAACTACATTTAGTAATATTCACTTAATCCTAATTAGGACTTATAACGTTAACGCGTGGATTGCGTAGTTTGGAAAGCTACATATAGCAAAAGAATTATCAATAATTTTCCTGAAAATCATTTTCATTATATGCGTCCCTTCCAGCATTTAAATACAATTAGAAAACGTCTCAATGATAAACTGCACAGCTTTTTCCACCGTGAACATTCCCGCTAGTAAAGCGGCGAATAAGGAGCTAACTTCAGTCGCAGAACGAGACGATGCTGAATAAGAAGCCAAACGAATCGGAAGCTGCGAATGAGTAGCGAACTTCAGCCTCGTCCACTTTCACGGTCCCTTCGGCTGGAAGTTCGAGTCTCACTGAACCAACCAATCAGAGTCACAGCTAAAAAAGTCAGAATTCTGAGATAAAAAGTCAAAATTCCGAGATAAAAAGTCAGAATTCTCAGAGAAAAAGTCAGAATTCCGAGATAAAAAGTCAGAATTCTGAGATAATCTGAGATAAAAAGTCTGAATTCTGAGATAAAAGTCAGAATTGCGAGATAAAAAGTCAGAATTCTGAGATAAAAAGTCAGAATTGCGAGAAAAAAAGTCAGAATTGCGAGATAAAAAGTCGCAATGCGACTTTATATCTCGCAATTCTGACTTTATATCTCGCAATTCGGACTTTATAACTCGCAATTGCGACTTTATATCTCGCAATTCTGACTTTATATCTCGCAATTGCGACTTTATATCTTACAATTCTGAGAAAAAAAGTCAGAACTGCGAGTTTGTATCTCAGTGAGATAAAAAGTCACATTTTTTTAGTGGCGGAAACGGGCTTCCATATTCGCCCCAGTTATTAATGCTGACAGCATAAAATATTGGATTTGCTCCACAATGCTGAATCCTTTAGTGACCCCTACTGGCTTTATTACAGCTGGATTATGATTATTTGTCAAAGTCAAAGTAAACTTTGTCATCTCTGCTATATACTGTACAGATGTACAGAGAGATGAGACGACGTGGCTCAGGTTTTTCAGTGCAATAGGAAATAGGGAACAAGAACAAATAACGCACATGGAATAAACAATATATAAATAGAATACAAAATATCCATTTTAAAATAGAAATGGAATATTAAATATAACATGAAACTTACAATATATTACAATAAATGCCAAGTAGGTCCTCACTGAAATATTATGTTAAAAGAGTGTTCATTGTTTAGACAGGCAAAGTAAATAACATTGAGAACTTGGTTACCATAGCATCTAGCAGTGCAGTCTAACATAGATCGCTATTTATTAGTCCCATTTTATAAAGTCTATATGGTATCTACAGTATGTATTCATTTGTACTGGGTATTTTCCAATGATTCACTGCATCAGATAGAATTTTCCTTCAACCATTTAGCAAGACACTGGGGTTCCACCTCTTTTTAAAATAAATATATCCAGGGATCTTTTTAATGGGTTTTAGCCTCACTGAAAAGGTTTATATATGTTTTAATCATCCATCTTACATATCTGCCTTACCTTGTGAATGCTTCTTAAAATCAACTGATCGCTTAAATTATGAATTAAATGAACAAAAAAACCTCCCCACGAGAAGCTCTTCAGATTCAGACTTCGGAAGCCCGATCTGATCTCTATCTTGTTAACGAGGTGGAAGGCGATTGAATCGTGTTATATAACTTTTATAGTATCATGGAATGGATTGTCATAGAATATTCTAGGCTTTGTATTTAACAAAAGCCTTTAATGTGGCCACCAAAAGCTGTGCCCTGCTCCTGTTTCACGGGCGTCTTAATGGCATTGCTGTAGTCTGGATGAGACTTGATCCTTCTGACCAGGACAGAATCACAGAGAGTCTCTCAGAGAGAAGCGACGCCTATCCCTCGGGTCTTTCTGCACCTTTCAGCCCCGAAATCTGCCTCGGCCTCGCCTTTTGTCAGGCCGTAAATTGAGCCTGTGGGACCTTCTTTACTCTAGTGTCTCCCACACAACGGTCATCTGTGTCTGCTTTTCTTCTCCGAGCTGGGTCAGAGTCTCGGGCCCGGCTGGTCCTATTACTGGGTTTGGCAGTGATGTAATTATAAAAGTAGAGGTGATAAAGGTTGCTTTCAAAGGCCCGGGATACGATTTTCATCCAGGCACGGGCAAGTTAAGTGCTTAAAGAAGTAAAAGACAAACACCTGTAATCTGTTACCTGCAGAATTAAGTTTTTTAATAGTGATTGCTTTATTTTTTAATGAAGCATTCCAATGTGTGTGTATACAGATCTCAAGATTTCATTTACACAGCATGTATAAATAAATTCCAGCAATGATATTATTACATTTATTATATAATATTTTATATAATTGTATATAATACGTATTAAGATTTATATTTAAATTTACGATTAAATATATAATACACATCTTGAAGTCTAACAATTTTTTGTGATTAATTGCTGCATTTAACACGCTAAAATGTAGCACTTACATTTACATTTACATTTACATTTACAGTATTTAGCAGACGCTCTTATCCAGAGCGACTTACAACAGTGCTTTGTAGTCCACAACCGTTCCTAGATCCATAAGCTATGTCGACATCTGTAGTTAAACCAAATTACCACAGACTAAGTTTTATACTTTAACGAAAGAAAATGGGTTAGAGGAAAGAAGTTCAGACAGACACACGTTAGTGTTTTTTTTTTTTTTTTTTTTTTTTAAATAAAAGGCTTAGCAGTTAATGCTACACCTCCTTTTGTTTTCCGTTGCCTCTTTGTAAAATGCTATATAAATGATTAACTTCACGATTTCATAAAACTGGCCAATCTGTTACTTTGCAGACATTCTGCGCGAATAACCATGTAATTTGCGTGAATATTTATATATATATATATGCTTACTTTATGTCTATGTCTTACTTATTTGTCTCTTTGTACTCTATAAAGCTGTATATTAGTATAGAGCAGAGATGAAACTAAAGTTTACTTTGATTTTGAACTGCGTAAAGCATCCCCACGTACGTTTGTCAATAAGCGACGCGACTTTTACCCTTGTAACGTTGTAGCAGGGCAGACGTGCGCCAGTAAACTACAAGCGCGACCGTCGCGCAGCTGTGACGTCAGGCGTGACCCCTGAGTGAAGATGGCGGTGTGTTTTAGGTTACTGTCTCGGGGAGAGTCACGGAGCTCAGCTCGTCTCTTGCGGCACGCCGCCGCCTCACGGTCCCGGTGCCAGTACACCAGCGGAGCCGAGCACAGAACCACGCACTTCGGATATGAGACCGTCACCGAGGAGGAGAAGAGTGAAAAAGGTGAGCTTCGGGGGAGAGAGCTGCACGCGTTTGCTCGTTTGTGACTAGGTATGACCGGTATTCTGACGCTATGATAACCTTGAACAAAATATCACGGTTCCCAAGTAGTACGGTCCTTGAGTACAGCTTTACAATGAGCACAGGGTTGTTTTTTTTTTTTGTTTTTTTTAACCAAAATGCCTTGTTCACACCAAACGAACCTAAACGTTATCTCGATTCTGGAGTGTACTGGGACTACTAGAATTACCCAAAGTCGCTCTGCATAACTAAGGTATATCTGTAGACTGTGTGAACTGTAGCCGCGTTTTATTGCAAACGACGTGACTTTTTAACGTTTCACTTTGTAGTGTAGTGTTCGCTAATAGACCACAAGAGCGACGTTGCTATGTAAACTTTACCTCACTGCAAGTCAGTAAATTTCTTTTGTTTATTACTTATTTAAAGAAAGTGATTATTTCACTGTTTTAAATTAATATTTAAAATTAGTTATAGTCACTTGGTAAACTTTCCCTCACACTGTCACCTTTACTTCACATTGTCACTGGGTAAACTAGACCTCAACGTCACTGGTAAAGCTCACATTGTCACTGGGTAAACTAGACCTCAACGTCACTGGGTAAACTAGACCTCACCTCACTTTCACTGGGTAAACCTCATCTCACTTTCACTGGGTAAAGCTCATCTCACTTTCACTGGGTAAAGCTCATCTCACTTTCACTGGGTAAAGCTCACCTCACTTTCACTGGGTAAAGCTCATCTCACTTTCACTGGGTAAACCTCACCTCACTTTCACTGGGTAAAGCTCACCTCACTTTCACTGGGTAAACCTCATCTCACTTTCACTGGGTAAAGCTCACCTCACTTTCACTGGGTAAACCTCATCTCACTTTCACTGGGTAAACCTCACCTCACCTTCACTGGGTAAAGCTCACCTCACCTTCACTGGGTAAACCTCACCTCACCTTCACTGGGTAAACCTCACCTCACCTTCACTGGGTTAACCTCACCTCAAGGTCGCTGGGTAAACCTCACCTCAACCTCACTGGGTAAACTAGACCTCATCTTCACTGGGTAAACCTCACCTCATCTTCACTGGGTAAACCTCACCTCATCTTCACTGGGTAAACCTCACCTCACCTTAACTTGTGAGTCTTACTATGAAAGTTGTGTTTTTTCTGTTTTTGCTCAGTTTACAAGGTGTTTGAAAGTGTGGCCCAAAAGTATGACTTGATGAACGATGCTATGAGCCTAGGCATCCACCGGCTGTGGAAAGACAAACTTCTTCACGTTATGAACCCACAGCCAGGGTTACGACTGCTGGACGTGGCAGGAGGCACAGGTAACTCTCACCTGCCATTTTATAATGACAAAATAATCAATAATTTATTTTGATTGAACCTTAATTCTCAGTGAAATGGCCTTTTGGTTCTAAGAGCTGACCTGGTTGTGTCTTTGATTCTGCTGTTTCAGCTTAAGCTGAGTATAAATATTATTGTTCAAGTATGTGTTCATGTTTGAGTGTATACACCAGTACCAATGTTTATAATTTGAGGATTAAAAACAAAAAAGAGCAGTTGGCCATTATGTATTTTTATTCCAGAAACAAAACAAACAGAAACTGCCCAACATTTCTTATTTGTATTTATTAAAGTTAATCCTCATCAAGATAACCTCACATTATACAGATTAACAGTAGACTTAGTTTTATTTTTGTTTTATTTCGATAATCAGGATTTCTCATGACTTATTTATAAATGAAATTGTCATGGATTTATCAACAAGTAGTATGTAAAAATGTGTGTAGATGTGCAGAGGCAGGCAGAGCGAATGGCTCCATCTAGTGTTGGTACATTAGCCTGCACAAATGAAATATCTTGGATAATTAAGTTTAAATAATATATTTTTAAAAACATATTTTTTAACATCATTAGTTTAACATTGTTCATTGTTCTAAAGTTTAGAAATTAATTTACACTGTATTTTAACTTCACGCCCCCAAAGATTTTCAGGTAGTGCAACCAAATATTTGAAAAATGTTTATATTTTCATCCTAATTATTCGTAGTTAAATTTTTTGCCAAGTACGCCTTAGTTTCATGGTTGTGTTTTGTAATTTAAGATTATTGCATTCTTGTGGCCAGATATTTAGTATTTGTAGCACCCAATTTTACTTTAAAAAGCAGGAAAATAATTATAAAAATATTCAAATGAAGTACAATAGCTATTCACATCATAATTATCAACCATTTATTCAAAGGTTTTTATTTTGAGTTTATTCTTATTAAAGTACCATTTGTAATAGTCTTTATAGTCTGTTTAGTTGCACAGATAGTTGTGCCACCTGACATTTTGGAAGTTGGAGATGCCAAAACATAAAAGTATATATATTATCTGAATGTACTGAATTTTATGTATATGTCATTAATTAATTAAATTATATTAAAAGGAAATGATGAAACAAAAATTTTAGTCATGTCATTGACCTATACACATTTCAAGGTAAACTATTTATATATATCTTGTATGTTTATGACAGTGTCTTGACATATGAGTCATTACTGAATGATTAAATCCTCAAATATTTAAATTTATAATACTGTTAAAAATCCTTGTTTTGTTTAAAAAGAATATTCATGTAGTGAATGAACTCTTAATCACATTCATATTAATCAATAATGTTGCTTTATGGTCCCCAATTAGACCTTAAATAAATTAATTTACAGTTACAGTTAATGTTTTAGGTATTATTCTGTGTGTAAATTGGGGAATGTGTATTATTTACAGTATGTTACATGTTTATATACATGTTTTACAGTATGTGGGATAGCAAAAAAATGAAATGCAGAACTAAACTCAGGTGTGTGTGTGTGTGTAATTGTAGGCGACATTTCCTTCCGCTTCCTGGAGTACACACACGCCATGCACGAGAAGCGACTACGGCACATGGCGCGGACCCATCAGACGCCTTCGTGGCAGGAAATTGCCGACAGTTACGCGTTGAGAGAGGCAGAGCTTCCACAGTCCAGAGCGGTGGTGTGTGACATCAACAAAGAGATGCTGAAAGTGGGGAAAGAACGGGCCGAGAAGGCAGGAAAAACTGCAGGTAGTGCGACATTTGACACTTCCCTAATGTTTTCTAACAGATTGGTGTATTCTTTTTTTAAATTACAGAATATTAAAGCTAGGATGACCATATTTTGATTTTCAAAAAAGGGGACTATTTGGGCAGGTTGGTGGTGTGAGGTTAACATACATCTGCAATGGTAAAGGCTGTGTGCAAACATAACTGTGTGGGCCATAAAACCATAAATGCACAAAATAATTGGAGACTATAGAAAGACTTGGTGGCTTAGAAACCCGGATTGGACATATTTCAAGATTCAAGACTCTTTGTTTGTCACACTTAGTTATACAAGTACAACATTTAGTGAAATGTACCACGAACAATCCCAAGACAAAATATAGAATTGAGGAAAATATAAAATTTAGAAAATAGAATTTAACGACAGATTAATTAAGGATGTTTTCACACCTGGTCCCTTTGAAACAAACTCAGATCGATTCATTTGCATTTTTTGCCTATAGTGAAATGAAGTGACTGTCATTCACACATGGGCAGTGCCTGGGGACGGTACCTTGCTCATGAGTTCCTCAGTGGTACTTTTACTGGAAACCACTGACCCTCAGATCACGGGGTCAACTCTCTAACCGTTACGCTACCACTGCCCCATGTGAACACTCCAAACAAACTCAGACCTCTTTGAAACGAACCAAAGTTCTTTGAGAGTGATTCTGTCACAGTTCACTTGTGCAATATGAACATAAAGTGCTCCTGAGACATTCTAACATAGTATTAAATACTGTGTGAATGCTGATATTTTACTTGTTACACAGTGCTTCCGGTTCACACAAATTTGATATATTTCCAAGGATCAGACTGGTTAGTTCACACCTTGTCCAAATGATCGTGAGAATCAAGCCATGTCCACCACTAATATATTAACAATAAACAGTGTGAGTCTGCACTGATGAAATATTACAAGCGTAGTTTGATTTAAGATTTGACTTGGCTGAAAAATCTTTATGGAATAAATATGGATCATAATCAGAAATAATATCTGATTTTTGTAAATGATGTGAGTACACAAATTTAATGTAGGAGTTATGCTTCACTAGCACGAGACTTTGTGATATGTATCAATAATATGCCGATTTCTCCTCTTATGCTCATCTGTCTACTTGCTGTTAATCTTAATGTAAGGTGGTAACAGAAGAAGAACTACATTGGTTTACGTCCTCCAGAGGAACTAGTGTGAACAGATCCTTCTTCTATTGGTCCCTTTTTTTGGACCACTTCAAGAGGACCGAGTTTGGACTGTATGTGAAAACACTCTTAAATTAATCTTAGGATAAATTAGTTAAAAAAAAATAAAAATCTTTAGAGAAATATGTTCTTAAAAGATTTAGACCAGGGGTTTCAACTGGGTTTTAATATAGTGTCGTCATGATATCACTGATCATGGACTGCCACGTGTCCACGTCTGCATCGCTTGTGTGATTAATTTCAACATCCCTAAAGTGCAATGTGCCTTTTCTTGCAGAATGGACATATAAGCATGCAAATCTTAAATAGCAGAATGGAGACAGGCAAAAGAGTCTGTTTTATATTAAACATTTCTTAGTTCTACAAAAGAGGACATATGTTCACCGTACTTAAAGTCCTGACAAGGTGTAGAATGAACAGTGTTTAGCCAAAGCCATAGAGCTGGGTTTTAATTTTGAGCATTGGTCTATTAACAGTGACAACAGTGTTAAGGCTGAAATATACTTGCTGTGATCTACGTATGCGTATCCGTACACAGATGTGTTGTTAACGTTTGTGCTGATATACTTGCGTCCATACTGTGTCATAATCTGTAGTGTGTACTCCTTACCAGCAGGGGTCAGTGTCGAGGCCGCAAACCTAATAAATGAATAAATACCTGTATCTTAAAATCGTCATGTTATTCCAAACAAACATGTCTTCAGTCGAAGAAGCATTAATCTTCATCATACTGACGGCACCAGAGAAGAAAACGAAAATGACGGAGATGGTATGATTGACCACTTAATAGATCTCGTCAGCAAAATGGGGAATTCTTTTCTCTGGTTTTGCCAATGAGAGACATTGCGGATCTCGCAACACTGCCCCCTATAAATTACGCAGGTATTGCATCTCCGTATACGTTCCGTTCATTTTTGAGTACGTGCACAAAAAACGTCGCAAAGAACGCAGGATATGGATCGCGGCTGTACATACGTACGTAGTTAACAGCAAATATATTTCAGCCTTTAGTTGTGCATTCATTTGTTGTCACTCTTTTGTTTATTAACTCCTTTTCAGTTTTTTCTCATAGAAGCACTGTTGATTGCTTAAAATCTTTTGCTCAATTAGAGGGAGACACTGAATATTGTGTTTAAATCGGCCAACTGCAACCCTCTTCTTCTCAGCTCAAATTTGTCATTCTGAATTTTGGGAGCGTTGTCTTTAAGGTGAACTGTTCCTGACAGTATCTTAACTTTAATTCAGCAGCTTGTAGTGTTAGGAACAACCTTTATTATTTCTCCTTTTTTTACTTACCTTTTGTAACCATTTTACCCCTTTTTCCATTTTAGCACACAGCAATCATGTAATTTCTTCAAGCCTGTATAGTTTCTTCTTCAACACCAACACTTTCCAGGTCAAAAAACTGTAGTTCCCTGTTTTGTCCACAAGGTGGTGTCTTCACTGCGGGTGCCATTCACTATTTTGGCCACAAGGGGGTCCTCTTCATTCTTTTATTGCGGTTATCCTGTTCCTGGTGTGAGCTTAACATGGTTTTGTAAATGTGTCTATAGTTTTGCGAAAGGGCTAATTGAGATTTGCAAGTTTTTATCCAGCGTGTTTAACGTGTTTCCCAATATGTCACTGAATTCGATAAAAATGTTTTGCCAGTTGACACTTTGACACGTACACTACTAATCAAATGTTTTAGAACGCCATTATTTGTTTTTATGGACGTGCATGCAGTTTAATGTCATGTTTAATGCCTTTGTGTTTTATGAGGTCAAGGTGTAGAACAAATAAACAGCAAATAAAAAGGGTCAAGCATTTATTGTGTTTTCTGGTTGTTTTTCGTTTGCTGTTTATTTGTTCATCAGAGTAACCTCTGATGTAACATCTTGAAACTGTTTGTGTTGTTTTGCAAAAGGCTTGATTCAGATTTGCTGACTAGACAAATCACTGATTCAGTTTCAGAAATTTGCCAGGCAACAGTTTTTTGTGAATTTGGTTTAGTGTTTTGGCAGATTACATAAATGTTATGTAACAAATACCTTAATATACTAATTTGATCAGTTTAGCATCAAATGGAAACAGAAACAAGTTTGGATTTGTTTGTGGTGATTTTGGAGTTGTATGGACCATTTGTAAAGCCTCTCTTCCCCGTGTGCAGGTTTGTCGTGGGTGGTGGGCGATGCTGAAGAACTCCCGTTTGATGACGACCAGTTTGATGTTTACACCATCGCATTTGGCATCCGCAACGTCACGCACATCGAGCAGGTACGTATCGACAATCACCTCGTAGCTGCTTTTGTTAAGGTGCAGAAACCTCAAGTAACTTTAGTGTTCTGCTTGCTTTGTAGCAACAGTTGGTCATTTTAAGCTTTTTGTTGCAAAGTAATATGATTAAATTAAAGAAATATTATTATAAATTTAGCGGAAAAGAGTCAAAATAAAAATATATAGAGAAAGAAGGTTCCAGAAAGATTTATAATATAGACAGTAACTGTACATGTGCGCATTAGTGCAGTGTAGTTGTAGTGTAGCTGTGTTAATCCAAGGGCACGGTGTTTAGACAAGATAACTTTAATGTACAAAGTAAAGCAATATTTAAAATGCAGCTCAAAATGCTTCACAGAAACAGTGACATTAGGAAATAGGTGATTGAAATAAAGGAAACATTAAAATAATATCAAATAACTCTACAGTAATTTTAATAAACATTTTTATTTAAAAGAACCTACTACTAACTACTTAAACTAAAATGCTTAGGCTTTTATTTTAAAATGGTGATGGAGCATAATGTGAATTAGTAAGAGGTTATACGTTAAGACCTCATCTTAAAGGTCAAGATTAGGGTCTCTTTTAGATGTGGTGCTAAAAAGCCTCTTAATGAAGCATTGCAGTGTTCTTAGCAGGACAGTATTAATCTGAATTATAGCAAGGGTTGCTAATTCTATATATATAATTGTATGATGTAGTTTTTTGCTCACTACCATCAAAGCAAATTTCAGGTATAATTTCATTATGTAATTTACTAAAAACTTTAATCCTCTTAATATAAGCAGCTACACTGTTTCTGAGAGAATTTAAAGCTTAATAGCTCATTAAATGTATTCAGTTTGAACCACTAGACACATCAGTATGATCAGCAGTCTTGTGGCTCAATCTATAGATCAACTTAGATTTGAACTTAGAATTTTACCTAGCTGAAACAAATAAATGTGTGGTACGGGGAGTAGCATGGGCTAAACTGTTGTGTTTATTAAAAACTCCAGTGCTGCACATTAGTTTTGTCTTGGTAAAATAATTAGTGAATTATTGCAGTGATGAGCATGTAACTTAAAAAAAAAAAAATTGATCCTTGTTTCCTTTGAATGTGTGGTTTATGACTAATAATTATGTTGTGTTTGTGGTGTTCAGGCCCTGCAGGAGGCTCTGCGTGTTCTGAAACCAGGAGGAAGGTTCTTGTGTCTGGAGTTCAGCAAAGTGTCCAATCCCCTGCTGTCCAAGTAGGTGCAGACGTTCAAATAGTACAACTACACATCCAACAGTTAACGTTTTGCACCGGACACTACTCACGGCTCGTAACATCAGTCGTACACACCTGTAAAACATATGACTTTAGTCTCATTTGTCTGACTTGCCTTGCACATGACTATTTGGACACGCCTGACTTCTCACTCATGATAACGTGTTTATTTTTCAGGGTATATGATGTGTACAGCTTCCAGATGATCCCCGTTTTAGGGGAGGTGATTGCAGGAGACTGGAAATCGTACCAGTACCTGGTGGAGAGCATACGCAAGTTCCCTGATCAGGTAAATATCACACAAGACCTGCTGCTGTTTAAATGCTGGTTTAAACACTGTGTAAACCAACAGCTATCTTAAAACTGATGGGCATATATAAAAGCTGGGCAACTAACTGACACTGACGTTCAAAACTGAAAATGTTCATTAATTGTAATCAAGGTAAAATCTTAACTTAATCATGATCCTGATTTGATGTCATATTGCCCAGCCATCTGCTGTATGCATCATATATACATATATGAACACAATGAAATGTGACCTCGGCATTTGACCCTGGTGCCTTTACCAGTCCGGGATCGGAACCAGCAGCTTTACAATCACGGGGTGAACACCCTAACTGTTATGGTACCCCTACATGTATACACGTACGACTGTATACACACACAGGGCAATCGATAGCACAGTGTTGTGCGATCAGAAGGTCACAGGTTCCACTCCCCTGTGTGAATAAGTGAGGGCTAACTGAACATTTGCACAGTACTGTACACGTGCTATATATGTGTGTGTGTGTGTGTACTGTGCTGTGCAAATCTTTTGAGCTAGAGCGTGATTTATTCATGTTAGGGTTCTGTATTTTATTTTGTGGAATACGCTAACATGCATGTTAATGCTATGTTGCAATAAATCCAATTAACTTAGTCCAAGACTAGGCTTAATCCATGGACAAGAAACCAGCCTTTGGCTTCCACATTGTTCTCCTTTTGCATTCAGTAACAGTTTCCAAATATTAAGATATGTCTAGAAATGTGAGTTGAGGGGGTAAATGTACATTTTACATTGAACCGCTATGGCTGCAAATCATCTAAAACTTGTACACCTGCACTTTTCTTTTTTAACCTGCTATGCAAAACGTTCTTAATTCTGAGTGCCCTTCGCTTTTCACAGGAAACCTTTAAGGACATGATGGAAGACGTGGGATTTTTCCGCGTCCAGTACACGAATCTCACCGGCGGCATTGTGGCAATTCACTCAGGGTTTAAGCTGTGAAGAGGAGACCCCATCACCAGTGCTGGCCAAAGTGATGCAAAACCGCAAGAGTCACTGTGCCGAACGCAAGCCCCAGTAAACAGAGTTTAAGTGCTGTGAGGCTCCTTGGTGTTAACCGCAAACACCGCTAATGCAGACGTGTGACTTAGTGTGCAGTTTTTGTGCTGCACTAAAGGAACGCGGTGCCAGTATTACAGAGTGGACGTCTGAAGTGAACTTTAAGTGATAAAAACTTACCTTTGTGTGCCCCCTGTGCACCGCACATACACCTGTGCAGGTAACACAGAGTTTAGAAATGGGAGCTAATCCATACCATTCATCTGAATTATTTTTCAGTAATCCTTCCCAGAACCAAAATGAGTCATCTTTAATTTCCTATTGCACCATTTTGGTTTTAGAACATTTAGTAAAAGTATTTATTTTTGGGTGTTGGTTTTAAGGTTATTAGAGGGCGTGAGAGCGTTGCCCATAACTCTGACAAGTGTTGACCAGCTATCAAAATTTCCATTGTTGCATTCCATCAGATTTAAGATGCTTAGCTGCAATATCTAACACGCCATTATAACTATATGTTTAAGGTGTAATTGGAATATAATTTCTTTGCTGCTAATGTAATTCTGAATGCAACAGTGAAAGAATATTGGAAACTGGTCAACGGTACAGAGCTCTTTTACTTACCTTGTGCATTTCTTCATCACGCTGGTGAGAACGTAGACAGCTTTCAAGGAAACAAGTACATGAAACAAACATAAAAAAATAAGCAAAACATTGCTCAAAAAGTCTAATAAAGACGCCAATCTGATCACTTGAATAAAACCATATAATTTTCAAATCTTTGTACACTTTGTTACAAAACTGTATTGTACTAAAATTTTTAAATTGCTTTTTTGGTCAGAGAATATTTAATCATCTCGTGTGCAATTACCATGTATTTACACTGTTTCATATTAGTGATCTCAAAAAAGAAAAGAAAAAAAAATCTCTCCAAAACTTCTTCAGACAGTCTGCACGTACGACATGGCTTAGAGATAAATATTAGTCAATAAATATTCAGAGAACATATTTCCACTTATGAAATGTGCTGCTATACAGATACAGAAATATACAAAGCTCCAAACTCCAGTCTCCTTAGCCTCTGCAGAATGAGAAATGATGGAGAAAATAATTATATCTTTTTAAAAAATTACAAATATTAATTTTGTACATATCGTCTTTTATACAATCGTAAGTGCTACAAACAATGAAAAAAAATTAAATAGTGACTCAAGTACCCCGATGCTATATGTATTTGTAGTATATAACTCTATGGAAGGCAAGATTAGGTAGGTGTGTGTGTGTGTGTGTGTGTTACAGCATGGTTCTAGTCGCCATATAAATAGGTTTTTCTCCGCCTGTGGAAGCTGTATGGGAACATTTCATAGAAACAGCATAAAATATTCTGTAATAAACAGAAAGGCATGGTGCGCATGTTTAAAAAATGTATGAAAGTTTAAACTCTACCCACCGCATGCCAAACGCAACCATTCGACTTTGGCCTCTTCAGACAACCTGTTAGCTTAAAAAAAGTCCCCCTCCCCCGTAAATTAACAAATGCATCAACAAAAAATAAAAATCTGAGAATGTCGTACAAAAGAGAGGAAATAATTTTGCACAACATTATTCACCACTGTAAGTGAGAAAAAAGGTTTTCTGTTGGACTCACAATTAAATTTGCAACAATGTGATTATTATATTGTTCGCTGCACCTTAAATGTAGCTACAGTACGATTCATGACAACGTTAACAGCAAATAATGATCCGTTTATATTTTACTTTTTTGCAACTACATATTACAAAGAATGTTAAAAATGCTAAATGTTTCTTGGGTTTTACATGGTATTGCAGCTACATGCTTAAGGGGAGGTGGGCAATATAATAATCACTTTAATCGCAAATTTAATCCAGCAAATTTTGGAAAAATCGCTCCACATTTTCCCAAGTCATGAGCATAGGTACAGAGCTCCATTTTCCTGACTCACAGTGGTAGAACAATTTCAGTCCTGATTCTAGAAACCTTGAGTTAAACACGGAGACACAACTAAGCTTTGGTGTGAACTACAGCCAGATAAATATGAATACAACACTGGGGGAAAACAAAAAATAAAATGAAAATAAAAGAAAGCTTCGGTCTTGGTCGGGTTTCCATGCTTAAAAAGAAACAGTGGCCCTGAGAGAAAAGAGATGGAGGTGAGATCGGCCCGATGGTGATGAAATCTTTTCAAGTTTCTTACCAAAACTGCCATTCTGCACCGTTGTGATTCACAAAAAATGTTCCATTTTGGTGTATTTTCCTAAAAAAAAAAAAAGACAACAGCCTCTGGTGCTAAAGGCATAGTGAGCTACACACACACGCTGTAGAGCAAATTTGTTTAAATTGTTAGAGAAAAAAAAACTTCTGTCGTGTAAAACTAGCATGAAAATTGAAAAAAAAAAAAATTCTGCAGTGTCGCACCATCGCAGTACAAAAATGAATTAAAATTCGTTCGAAATTAGTTTGAACAACTCTAGAAATAGTTATTCATTGTGTAGAATTCGTTTTAAAAATGTGTTGTGCTGAATAAGTTTATACCTCTGCTTGCAACAGCTTCTTCGTTGGTGTGGCTACGATTCTGAAGGCCATAGGAATGAAAAAAATAAAGCAGACACTAGACACACTTCAACCGAAAAAATTAAATCTCCTTTTTTGAAATTTCAACCCTTTTCTGATAAGTACGCTCTGTTATTAAAGGCAAAATGCTGACGATTTTTTTAATCTTAAGTTTGTAAGAAGCAAAAAGCTGAGTTACTTCCAGGTTGACTTCAAAGGCCGGACCCTTCGGACGCAACTTTACTGCCCCCTTGTGTTTCAGAAGCGACACACTGAGGCAAGAACAGGGTCTTGGCCTCGTCGTCTTGCTGCAGCTGGTACACCTGACCTCGGCACTGTCCCGAGCCGAAAAATCCCTGAGCCCCGGAAGTCCTGTCTTCTCGTTCGGTCATCAACCGGGGTGGAAGAAGGCTTGTCTGAGGTTCCAGAACCAGGCCCAATTCGCAGTCTGTGTCCTCGGGAATAATGGGTATCCGCTGCTGTTGGGCAAGTTCGCAGCAGCCCTGCCCCGAGCAGCCTTCAGCATCCGTTGCTGGGGCGTACTGCACGTTAACGGAATAATCCTCAGCGTAACGTCCAACGCTTCCACGGTGCACCTTCATCTCTGCGTAGAAGCAGCACGGCAACCCATCATACGCTGCGTGTTCGGTGGGTGAAAGTCTTTCTGAGTCAACGCTGTAAAAGTTCTGCGGAGAAGAAACGTTTTGCGAGTCCACCCCCCGTCTGCAGTGGTGCCCTGCCCTGTCTCCTCCCACTTCCTGTCCTTTACAGTCCAAATTTAAAGGAGGAACATCGAAGCAGCAGCCACATGACGGTACTGCCGTTGTCCCTGACTCCCCTACACCTCCATGCTCCGTAGAACAGCGGCTCCTTTCCGACACCACTACAGTGCCCTCTAAGGGTCCGGCTGGTGAGGTAGTGCTGCTAAGTTCCCTGTTTTCCAATGAAGAGTGGCTGTTACAGTTGGGCTCCAGGCTGCAGCTGGACAGCTGGTCTCCAGAACTGTAGCAGGCTCCTACAGTGGGGGGTAGCTGCAAACAGTCCAAACCCCCTGACACCGGTGCCAGAATATCGTCAGTGGATGACGATGTCGTCGCTGCCGCCACGGGAAACCCCGAGCCGGCCTCTCCGCGACAGGGGCTCTTACTGCGGTAGACGTAGGGGTCGTAGTCACTGCTCAGGGAACTGCGGAATGTGGAGCAGCTCCCGTACACGCCCTGGTTGCTGACTTCGGTGCAGTCCAGCATGGAGTCGCTGGATGAGCAGTGGCACTGTCCTGAACTGCTGCTGCTGCTGCTGTCGCTGCCGGGACAGTCGGCCAGATAACCGCTGCACACTGAGCGATGCCCGTGGTAGCAGCTGAGTCCCGAGGCGCTCCCAGATCCCGCCAGACGGGATGAGGAAGCAGGTGCCATGTGCACAACGGTGGGGTATAAAAGTCCCGGCTGAAAGGGGCGTGCACCACCGCCTTTGTTCATAGCAACGCCAGGCTGACCCTCGGGCTGCGGGAAGGTCAAGCCCTGGAAGTAGTAGTGCTGGTACATGGTCTCATACTGAGAGAAGCAAGCGGCCCGGGAAAAGTTGCGACCATGGAATTTGGGGCGTTTAAATGCATGGGGTTGGGGGTAAGGCGGGGCGCGGTGCTCCAGGGCGCAGTGGTGCGGGTTCAGGCTGTGGTCCAAGTGAAGGGTGGCTGGGTAGCCCCGGATGAACGACGACTGCGGAGGGTAAAGAGGTTGATCGGGGTGCTGGTCCACCGTCAGCACGGTGATCGGGTTGCCATGAGGGTCCATGCTGGTGCGGGTGGGGTAGGCTGTCACCTGCCCGGCTCGGTGCACCCGGCCAGGGTAGTGAACAGGAAGAACCACTCTTTGTTGTCGAGCGTGGACCGGGTTCCCAGGGTCCATGCATACGGGACCTGGATTACCTTTCTTTTGCTCTGAAGGGAGAAAACATTCACAGCACACACATGTGAAGACAAGGTTTCACATACGTTCAGATGCTCTTATTCACAGTGACTTCCTAATTACAGGGACAGTCTCCCTGAAGCAACTTGGGGTTAAGGGTCTTGCTCAAGGACCCGAACCGACAACCTCCTGGTCCAGAGGCACGCATCCTACCATCAGACCACCACCCAAAAAAGCAATGTTTAATGCTGATCAACTCCATGATTTCAACAATGTGAAGAAAATGAACTTGCTGACTCTTTTCAGGGCTTTTGTCATCAACCTGTCAGAGAAGATTGCTGAGTATTCGCTGTCTCTTTTCAGTTGCTAACAGCTCTCTGCCCTTAAATGGACGGAACTCTTCATGTGAGCAGCAATCAGCAATCATACACGTGAACGCTAACAAGACATGACCAAACAAACTTGCAGACTAGTCGCGTCAGTTGCCTGATGGAGGTTGGTGATTCAAAAGCAGCCTTAAAATCGTGTAGCACAAATGAAGACCAACATGTACCACAGTGTTTTTCACAGTCTCACCAATGATGTTGTGCCTGCAGTGTGGACAGGTGTGGTGCTGCAGGAGCCAGGGATCCACACACTTCTTATGGAAACGGTGAGCGCAGGGAATCACTCTCAGCTCCTGGTGACACGCAGGAGAACAAGCAATCAGTGGAATCTAAAACTAATGTATAAAAACTCAAGGTATAACCACTTTTGAACAGTCATAACAGCAACAAATGGCATGCAACAGGGTGGAAGCAGAAATCCTCCGATTCAAAGGGTTAGTAAACTGTGAGTAGGTTTGTGAGTTGAGCTGGAGCGAGATCCTCTCCTGTTAAAGACTCCACATGAAACACAACTGATTAAACTTGATCTGCAGGTGGCAGTATTCACATTCTCATTGGGGATGTCTTTCTAAAATTACTGCCATCCTTTGGTTAAACGTTCAGGTAATGTAACAACTTAAATAATAAAAACCTAAATTATAAAAATATAACGTACCTAATTAAAAAGCAATACTATTAGTTGTATTAACTCTATTATTAACTCTATTATTTATTATTTTACCCTTACTTCACATGTCCTTACACTAAGCTTACCTCACTTTAATGCCTTACTACAAAAATAATTTACATTTTTACCACAATTTTTAATTTGATAGGTCTCTTAGATCTGCAGGCACATCTACAGCTCTACAGCATCTACGCTCTTCCTTTATTAGTGTTCTGTGTACCCCTTTACATTTTAAAAAGTACTTGTTAGTAAAGACAATAAGTGATTATAAATATATATTAATAAACTCTCCTTGCCATTAAGGGTTAAATGCAAGGTTAAAGAACTGTTCTTTTAAACTTCACAGCATCATGTTTTTAGGCGATTTAAGATTTAAGTGAGCGTGTGTCTTAACCCCAGGCCAGGTCTCTAAAATGGCTGTTTTCTGAGTTTTGACCACTAAAGTCATCTCTCCTGCCCCCCCACCGATGAATCATCTCTCCACCCTCTGCCTCTCCGCCTGGCTTTTCTTGCTCTTTTATTCACCACTGAAGAAAAAGGCTTTGATGCCATTCAGCCTTTTATTCAGCCACTTCCTGTGCGCTAGCCGGGCGCCGAGCTTTGTTGTGCGTTTTTATTTAACGTGACACACAACCACAAAAAAGCTTCTAAACCCAATGACACCAGGGTTTGCCCTGAGATGACTGGGACAGTAAAAATGCAGTAACAACACACGAGCGGAGGAATGCAGTGTTGAAGTTGAATTCGTGTTCTGTCACGAGGAGTCACAGTGACACACCAACACCAACAAAACCAAATGGTGTGAAGCTACAATTACTGTGGCCTAGTTATGGCTGACGTGTAACAACAATCACCTTCTTATTAATGCTGTTATTCTCTAAGACACTCGCCTCTGGACCAGGAGGTCGTGGCCTTGAATCTACCAGCACTACCACCACTGACCCCACCTGAGCAAGACCCCATGTTAACCCCAAGTTGCTCCAGGGACACTACCTGAAATTTGCAAATGGATGTCGCTCTGAATAAGAGCTTAAATGCCTTAAATGTAAATGTAAAAAGATTTTATTTTATATATATATAGTTTAGATTTTTTATTATTAGATAATAAAGATAAATATGAACAAAATAATAAAATATTTTATTTTTTATTTTTAAGGGTCAAAGCACAGTGCTGTAACTCTTATTTTTGCCACGCTGAGCCACTTTACACCTCCTTTTTGACATTATTTCCTATTTTATGCATTTTCACATCATATTTTACATATTTTACTTAATTGTTTTTTTAATTTCTAATTTTTTCCTTCATTTCTCTTTTTTACATTGTTATTCATCTGCATGTCTTTTACTTCACTTTTTCTCTTTTTTAACTTTATTTGCCAATTTTACCTGTCTGAATTTCTTTCACCACTTTATCTACTTTTTTCAGTACACAGCAATAACAGTTTCTCCACAAAATGTCCATATAGTAAAGGCCGTTGTTTTTCTCCACTGGACGTTTTACAGAACAGCTGAATTGTAGCTTGGCATCGGTGTGCCAGTGTGTGGAGTGTTGGCACTGCCAGCTCACTGATGACTCCACTGTTGTTTTTTTGTTTAATATCATCTTGCTGGCATTATTGTGAAGTGTTTGCTCTGTCGCAGTCTACTTGCTGCTGTGGGTTTCAGGGACCCAAAGCAATGAGACGCTGGGGACTATATTTCATTTTCATTTTAAAGCTTTTTTTGGGACTCCTGGTGGATTTGTGGAAGGCTGTGGTGTTGACAGCTTAGCTGGATTTGTATAAAACTCAGCTTGATGAATGTCTTTGTTTACTGATCATGTTTTTTCTATTTTTTCTGTTTTTTGAGCTCACTTCCATCGATGTACTTTCGAGCAGATCATGAGTCGACGTGGAGCTGCTGTTGCTTTGAGTCGATGTGCGCTGAATCGTTTCGGGCTGACCTTTACCCGTTTTGAACTGCTGGCTTCATTTTCTCTCCAGAGCCTGAATAGCCATCCGTCATCGAGCTTCACACAGAGACGGAGAGAGAGAGAAAACAAAAACAAAAGAGAACAACATGAGTCAGGGTTGTAGACGATAAATATGTGGTTCTAGGTGTAGAACAAAGAAAAAATATTTAAACCAAAATAAAATACAGAAATGTTAATATAAAGCAAAAAGGTTAAATAGCAATTTATTACAACTTACAAATTAATTTGACAAAATATAGAAATAATACAATTTAAATGCAATTAATAAACATAATGTAAATATGTTAAATATATATTATATTACATTGAGGATTATAAAATATATATATTTATTTAATAAATAAGTAAATGATTTTAAAAAATATTCAGCAAATAAAATAAAAGTACACATTTCTCCTCTCTATATCAATTCTGAAAGAATTAAATCAAGTTGAATGACAAAACTATCAAAATACTATATAGTAAAATTATTTATAAATAAATACTGTAACTTTAGAAATTAAACCAGGAAAATACTGCAAAATAAATGCATTTCAATGCATAAATAAAAGTGGAATATATATATATAATAAAAACAGTATATAGAAGAACTTTCAAAAATATATAAAGTAAAAGCTATAAAAGCTATATAATAAATACATTTTATAAAAAATGAAATTGAACAAATATGAAAATAAAAATACTTACAAGTAACCTTTAGAAATAAGATGGAAGATGAAAGTAAAATTAAAAGTATTACTCTAACACCAATGCGCGCGACACACACACACACACACACACACACACACCCACACACACACACCCCCACCAGGATGCAAGTGGCTGAGTCTGACCTGGCTGCGCCGCTGTTTGAGTTTGATCTTGATGAGGAGGATGAGGCACACGAGTGACACGACGACGAAGAACGCCAAGAAGATCCCCATGTCGAAATACTCGGTGGGCTGCAGTGAAGCAAACAAAAGCAGAGTGAGTTTACACCACATACAAACACACGCGTCACACCCTTACAGCACTGATACACACATCACGTGATCAGCATGTTAGTGCACCACAAACCCAACACGAATTACCAAACAAACAAAAAAGTAAAGCAGATCAACAGAAGATCAATATATGGGGAAACGGAGTTGCAATTACTTTCTTCATATCTTGCATCAGAAAATAAGTCAGTAGGTAATACGTCACCTATAGGAGCTGAACTCGTGATAAAAACAACTTAAACATGGAAGAAATTTCGCTATACCGATTTTATAAGTATTCACAGACTGTGACAGTGAGAAGTCGGCACGTTTTTATTTGATTATTAAAAGGCAGCATTTGTTACAGCATAACATTAGCGCTGTAGCCCACTGAGCTAACTCAAAAACAGTTGATGGCCCCAGACTTTTGCATGATCGTTACTCAGATAGATTTTTATTACATAACGAGGTTATCAGATACAGAGTAGATTTACTGAAAGTAACTTCACAAAATCAAAAAAGAAGAAAGACAAAGTACATATGATTTAATTACTCTACAGAAACTACCTGGTGGTGAACGGAGGAGCTACATTATTACGACTGGAGCAGTTTCCACTGGCTCAACATACAATTAAATCAATAATCAAGAATCACATGTTCTTCGCTCCAAAACATTTACAGCTGAATTTTAGGAAAACAATGCAGCGGAAGTCTTGATACAGTCTCTGTGTCGCTTTTTTTAAACAGAAGTAAAAATACATCCAGAATCGAGATTATGAAAAGGGCTGGTGTTAAGGAAATTAATGTGTCTACTTTTGGGGTTGTTGCTGTTTGTTCGGGCACATTGTCACATCACTGGTTAAAAATTTAATTAGTGAATGCTCTAACACCAATAAAACCAGCCTAAATTTAAATCTTTCCATATCATGAGAACTTGATGAACCCCTAGCAGGCGGTATACCAGACAGACAGGGGTTCCCATAAAATGGATGGAAATGGTTTCTTCACCCTGAGGCCGATGCTGGATTCTGGCTCGAGCCACTTTCTGTTTATTCACAATGCTCATCAGCTTTACAGCATCTGCGCCTTTAACATAGACCACCGCTCTTTCCAGGGGTCTTCAGACAGCTGGTTCAACTGGGGAAGAGAAGGAAAGAGGAGAAAGTTAACTGATCCAGAAACAGTTCACCAAATTCTGGCCTCTAATCAATCAATCAGTCCATCCATCAATACACACATGTTCAACAAAATGATTATTATATTTAACACCTTCAACACGTAGCAAAAATTCCTTGCAAACCCAAAAACTCAAATACTGTACAAACACTGCACAGAGCAAAGTGTCAAAGAGGAGACATCAATATAATTGTAGATTTTAAATACATACATAATACATTAATACATTTAATGAAAATGGAAAAATTTCGTATAATAAAATTACAAAAGTAATAAGTCACAAAGTAAATAAAGTAAAGGGTTGAAGTTTACAAGTAGGAGCAATTTAAACTTTGGAATATTTTACATCAAAATCAAAATTGCACAAAATTACAAATAAGGGTTAGAGATTTTAAAATATGTATCTACTATTTAAATATTCTAAGCAAATAAAATGTAAATATAACATAGAGGATTATTAGTATTTCATTTAAAGTTTTGAAAATTCCTCCTTTTAATAAAAATACTAAATACATTTTAAATACCTTCATGAATACAATAAGCAAGAATGTGCAATATTAAATACAAAATAATATAAAATAATAGCATTAATATTTTTAATATAAAAGTTACGTATTTTTAAAACTCCAAATATATATTTTTAAAAATTCTTCCAATTACTAATAATAGTAATTTAAATATTTTAATGGTATTTTGAATCATTTTTGCAATAATATAGTAAAATCTACTATGAAAAATATACTATTACATAACCATATCTTAAATACAAAGTATTTCACTTCATATTTATTCATTTATTAAATGTAATACATTCAATTTTAGTTTAAAAAATATAAAAATTTAATGAAAAAATAATGCAAAAAAATATTTAAAAAATACACATACACTATATATAACTCATTATATAACTATAAATATATATATTAATATACTATAAATAATAAATCCGAAAATATTTTACAATAATTTGTACATTTTATAAGTAAACACAGGAGCTAAATCTCAGCGTGTGCAAACACTTCTGACTGATAGTGTACGTCTATTTGCAGATTATTTCCCAGATCCATGGCACCAGGTCCGCTGTCTCCTCCTCAACACTCATGGGGAAATAAAGCCTATGGATTCCAGGCGTGGACGCTGTGGTCTCGTGCGTTTTTTTTCAGCGGTCGGAGGAGAATACGTTAAAGAATTGCATGTTGTGAAGCTAGACGCTGGATTTAGCCTCGACACTGCGACTGACTGCAGCTCGGCCGCTCTGTAATTTAGCAAAGCTGAGGGAAAAGGCTGAGATCTTGGAGCAGACGCTTCGGCCGCCGAAGTGAAGTCCTAAGTGAAATATAGACATTTTGAAGGATCTCTAATGCGCTGCACTCTTTTTAGATCACACATGAAGGTTGTGGAGAACCAGTGGAGCAAGAGTGATGAGTTCATAAAGAGAATTTGTCCCAAAAATCTTTCACATTCCTGTAGAATCACCTGAAACATGTTCCACTGCCAAATGTGCTTTTACAAACTAACAGTTAGGGCTGAGCAATTCATCGCAGATTAATCAAAACCGGCGTTTAAGCGTCACAAATATCACTGCGTTCTGGAAAAGTTTAAGTTTAGTAGAGACAGACTAAAACTAAGTCTTTAATGATGATTAACGAGACGTAATGAAAGCAGACAAAAGTAAAATGGAGCAAAAAAAGTCAGTGTGTTCATCTCCTCTTCTAGATGTATGGGTTGAGACCGTCAACACACACTTTTACTTCACTCCAGTGCAGAAACACACAAACGTCTGTTTTATTGGGGTTTTTTTTTTCCAGCACATTTCATGCAGATAATGAAGTGTAGCTAAAAACCTCTGTAGGTCTCAACCAGCTAACCATAGGGTAAGTAATGAAGATGGAACTGTTCGGTTCTTTTATTTTTCAATGTTCCATTCAAGACGTGTAAACAACCAAACAGGGACGCCTCTATTGCAATCGAAAACCAGGTCTGAAATCGGCCCCCAAAATAAGTCTCAGTCAGAAACACACACACACACACTCTCCAAAGCTTTCATGTAAGATCAGCCATGCTTACAGCTGTACAACAAGGAGAGGAAAAACACACACATCCACACTCGGTATGGGGAGAAGACTAAGAAGAACAAGTCTGGGCCTGGCTCTGGAGCAAAAAGCCCAATGTGGAAAATAAAAGACTGAAAGAGAGACAGACTGAATCTTTCAGGGAAACCAAGGTGTTCCACTCGTCCTTAAAATGTACATTCCATTTACTCTGCTTACACACAGATGATAAACTAGTTCCTGAGAGCAGTCTTTATATTCCTCTTCATCACTACAGTAGTTCCGTCCCGATGCCGGTCACCAGTTTGGAACCACTATCACAATTTTTCAAGGGAGCAGCTTCTATCATCACACCCTAATCAAGCCCTCCAATTATTTTGATTAACCAGTAATCATGTAGTTATTTTTAAAGGTAGATGTGAGGTGTTTTTATCAAACACGCTTCCTGTGTTTTCTAAACGTAAGGAGGAAGTGAGTATGCTGACATTGCCGGCTCAATGTTTTGAGGGAAACGACAATGATTGGTCAAAAGTTGCGGTAATTGGTCAAAATTGCACGGTAGTGATGAATTTGCGGGGATTGGCTGAATTTGCATTAATAGTTGTGATCGCAACATCACAAGATCCTGGAGGGTCCTGGAGGGTTTGACTAAAACTTCTTAACCAGGATAAGACATCACTACTTGTTACCCGTTTATTATAACACAAATCTATCTGAACTCTTCCTATATGTCACCTACCTGCTGTTCAAGACTTGCATTCTTATGTGTTAAATCTTCAACAAAAGGCACACTGCATTGTTTCATACAATATGCTCATGCATGGTTACTGTTTCTAGTATACATTTTTAATATTTTCAAATATATTCTTATACATTATTTATTATTCTATTTTTTTAAAATCTTTTTTTCTCTACGGTTGCACAGTCAAAAAAGAGTGAGTTCACTGCATATTGTACTTGTATAATTATGCATGTGACAAATAAAGAATCTTGAATCTTGAATTACACAAAGGAAAAGGCAGAAAGTAAATCTAAAATTATGTTGTGCTGATTAAGAAATTAAAGCTCTTTTAAGCAATCTGGTCTTGGCAAGAAATCCAACAGTAAAGAGAAAACACACAAGAAAGAAAAAGGTGCACAAAAGTATAAGGGAAGAACTGAAAGTTGGTGGATTTGACCAACTGATTGAGCAAATAACCAACAAGCTAAAAAACACAACCGTTTCTGACGTGAAACCAGTAGCAGTAAAAGGGGCCAGTGGTTCCCAAATTCAGCACCAGCAATCGTGCAGTGGCAATGTGGTAATACAGAACTAGCTCAGTATGGACCATTAGAGTGTTTTTTTAAACGGTTCAGATTTTTAAACGTGGATTAAAAAAAGAGGAAACCTATTTTAAAAACAAAATACAAATTAAAAGTACAGACTCACCTGATCAATAGCATCTGGATTTTCCGACACGTCAAATATCACTGCCGTAGCTCCTCTCTGGACCGCCCTCTTTGCCTGAAAGAAGGAGAAAGAAAGTGAGAAACCAACTTCATCCCTTCGTCTTTACATTTCACACCAGCAAAGAAGGGGGAACAATTCCACCTTTACATTCACACCGGTCCTGAGAGACGAGATGAAAAAAAGATTTCATCAGTAATACATTCTGCAGTTTCTACAAAGACTTGTTCCAAAACATATCTTGGATCTTGTTTGTCCCTCAGCTGCTTTTATGTGTTCCACTCTCACTGATGAAAGGGGCCAATTTAGAGTAACCAGTCAACCCATAGTGCATGCTTTTGGACTGCAGCACTCGGAGAAAACCCACCGGAACACAGAGAGAGCACACAAATTCCACACAGAAAGGCCGATCCCCATCCTTACCTTTACCACACTTACTTAAAAACATCTCTCAAACCTCATTTCTCACTAATCCTCCCTCACAATATAGGGACGCTTTTGCCTTTTTTTTAGGACTAGGTAACAGTTAGGGGTGCACGATTCGGAAAATCTCACGATTCGATTGCAATTCTTGGGATCATAATTCTATTAAAGAATCGATTCACAATTCACGGTTTAATCCATGATGAATGTGTTTCCAGATTATTGTTCCGAGTTGCTTTTCCCATTTGACTCTGGCAGATCAACCAAAGATAAAATAAAATAAAATAAAAAATAACTGAATCAAATGTGGTTTACTAAATGTAATGCATATGTATGGACACTGACTGCACTTCCTTCTTGCTCACATGAAGGAGGTCTGTCTGGACAGATTTCAACACCACCATGTATATGACTGGCGAGCTGAACTCGTGTTGGGGGAAAAAGTAAACAAGTACCATCACGTTCACAGAAATATGAATCAATTTTTTTGGAATGCATGAAGCGATTCTGAATCGTGATTCGATTCAAATTCGATTCGATTTTTTCACACCCCTAGTAACAGTAGTGCTTTGTTTTAAACATTCTTATTGGGCAGGACTTGGGCCAACATTTTTTTTGTTTTAGAAGTGCTTTATAAATACATGTCTCGTAAAGTGTAGCAAAAGGTTCTTGTATGACAGAGAAGAATTTCAAATATACACTACCAGTTAAAATGAGATTTACTACAATGGCATGTTACACACCTAATGTTTACAAAAATAAACTCAAAATTCTTTGCAAACAAATAAATGAACAGTGGGTTGTGAGTGCAGAAAGGATGCAGGAAACCGTTACACACACTTTGTATCTTAAAGGAAGACTTTGACTTTCTTCTCTAATCGTTCACTGCACAATTGTCCAATGTTTAAAGAAAAAAATAATCTGCAGTTTATGAAATAAATGGAAAATTTAGTGGCCAAAAACTTTGGTAATGACAGTATAAGTCTTTAAGTAAGTTTTTCACATCTCAGTGCTGTTTGTTTCTCCTCCTCCTCCTGGGCGCTAGAGGTCGCTCTGTAACTTCTGATAGTCTGTTCCAAGCAGCTTAAAAATGAAAATGCGAAGTCCAGTCCTACTGAGGAGAGAGATGTTAAAGCCTGGTGTGTGGTGTGTTTCAGTGCACTTCTGTACAGATTAAAATCTCACCTCAACTTTAACTGAGAAAAAAATACATTTAAATAGAAAAAAAAATATGAAAGAACAGGTTAAGTAAGAGACTCCATAATCACGTCTCTGCAAAAATGTCATGTGGAAAGTGTGTGTGGAAGAGGGAGTTTTATTAACTATTTTAAATTTATGTAGTTGTGTGCTGGCTGCAATGTGGAGCGAGTGCTGGTAAAACCCAGTGCGGGAAGTGAGGCCGAGCGAGTTTGCCTTCTGCGTTCTGGCTGCAGTTTAACAGCAGAGCGTCTGTGCAGACGGACAGACAGACAGAGTGGACACTTCGTGCATGAGGAAGGAAGGAAGAAAGAATGAACGAAAGAAAGAACAAAAGGATAAAAAAACAAAGGGAGCTGAAATAAGAGATAGTGACAGAAAAGTAGAAAAGATAGAGTGAAAGAAAGAAAAGAGACGCACGGAGAAAAAGAGAGAAAAACAGAAAGACAAAAAGAGGGAGGAAAAGAAGACAGAGATAGACAGATAAAGAGAAAGAAAAAAGAGTGAGATATGAGAAGAAGAGTGAGAGAGCTATCAGCATGTACAACTTTTGTGAACACGTGAGACGGAGAGAACTCATGGGTTTGGTGTGCAGCAGTGTGTGTGTGTGTGAGAGAGAGAGAGAGAGAGAGATCAAAAGGACAAGAGAAAGCAAACAGTTCACACACAGCTTTTGATCTGCAGGCTTCGCTGGCTTCCCTCCATCCAGCTCTCACCTCCACACACACAGCGCAGGAGAGGGAGAGCAGCGGCATGTTACAACACAGGAAACAGACACAGGGACACACACACACACACACACACCACACACCAGCCATTAGGTGGTTATCTGAATATCAGAGAGCCGACCAGCAGCATCAGAGCTGGGTTTAATGGAGAACGGTGAATATTTTTCTCTCAACAATAAACACTGCCTGCAGAGCACTGCTGGACTTCTGTCTGAACATACTAGACAACCTGCTGGAACTTTAATGAACTTTCTGGAAACTGGACTGCTTTTAACATGGTGGTCCCTGCAGAGAAATCACTTAATGGATTCTGGAGAGGCTTAACAGACTACCTTCTGCACCCAGTAGAGGAGATCTACTGGACTATATGAAGATGTGCTGGACTACTTTCTGGACTCTCCATAGACCTTGAAGAGATTTACTAGATCCTGTAGTGATCTAAAAGACTATGTCTGGACCTACTAGCCTGCTGGACCCTGGAGAGACCTACTGGAACCCACTGAGACTTACTAGAATCCCTTCTGAATGTCACAGAGACCTGCTGGACCCTGCACAGACCTGCTGGAACCCATTGACACTTACTAGAATCCCTTCTGAATGTCACACAGACCTGCTGGACCCTGCACAGATCTGCTGGAACCCACTAAGATGTGCTGCACACTGCACAGATCTGCTGGAACCCACTGAAACCTGCTGGATCCTGCAGAGACCTACTGGACTACCTTCTGGACCCTGCACAGGCAGAGACTGGACTACTATCTCAATCCCCCAGAGACCTACTGGACCTAACAGAGACATACTAGACTACCTTTAAGATCCTGCACAGACGTGCCGGACCCTGTTGTGAGCTTACCAGACTACCTTCTAGACCTACTAGATCCGATAAAGACTTCCTTTGAGACCTACTGGACTTACCTTCAGGACCCTGCAGAGACCTGCTACACTACCTGCAGGACCCTGTAAAGACCTGCTGAAATACATTCTGAACCCCACAGAGACTTTCTGAACATGCTGAGACATGGGCCTATGAGATCCTGCGAAGACCAAATGGACGGTTGGACACTTCAGACTAAGAACTATACAACTCTTAATTCAACTGTTAACTTTGGAAATACAACACACAGCTCAGCAAGTAGATTCATGTGACCTTCACTAAACATGCATCATTCCTCTTTCTCATGTTACCCTTGCTGAGCCTGGCCTCTTCCTCTTGTCCTCTAAGAGAGTTTTTCTCATCAATAAAGCTGCTTTGTGACAATGTCTGGTTAAAAGAGCACTGCAAAAATAAACGCCTGTGCACAGAGTCAGAGAGCAACCACATCAAGCACTATGAGTCGACTCCATTTCTGGGTGACTGCATCACTCACTGCACCAACAACAAACTGGCAGCGGCTGTTGGCATCGGGAAGGGGGCAGGGTGGGGGAGAGGGGTGATTTCAACCCCGAGTCTGTTATTTGTGAGCCATCAGAAAGCAGGCAGACGTTGGGGCCTTGTGAAGGGGAGAAGAAAAGCTCCCAATCATACCCACGACCGCCCTGATCGCCCGATTCGGCTAGGGAGAGAAAGAAATAAAGGGGGAAGCGGAACACAGAAAGAGACAGAGGGAAAAAAAAGAAAGAAGAGAGAAAGAGGAGAAAGAGAGAGAAATTGAGAGGAGGAGGAGAGAGGAAAACAGAAAGGAAAATATGGACAGAGGGAGACGCAGAGAGAAAAAAATAGAGAGTGCCACAAATAAACAGAAATAGAGAGAGATAGAGACCGAGAGAGAGAGAGCAAGAGATTATTGTTCTGGCAAACTGTTGGTGCAAATAACATTTTTATGGTTATGAATATTGGTCATTTTTTGATACATCTGTTCAAAATCTCAATATTGTTCCTTGTTCTTTGTACTGTTGATACTGGAGTCATGTTGTCTCTATATACACTTATATATAGCAGAGATAACTTTGATTTTCTCGCTCTCTCTTACACCAAACCCATATTTTCTGTATGTTGTATTTGCTTATTTGATCAAGTCCATATTGCACAAACAAGACTCATTTGTGATTTGCAGATTTTTCGACAGTGTTACCGCAACGGCATGAGACTGTGTTTATGACACACTGGTGCATTACAACATCGTAGCATCATGACACACATTTCCAAACACACGTTAGGACAGAATTTGTCTGTCCTCCCTGCAGGGAACTGCTCGGAGTTCTGATAATATGATCCAGCTGGGGCTGTAAGATATGACCATCACAATTAAATGAACATTTGACCTGTTACGATAAATGAACGATTACATTGTTTTGGGTTTTATCATTAGATATTTGCCCACATAATTCACTGACAAGGTCTGTGGTGTAAATACGCTCAACTCTTAAAACTGGGATATCTTTTCTAATGAAAGAGTGCATAATCTTTGTGATTTTAAAATGACTGGTGGCAGACTGGGCTGGGCGGAGTCACATGCTGGTAAGGAGACACTACATAAACACACAAAGTTGAAAGTATTAACAGAATTCTTATTTAAAAAAAAAAAATTAGCAGGATTTCAAAAACAACTGAAATAATCATCATGAGCAAGATTATGTCGATTGGAGGTTCTGAATGCTGGTCTCTGAACATTTTTTGACTAACTGCAAAGCCCTCCTATTAACCATTAAGGTGAGGGCCATATTTACAGGTTGATATTTGTTTTTGGGTAAAAATTTAATTGATGAATGCTGAAGAGTATACTGTAAAGCAGATAAGCTTATTGGGTTCTCTTTAGTTGTACAGCTTTAAGTGAAAGTGAGGGAGTATTTGTCATTGTGAACACACCACAGCACAGCACACAGTGGACCACATCGACATGTGAACTCTGCATTTAACCCAGTCATGAAGGAGGAGTGGGCAGCTGACATGGGAAGTGCTTGGGGACCATACTCATGAGTAGAGCTTAAACGATTATTTGAATAACTCGAATAATTCGATTACAAAAATTCATTAATTCATTGCACTCTCTAGTGCGTGAGCCGCTTGTGTTTCACATGGATGCTTTTTAATGACGCACAACGTTTTTAGAGGCGCAATCAAGACAAGACCTGATCCCTCATGTGAAAGTGTTTGTGAGATAATCCGTGCACAAAAACAGAAGTAAATACGTAAAAACATTTTTGCGATGTAAACACGCGCCCTGTTTGTGAGCGCTCGTGTTAGCGCGTCATTACTCGCTAAAACGCTCCAGTTCAGTTTAAACGTCCCCTTTATTACAGACAAAACGTATATGTTAGCTGATAAATAACCACAACAATCAGCGTTCCACTCACAATACATCTGTTTATTGAGTTTCCCATAGATTTTCCATAGTTTATTCTGTAACGCGCGCTAAACGCTTTGTGACGCAGCTCCGAGGGGCGCGCAGGGGATTGTGGGAAATGTAGTTCTCTTCCGGAAAGGCCAAAAGCAGCTCATTTTATAGGCCAAATTGGTTCAAAATGAGCAAAAACTTCAGTATTTCTTCAGTTTCAATTGATCAGATTTTTTTCTTCAATTTTATAATGTTATAGTGTAATCAATAATAAAGAAATAAAGAAAATTTATTTATTAAAAAAAAAGTTATTCTATATTCTGGTGGATATCAAACGGATAAAGAAGTGTTAGAATGTTACGCCATAGATCATAAATAGACAATAATAGATAAAAAAAGCTCTGCAACTCAGCAATAAAACAATGTTCTTTTATTGTTCTTTCAGTTCTTTTATTTGACCTAAAGCTAAAAATAACAAGTCAGCTTTCATCAGAAATGTGCTGATTTCATAACTATGTCAGCATTTACACATCAAACTATGAGTAGTGCAGGGCGTCCTAAATACAATAACATAAAGCACGTATTGCTAACTTCTACTCACACACTAGAATAAGCCTAAAAACAAATGTATTGTCTTTTTAAAAATAATAATTTATCGATTAATCGATAAGAAAATCGATAGAATACTCGATTACAAAAAGAATCGATAGTTGCAGCTCTACTCATGAGTACCTCATTGGTACATCTACAGTTAAAAATTGTGTGCAAGTGTGTTCTTATAATGACGAATGTAAACATTCTACACTATTCATTATATAGATTTTCATAAGAACAACTTAAAGAAAAAAACCTTAAGATATTGGTGAAAGAGGCTCATTATCTCCATCTCTCAGTCCCTCTATCTTCCATTTCAGTAATATTCCTCACCTCACCCATCTCTCTCTCCCCTTCTTCCTCTGCACTGCTATAATTAAAGTAATTAAGTCTTCTGAAAGTGTTGCTCGCCCTTTGGGGTGTAATTTCATGTTGCCTGCTGGCCGCCGCGTTTATTCTGAGATAAAGGCATACTTTCCTCCTTTAGAATGTCCTTACATGTGGTTAGGAACACTCAGCCCTCCTCGCTTTCTTTTTTTTCCCCCCTCCTTCTCTGAGAAAGCGCAGAGGTTTTCTGAGACAGAACATACAGACAGGAAGAAACTCCCTGACCTGAGAGATCTTACTGCAACACACAACCTCTTTTAAACTTTATATTCTTGTTTCAACAAACGTTCAGATGGACAGATTTGATTAAACATTAACATTTTAATAGGAATCACTTTTACGGTGTGTCACAATTTTAAACTCTTGTCTGAAGGCGGGACTAAAATATTAACCTGTGGACTGACAGAAATTCAAAATGCAAATAGTTTTTCTGTTTGTAGTTTGTCCAAATATTTAAGCAACGCAATGCTGGGTGTCAGATTAAAGGCACGTTGGCATAACACAGGCACGATTTCAAACTGAATACAGGCCAGAGGAATGTGACTCTGCAGAACACTCCCACAATTAAGGGAACTCTCCAAATTACAGTGAAGTGTGTATAAAATACAGGTGTGTTTACAAGACGGTCTGGGTCCTGAGGGTGTGTGTGTGTGCGTACACACAAAAAAGCAGCTCTGAGAAACAACTTAAATATTCACCTTTAACCTGTTACAGCGATTAACACACTGAGAAATAAAGGTTAAAGTTGGTTCCGAGTTTTATAAAGCTGAAGTCAAGTGTCAAGTAACACATTTACATCTTTTTCCACCACATCTGTAGATCTTCACTGGGCTTTTTGGGCTGGACTCTTGAACATGGATTCAGCCTAATCTTGGACTGAGTTGCAATACCAATGGAGATTTACCACTCAAAGTCAAAGTTAGTCTAGAACTAGTCTTAATCTTAGACTGGAAAACTGGCCCCTTATGTTTTGTGATGATCGACTTAAAGCATCAAATATTAGATTCTTCTTGTCTAAATAATCCTATTTCGACGCCTCTCATACCTCTAGTATTTGTTCACCTGAGAAACAATTCACAAATACTTTAAGTAAGAGTTCAAATAAAGAGTTTGGAATCAGCCATCAATCACATTGACACTAAGGTTAAATATTTAAGCTGCTCAATAATAAAAAAAATTCTCTAAATGCTTCCTTACAAACATCGTTACACATTTCCTTACACATACAGCATTTCCGTCAGCAATACACACTGTTTATGGCACAACTCTCCACCCTGCTCGCTGCTGATTACCAACACGACATGTTTGGGAAACGCTATCCTGCGTCATATTCATGGAAACACAGACACAAGCCCAGCCCCCGATCAAACTTCCCTCACACACACACACAGACAGACACACACACACACACAGCCGAAATATCTCCACTCACACACTTATCCACGGTCATGTTGCTCTGTTCCACACAGCCAGACGAATATTTCTCGCAAAACCCATTTTCATTGTTTTTATATTGTCTGAGTGACATTTTGCTAAAGATTTTATCCAAAACTGACTCAGACTGAAGTCAGCCATATACTTCAAAAGGAATCTGTCATTTTACCCAAAAAAGAGTGTAAATAACACATACACACACACACCATTGCAAGTCCTCCAACGCCACCAAACACACACCATCCAACACCACACTATTAAACACACTCCCACATCTCCAAACATGACTTCAAGAACCAAGACGTTTTGGGGTTGGGGTGGTGGTGGCCTAAGCATGACCCTTAACCCCAGGTGGCACTAAGGCAACTCTCCCTGTGAATAAAAAACCGAAGTTGCTTTGGGCAGGAGCATCTGGTAAACGCCAAAACAGTTGCAACCTATGAAAATGTACAGTCAGGAGCAGCACAAATGAGGTGAGATGAAGGGTGAGGATGACTCTAAAAGATAGCAAGAAAAGGCACCCCAGACCGACAGTTAGACTTGTCTAAAGCTCTGGGCCCCAGTGAGCATTTCCTGACTGCTCAGATGCCCTCTCTAGTCATTTATCATGCTGTTTACTCGTTTAAAAAAAAAAAAAAACTCCCTCCTTCTCTTCCTCGCATTCAAACAATCCGTCTTTGGAAAAACACAGACGCTAATCAAAAGCCCATCGGGTCTCACGCTGATCCGGGCCAGTGGAAACCCTGCGGCTCCGGACGGACACCCGCTAATTAAATTTCCCCTCCGACTTCTCTCTCCTCTGTCACTCCTTCCCTCTATTCCTCCTTCCCTCCCTCGCTCCAAGGGTGCGTTCTGTTTTCCTACCGGTGCCGATTTCCCACTTTTGTAATCCACAGGAAAAATAAACAAGGCTTCTCGTCAGGGATGTCATTTTAATCCTGTATACACACACACACACAGACAATTTTCTCTTTGTTGTTTTGCCTCTCTTTCCATCTTTCTCCTCTAGTCAGATACAGATGTAATCTATATCAGGACTAGTGCTGTCCCAAACAATTATTCTTTAAATGAACGATTATTTTTTTCAATTATTTGACTAATCTAACGACCAAATGTTTAATTAAACAATACATTTAATGATAAGCAATTATTTTCCAGTTAGTTATTTCATATAACAAAACATGGCGCATTGCAGTTACAGAACATTTAAACAACACGTCAACACAAATTCCACGTCGAAGAGCTTTTATAATTGACGTCGTCAATTACACTGAAATCAGGACTAAAGATTAACCGATTATCGGTCTGGCCAATTAAACATGTGAACGTATGAGAGATTAAACACTCATTTGTTATTTGTGTTTATTATGCTACATTTCGACACCATTTTACAATTTTACAGCAGAGAGATAGTTCAAAATATCAGTTCTCTGTCTTCATTAGTAATAATCAATCTCGTTATCATATCGGTCGACTGCTAATCTGGACAATATGAATGTCTCACATGATGTACCACACTTTACTCCTCTTACTAACTGATCCATAAATTCTTAATATCTATTGGCTTTTAAGTATTTAAGTATGAATATATCTGTGGCAACTGGCTTTTTTCAATTTACTTTTCTTCTCCATGTTTGTTGTGCTACTTAAAATCTAATAAAAATAACTGAAGTATAAATTCTAAATATCTTTCCCCAATTTCCGCTAACTAACTGTAATCTCAGCACTTGAACTGACTAATAAATTGTTCAAATCCAATCCAAATGTTCTGTTTCAATATATTTTTTAACATTAAAATATCCATGTAACAAACATATCCATAAAAAGAGGAAGGAAGGGAATAAAAGAACAGCAATGAAGAGACAAGCAGAGACATACATTTGTAAATTTGCAAAAATATTAAGTGCAGTAAAGCAGAAGACAGTGTTTTTTAAAGAGCAAAAGAGCAGTGTGCAGTCTACAGGTCAGGTGGCTCTCTGGACTTTAACAACATTTCAGAGGAACTGCGTTAAATCTGATCAACCTCCAGCAGCATCTGAAGCAGAATCAATCACACAGTGTTCCTCTTATATATTTAAACACACACACACACACACACACACAGTCTAAGTTTTAATCAGGTTAGCACTGAAGGAAGCCACTGCTGATGCTGCTCAAATCTCATCAGACACAAAGGACAGTGCAGGTCATACAGAGTTTAACATCGAACAACTCGACACCCAAAACACACACACACACACACACTCCACCTTACACTACACACACACACACACACTCCACCTTACACACACACACACAGCAAAGCAGCATCAGGTTTGTTTTTAGTGATGCATTCTCGACTATGTAAAACTAAATGTAAAACATGCAAAAAAAACCCTCCTCATTTATTTATTGTTAATATAATTAACAATTTTCACAACAAAGTAATGTGAAATGCAACTCAGGTGTGACCCGGTTAATGTAGCAACAAAATGGCCAGGACTTAATATCCAGAATAGAATTTGTTGGAACTGCATAACTGGGTCAAATGAGGCCAAAATGTGAACATTAACTCACAAATGTGAGTGACTTGTGTAATGTAGAAATTCAATTACTGTTTATACAAGTACTAAAGAAGCAAATTAAAGCAGCAGATCCACATGTAAGTGATTCTCAATGCAGATGTGTTCGAGAGACATCAGTATCACAGCATTAACACCGTACACTACCCAACACTCCTCAGTCCACCAAACACACAGCATTAATCTCACCACCGTATGCTACCAAACACACCCCCAAGCTCAGCAACACCACACCATGCCACCAAGCAAACACCACCCAACAACATGGCACAAAACGGAACCAACTACACGCTATCATCCAACATCACACAAACTACACACCAAAGCCACCAAACACACGCCCTCCAACATCACCCACCCACACAACTCAAATGCTACCAAGCACACGCCTCCCAACACACACCCTGCAACATCCCCCAATAAACTCCCAACCCATTCTCACCAACGCCACCAAACACACACAACTCAAATGCTACCAAGCACACGCCTCCCAACACGCACCCTGCAACATCCCCCAATAAACTCCCAACCCATTCTCACCAACGCCACCAAACACACACAGCCCAAATGCTACCAAGCACACACCTCCAAACACGCACCCTGCAACATCCCCCAATATACTCCCAACCCATACCCACCAATGGCACCTCTCCAAACACATGCCCTTCAACATCACCCAACATACCCACCAACCCCACACACCACTCAATGCTTGGTTAGTTCATACCACCCTCACCACACTACAGTCCCACTTACACACCACACAGTTCTACTAACACCAGCTCCAAAACTTTTTACCAAAGTCTCACACTCGCCAACACACTGCCCAACACAGCTCTCTCACCAACCAAACACAAGCCTGCACTCATCTGCACCTAACACACGTTTTCCCACACACACTGCAGATAAAAGCTGAACACAAACACACCATTACTTCATTAAACACCTTAAACCTGCCTAAATCTCTTAAACACCAGATTATAAAGAATCTCCTGTGGAAGAAAGCTAAAGCTGCAGAAAGAAAGAGAGAGAGAGAGAGAGAGAGAGAAAGAGAGAGAGTGAGAACGAGGGAGGGGGGAGGAAGAGGAAGAGGAGTGTCTCTCAGGCAGTCAGATGGAGTGTAATTACAGGGACGCAAACACAACCTGCGTTCATACCTCTCTAATCCAAGCTCCCCTTCAAGTGCGCTGCTGTGTGTGTGTGTGTGTGTGTGTGCACGAGAGAGAGAGAATGAAAGAAATAAGAAATAACAAATAAGTTACTAATAAGTCATTCTTTCGTTTATTCACTCACTCAGTTAAAGTCTCAAACTGTGTGTGAGTGAATATATGAAAGAATGAATAACTGAAAGCCTCTGAGCGAGCGCGAGTGCGTGTGTGTGTGTGTGTGTAACAGGATGCCGTATTTGGGAGTTTTTCCCCCTCTGGTCAAACACTAAAGTAGGTTCAGGTTCTCACTTTTGTGAGACTTCAGACCCCCTCCAAAAACCTGATATTAAAGTCACAGATAAACTGATGCTAAAAGTTTCCATTAACTATCATTGACTGTTAGCCACAGTAGCGGCGTTAGAGAGAGCGTCCCTTTAAAGGAGAAGCAGGTGAACGACAAAAATATCAACTTTGATTAAGATTAGCATCGTCTTTTCTAACTGTTAGAAAGCTGGACCTTTTCATTCAGTGTTTTACTATTTCTCTTTTCCCCTCAATCATTTTTCTTCCTCCCTCCTTCCCTCTTTCGCTAGCAGGCAGAGCTCATCTCTCGTTTCTCCCTCCTTTGTGTGCTGGAGAGAATAGTGGTGTAACCTAACCACCGCTGCTGCCCGTGCTCCCACCTCTCTCTCTCCTTTACCCCCTCCCTCGCTCTCTCCCTGTCCAACCGCCGCTCCGCCACCTGAGACCCACCAGGTGCACCGTCTCTCCTCCTCCTCCTCTTCTCCACTCCACTCGTTCCGTATTGCTCACTCCTTCTCTCCGTCTGCAACTCTCTCTCTCTCCATCGCTCCTTATCTCTCCCTCCATGTCTCGCTGCATTCCTCCTCTCAATCCTCATTTAGCAGGTGCAGCATGACAGGCTCCTCCATCACTTTTTTCCCTTCTTTATCTCATCCCTCCATCATCTCCTCCCTTATTTTTCCTTCATCTTTTGCAGTTATTCTCACTTAGCAGGTGTGTGTGTGTGTGCGCGCGCACATGGTTTCTTTCTCTCTCCCTCCGTCACACACACACACTCCCACTGGAGGGTCGAAAAGGCTTAAAACTCAAGGATAGAATGACACATAAAAGAAGAGAAAGGCAGCCAGGAGCAGGGTTCAAAAGGGAAACATTCAGACGATTACTCTCTCTCTCTCTCTCATGCCTTTAATCCTTCTTTCTTCTGCTCTCTCCATCTCTCCTCACTCACTCTTTTTTTACTCCATTCCTCCACCTTCCTTCGTCTCTCTCTCTCCTCCATTAGCTCCTTTACTTTTACTTCCTCCGCTCTTCATCACTTGTTCTCTCACGCACACTTTTATTCTTTCTTCTGCTCTCTCCATCTTTTTCCACTTTTTTCCTTTTCTTTCAGTATTTATTTCTCTCCTACTCTCTCTATGTATTTCTCTTTTTCTCTTTCTCCATCTTTTTCTTTTTATCTATCTTTATCTCTTTTTTCTCTTTCTCTCTTTTTATATCAGTCATTCTCGCTCTCTCTCCATCTTTCTCTTTCAGTCTTTCTCTCTTTCTTTCTATTTCTCTCTCTCTGTCCTCTTTCTGTCTTTCTTTCTGTCTCTCTCCCTCTCATTTTTCTCTTTCTCTCACTGTGTCTTTCTCACTCTCTTTTTCCTCTCTATCCCACTCATTTTTCTCTGCTCGGCTCTTTTCCTCTTCTGTCCCCGTCTTTCTCTTTCCTTTCTCAGCCGTCTCTCCATCCCACCTATGTTTCCTTCCCCCACCCAACTTGTCCTTTCTTCCTCCTCCTCTGTATCGTTCATTTCCCCATCTTCCTCTCATCCCTTGCTCCCTCCCTTGCCCTGCTTGTCTTAAAGCTCAGCGGGTTTCCATTCTTCCATCGCTAAAAGGAGGAGGAGAAGAGAGAGTGCTCGTGGAGCGAAAGAACGCTTGCTTTCTCGGCTCGGCTCACTTTCAAACACATGACACAAGCCGCTTCCCAGTGGCCATGGCAACGAGCGCAGCGGGCCGCGAAAGGCGCGACTTCATCCTTGCAGAGAGAGAGAGAGAGAGAGCGTAAAGAAGGAGAGGAAAACAAAAAAAAGAGAGAGAGAAAGAGAGAGAGAGGAGGCCAATGGGAGGAGGAGGCTCCGGGGAGAGAACCTTTGACACGGACCAAAGGAAAATCTACTGAGATAATATCACACACACACACACACACACTCTCTCTCTTTCTCTCTCACACACACACACACACACACATAAAAGAGGAACCCCAGAGACAGGGCCTCACCAATGCTCTCATCCCCCCCAAAAACCCTCCTCTCTCACGCTTTTGGGGGGAGTGTTTTGTTGAGAGTGAGTGTGGTGTGTGTGTGTGTGTGTAAAAAGTGTGCAGAAATCACTACTAGTCAGCAAGAAGAACACAGAGGGACGTTGCAGCTCAGAAGTGTGTGTCGGGGTGTGTGTGATCACTGATTTTTTTGTGCTAAATTAATGTAATGATTTAATGTTAAACACTTTAACTAACTTAAAAAGAAACTGTTCAATTATAAACTGTTTTAAAGCATATTTCTTTGATTACTGGTTTTGGTTACTCTACTGTACAACAAAACACACCCTAAGTAAGACTCTAAAAGCAACACCCAGAGGAAGACAGAGGCACGTTCATGTGGCTCACAAGTGTGTGTGTGTGTGTGTGTGTGTGTGTTTAAGCGTGTGTTAAAGAGCTGCAGGTGGTTGGAGCAGCTTCCTGCCTTCTGGACTCTTCACAGAGAAAAATCACATCAAACAGCAAGTAATCAGAGCAGTATTCAACACACACAAACACAAACACACACACGCACGTTTATTTCACTATACTTTTGGGGACATTCCATGTACGTAATGATGTTTAGCTCAAAAACACAAGCTCTAACCACAAGCTCAGTAATGAACACAAAACATGTCTGCACTTTTAGTCTAATTTTAGATTCTTTTTTAAAAAGCAAAAATCACAAAAAGTATGTCTGTGTCCAGTCTGCTGGGCAGTGGTGGAAAGATCGAATATAAGGAATATAGCAGTTTAATATGCAGATGTATAGTCTCATAGATTGAATTATAGTTATGTGAGTAAGTTTTAATTGGTTCCTTCATTGCTGTAAAATATGCCCCCAAAAACAAGTCTAGGTCAGAAACACACACAAGCTCCATCTGAAGACCTGCACATTGAATTGTAGCACATTAACTGTCATCATTTCTCTCACCCACACACACAGCATTAATGCAACGGAGGTGAATATGGTGCAACGAGAAAGAGATTAGTGAGGTAAAGAGAGAGACAGCGAATCAAATCACAAAGAGCAACTCAAATATTGTGATGTTTTTAGACATCAGACATTTGCATGAAGAAAACAATCTTCTCTTTTAATAAAAATAAAGCTAATAAAAAACCAGGGCATAATATGCATGCTGTCTGTTTGACGTTCTCATTTTGGAAAGATGCTATGGCCTTATTGACCACTGAATCAATGTATTGATGTATCAGTCAAAAATATTATCTTCCAGTGTCATCTTCTAAACTCCCCATTTTTACTGAGCATGTGCAGTGCTTGTAAGGATAAGTACAATCACTATTTCCCATATGGATTATAAATTTATACTATAAAACTACAAAGCTGATAACAGTGTAGTATAGTATACACGGACAATACCTGAAGAGATGGCGTGATTTAGAAAGTGACACTACAGTATGTGTGATGGACAGATGTTATGGGCTCGTTGATCATTAAATTGATGTCTCCGTTCATTGATAATTAAGCCAGTGTAGAACGATGCATCGTTACTCCTCTATAGTTTACTAGCACATGCAAAGTGAGGATGAGAAGGTAAGAGCTGAGCTGTGTGCGTGGTTATAAGAGCTCCAGCAGCTGTACTCAGACCAGTAAAACACACACACATACACACGCCGCCTCACAGGAAGCAGCTCACACTCGCACGCCGACATCCTCAACACAGACACACCGGTCGGCACGGCAGGTCGAGGTCAGGCCGATGTATGTGTGTGTGTGTGTGTAAGTAAAAGAGGAAGTATACGTGTCTGACCAAGACCTGAGACAGGAAGCAAAGGAATAGACTGTGTGTGTATCAATGACAGCAGTGTACACACACTGTGGTAATACACACACATATTAGACACAAATTTAGGCGTTGTACAGTTGCAGCATCTTTGCCTCACATTAGAGAAATGGAAATGAAAACCTTTATGAAATGTCTCTAAACACTCACAACCTCTTGACACATCCCTCAGCATACAGTGTGTCTGTGTGTGTGTGGTAAGAGAGGGGCATTAGCAGAGTTGTTAAATTATAAATGTCCCGTTCTGTCCTGATCTCTTACGGGTAATAAATGGGCAACAATGAGTGAGGAATGAGAGAGCGAGAGAGAGAGAGAGACAATAAGTGTGTGGAGAGAGAGTGTGTGAGAGAGAGAGATGAAAGAGGAAAGAGAAAAGAGAGGTGGGGAGAAAATAAGAAAAGAAGAAATCTAAGGGAAAACAAGAGGAAAAGTGAAGAAACCACACGAGGGAAGACGAGATGAAGAGAGGACGGGTGAGAAGCTAAAAACGGAATTAAGTGAAACACTGATCCACAAGGTGAGTAAAAGATAGGAGACGTGAGAGGAGATATGAGGAAAAAAAGAAACGACTTTACGAATAAGACGAGAGAGCAGAGGAGAAAAGAGGAAGTGACAGAAGGAAGGGAGTGACTATGTGTCATTGTGAACACAGCACACAGTGCACCACAACCATGTGACCTCTGCATCTGACCCATTCATGAAGGAGCAGTGGCTATCTGACATGGGCAGTGCTTGGAGATGGTACCTTGCTCACGAGTACCTCAGTGGCACTTTTACCAGTTCAGCTTGAAAAGCTGCCGTTTAAAAGTAACTTCCCCAACAATGCCGGGAGTTGTTACCTTGCCCAGGACGGTGAGACAGCTGGGGTCCAGCTCCGGTTGCTCCAGCTTCACCACACCGACCCAGCCGTACTCATACAGATCCTCCTCATCGTTATTGTTGCACAGGCCCAGAGGATGCATCTGACACAGAGACAGAGAGAATTTAACAATTACAATTAGCAAAAACAAACAACTTTTGATCTCACATTTATCTTCTCAACCCATAAGCTGTAAATATGTTTGTTTGTATAATAATTCAACATTTCTTTTTAGATTTTTTTCCCCATATTTTTATCTTTTAACAAGTGTTCTTTGTTTAAATTGCACAGTCAAAAGAAAAGCGGTTCAGGATACTTTTCACTGTGCTTGGTCATGTATAAGTATGACTGTGACAAATAAAGAATCTTAAATCTTTTGGGGGAAACTGTTAGGAGTCACATGACAGCAGTTTGGAACAAGGGGACGATCGATTATTAGCAGATTATCAGAGAGCTGAATTATAAAGAGTATAGAGCTTAGAAGGCAGGGAGATGAGAAGAGAAGAGAAGAAATCTGAGGGAAAACGAGAGCAATACAAATACGAAGATAAATATATTTAAAATGCTTTAACATACATTACAGTATCACTTTACATGCTTTTGGAAACTAGATTTAGAAAGTGAATCTGCTGTAAATGTGGAAATGAACATTTATTTCTGTTCCAATTCTAACATTAAAAGTACTATAGTAGACTGGGAATCAGGGTCAACTGGTTGTTGGCTTGGCCAATTATCTGCACTGACATTTAACATTTTAATGGTTATGGGTTTTGGTCATTTTTAAACTGACACACAAATAAATTAATTAAAAAATGCAATATGTTGGCTTAATTTACAGCCTGCATTACATATTTGCTACAACTTTGCTGTAAATGCTTTTTAGGAACTAGATTGAGAGAGAAATGTAATGTAAATGTCTCAACTTTCTTATAAACAAATTTAGGAAAACAAAAACTTAATATTGGTGAATGAGACCTAACGAATTTTATTGTGTCTTGCTATGTGTTTTTTAGTAGTAACTAACGTTGGACAATTAAAGGAACATTTTAGTGCCTCTTGGTGTGCATTCATAAAATATGTTGTGAATGACCATAAAACATCTCATTAAACATGAAAGATGTCAGATTTACATCAAGAAGGAATTGAAAGACTGTCAGAAGCCATGAGGAGTTTCAGAGCACAGCAAAGGTGCACGCACACACACACACACACACACAAACTTCTAATATAAAGAGGTTATCTGTGAGCTCTACAAAGCAGCGCTCGAGTGAAGCAGGTGCTCATAAAAAGCCTTGATGTTTAGAAAGTGCTTGGACAACTGGGTCAAAGATTATTCACTATTTACATAAGCGTGGAAAGAGGTCAGGCGCTGAGAACGGCTTTTTATGGCTTTGTGCGAGTTATCGACTTGAACACACCATTAAACACCACACAGCTTTACTCAACAACAGTCTATAAAATGTGTTGCAGAGGAAAGACGTGACAAAATACGCTAAAATTTTGCTTTCAAGAACATTTGCATACGGCTTTTGCAAATGTTGACCAAATTCTCCTAAATTTGTTCATTGTTGCATTCAGAAGTAAACTAAAATACCTTGCAAATGCTCCAAAAGAGTTGATAATTGACTGGAGTACAGCATCATTAATGACACAATCGAACAACGGCATTGCAACGTTTTATGGGCATTTTGAACATTCTTTGTAACTTGTAGTTGCAAAAAAATTATAATTGTTGAATTTGGTATTAAATTAACATTTTACTGTTCACTGTTTAAGTCATCATGTACTGGTATTAAGAAAAAGAAGTTTCTGATTCTTGTTTAACAAGGTATTGTAGCAAATGTAATATAAAAGGTGTGTAAAGGGTACTGTAATGTTAAAGGTGTGGTTTGGAATGACTTTACAAACATCATATTTTATTAAAGACCCAGTAAGGTGAATACCGTCCTTGGTTTGGTAACATGTGAAATGTGTCAGAAAAGTGTGTCTGAAAACATGTGGAAAACCCCTGAAGTCAGTTTTACGACATTGTGGAGTTAAGCAATTTAACAGTTTTTCACAGCTTTTCACTATAACGCAGCCTGCTTACGTGGAGTGGTTATGTTTAGCATAGCCCTGCCCAGATCTACTGCGCTGGCCCTGTCCACCTGCATAGCGTCAGTAGCCTACATGCTCGTCTGGGCAAGTTCGCGAAGAGAGTCCGTCATATGCCTCAAGTCTGAAGTAGTTCCTAATATCTCCATTCCCCCACCGCCGGCGGCTGCCGTTCAACCACCAAGTGTAAGTTTACCTATTTTGTGTTGTCATAAACTGTAAAATAAGCGGTTTGGACAATGAATGAATGAATGAATAGCATGTGTAGCCTGTTGTAAAGAACTCCAAATGATTAGCGAGTGCATGAGAACACGCTAATCCGTATGAGCTAATCCGTATGAGCTAGCTCAGATGTGAATTATAGAGATGGCGTAATGCATAGTAAAATGTAAGTTAGCAAACTATTTACTCTGTCAACTCACTCGTTTTTTTAGCCTCTCTCTGTCATTTTAGCCTTTAGCCTCCCGCTTGCATATTTCCTCGGCATTATCCCGTGTTGTATTGCGTATTAGCTAAGACTGTGCATACTATCCTGTCACTGTCTTCATCCCTTCCAGTGAAATGTACATTGGCAAGGTACAACACTGAACAACTTTACACAGTTTTACTTACACGGCTTTAGACTGATCTTTTTTAACAGTGCGTGTGCATGAGTTTTACAGTCGATGGGTAGGGGCTCTGTAGTAGTGGGCCGTGCTTCAGCGCTTTGAGCCGACACGGCTACAGCATCCGAGCGTACAAAGTACCGCCTGTATTTTCACCACTTTGAGACTTCATTTTACCTATGTAGCACTGTTCATGTTCGCGCAAGGTAATTAGTCACAGGTGTTTCTTTGATATGAGGAAGTTAAAGCCGATCTTATTTTGACCTCAGTAGGTATTTAATGATACATAACTTTAATAGTGAACAACAAAATGTCAACAAATTCAACAACAATTTGTTTTTTGCACTTACAAATTACAAAGAATGTTCAAAAAAAGGTCACAAAGTCTCATCTTGTCAATGACGATTCGCTCCAGACGTTGTTTAAATCAGTTTGCTGGTGTTACAAGGTATTATAGCTAAACGTGTAAACGGTGTGGTGCTCAATATGATAACCACTTTGTGCAAATTTAATTCTGAATGCAACAACACAATTTCTGAAAATCGACTGACAAAGTTATAGGCAAAGGAGTTCATTCTTTTGACTCACAGTGTACATTACAGTATAATTACAGTATAAGTTTACATGCTTTTTTAGAAAGTAGACGCACCGGAACAATGTAAATGTGGAAATTAGCATTAGAAAACAACATGAACAATTTACCATTTATTTTTCTTTTAAATCTGACTTTAAATATGCTAGTAAATTGTGATGCATGACAAACACAACGTACAAAACAGAGAAAGGTGTAATCAAAGGGGTAATCAGGTCCAACACAAAGTCCTAAAACCTGTCCAGACATTGACACACACACACACACCCACCCCGAGGCCCCCGAAATGTTACCTAGCCCCCTATTTTTCTTCCTCTCCTATCTTTTTCCCCCCGCCACAGCAGCAGGTATTCCCTCCTTCCTCTTCTCCTCCTCTTGCTGCTCGTTCTCTCGTTCCAACCCTAAGGGGCAGCACTCTTTCACATGCGGATCACAAAACTCCTTAAAAACCTCGGCGGTAAAAAAAAACCTGCAACGCTCCTCAAATTTCACCTTCAACTGCCGCACCCTCGAACACCTCCAGACCTTGCCCAATCTGCCTAAAACCAATAATAACTGGAGTGTTTTCATCACATATTACGTTCACTTAAACTTTTGACTGGTAAGGTCCAAACTCACGCCACATTTCTGCCAAAAATCCAACTGAAAGACAATTAGGTTCTAAAATGTCTTTATGAAGTCAACTTTAAAATCACATCCCTGAATGAAAGTAGTTCTGAATTCAAAGTTCTAAATTCTCAAATAAAAGTTAGCAAAAAAATGGACATGCCGCATGGTGTGATAAATGAGCATATTTATGTCACCACAATACGATATTATTTTGATTATATAGTCAACGACTCAACGTCTGCCCGATATCACAAAGTCTGCTACAATATGATTTCCATTTGATTCAATTCAGGAGCCAGAAATCGTTGAGACAATATCATACAGACCCTCCAGGATTTCCAGATTTTGCGATTGCAACTATTAACACAAATTCAGCCAATCCCCGCAAATTCATTACTACCGAGCAATTTTGACTAATTACCACAACGTTTCCACAATTTTTGACCAATCGTTGTTTCCTCCAAAACGCCGAGCCATGCGTCAGCAAACTCACTTCCTTGTTACATTTAGAAAACTCAGGAAATGTGTGTGATAACACCTCACGTTTACCTTCAAAAATAACAATGATAAATTGTTAAAGAATTAATGAATAATTGTCAAAGAAAAGCGGGGAAAAATTCGTTAATTTTTCCACAACTTTCAACTTTAACAAAATGCCTAAAACACTGCAACTTTCATAGCTAATTTTTAGAAAAGCTGTCACAAAACCAGGCATTTTAGGCCACAACAATCTAAAAAAAAAAAAAAGCCTGCAAAATCCTGTAGAGACTGATCATATGCTGATTTAACACCATCACTTCTATTCATATCAAGTCTGATCAATGTTTTCATTCTGCACCAAAGCTATGGGCTCGTTAATCACAGAACTGATGCATCAAGGTAGATCAACATATCGTTACAGCTCTAACAATAACCAACACCACCACAGCGTCCCAGCATCACTGTCCGAAAACAACCCCAGATTTTCAATAGGGCTGCCCTCGCAAAATGCCCCCCTTGCACATGGCACGAGGCCAGAGAGGGTTGCCCCCAAATTTCAGCTCCACTAAGGCCAAAAGAAACAAAACCTTGTCACAAAAACATGTTTACTAGACAATAGGGGTCGGCCAATACTTTTTTTTTTGTTTACGCCGGGCCAATACTGATACCGACTACTACAAATCAAGAAGACACATATATTTAACTCACATGCATTTGCACTAAAAATGAAAATGTGTGTCAAAATGTAACTCTGGAAAGCCAGTGGAGGAATTGCATGTTCAGGAAAAAGTGGCAGGCGGTTTTTACATTTCCCCACTGAGAAAATGGGTAAAAAGGAGAGAAACTAAGAAAAAAAAGGAGGAAGTGTTTAAATGGCATGAAAAGGTCAGGATGATGTCATAGAGTGGGAAAATTTCCCCATTGAAGGTTATGGGGGGACGAAAAAAAAAATGTGACCACACTTTGTGACCTCATCTGATGTGAAAGAGGAGAAAGAGAGGAATGCAGTTCACACTTCACTCCGATGAGCTGCAATGAACTGATTTTAAGCCATGGTGCCTCTATGACAAACAATGTGGAAGTAGTTAAAAGTCTGCCGCAAAAATGTAAACCGATTTCAACATTTAGAATAACAAATACTCTAGAAGAAATGTCTTTTAGCATATTGTAATTTTTTATTCAAAATCAAAAAGCGCAGGGAGCTCCATTTTCGATATCAGTTAAAAAATGTAACATCGCCAAACATCGGCAGGTTGATAATCGGTCGAGCCTTGCTAGACAACGGCACTGTTTTCCATATTTCCCCAAAAAGTTCACCTCTCTCTTTTTGTCACACTCCCACACTTAGACACACAAGAGAGAATGACCTGATTTTGAGTTTGCAGTGAATTCAGAACAGCATATGCAGTGTGTACACACACACACACACACCCCCACTAGGAGGAAAATCACAATGCCAGTCACAGCACACAGAAAGTGTTCGACTCAGTCACTGACACAAATCACGGGGCCTTTGATCATCCAACAGCTACCTCAGCCCCCTCACCACCATCGCCCCTGGTTACGGAGCACGCACACACACACTGCATGGTGCAGTGCACGGCATGCTGCGTTGGCCGTCTTTGAAAGAGCTTGTCAGGCTTTCAGAGAGGCCTGTGATTCAAAGCGTCCTGTGTGTGTGTGTGTGTGTGTGTGTGTGGTGGCGGCTAAGGGATGAGAAACATAAGACAGGCTGAGTTTTTAACACAGGACTTTGGCCCTCATGCACTGAACCTTTACAACGTCGGCACCAGGAGAGCCGTGTGTAGACTCTTAACTACACACTGCTAAATTTAACATGCACACTTTCTAATCACACACACACACGCACGCACGCACACACTCGCCAGACGCTCAGCAGATCCGTCCTGCATACCGAATAATTTGAGGCAAAATAAACTCAGAAAAGACAGCATAATAAAGTTCAGTGTGCTGTTTAGAAGGTCGATCAAAGTTTTCTACTGGATTTCTAATGATAAATGTTAATTAGGGATTGGCCGACTATCAACATTTGCCATTTTTATGGTTATCTGTGAAATCTGAAACCAATATGATAAAATTAATTCATTTTAATTGTGATCGATTCATTTTCCCCACGTTAATTTTCACTTTCTGTACTAAGATGTTATAAACAAAACATTCTCGGACTTAAGCATATGGTAATTAGGTATTTACATCAGGTTTTGTGATGGAATTCTAAATCGGCCAACCCCATTACTGAAGCGATGCATTTAAGCAATCATTAGCTAGAGTTATTGCGTTACCGAGTTATATAGTGTGCTGCAGTTACAGTTAGTTTCAAGTTAACAAAAGCAAAATATCTTGCTTAAAGGAAGTATAGCTGTGCCTGTTCGTTTTCACTTCATTTCATCACATTTCTAGTTCAGCCACACTGCAAGTTCCACGACGCAGAAAGGTAGCAAGGGGTTTGGGACAAGGCCCTTCGTCTGCTCTGTGTTTTGTAAACATGAAAGCCCAACTGAAAATGTATGAGCCTTTTTGGTTCCTGAACAAACGCACGCTTCTGATCATGGCCATGGTGTTCCTAAAAGGAGCTGGCTGATTTTGTTTTAGGGTTGATACTGATAAGATTATTAATATAAGAGACAGATAACAATCAAAGAGGCCAATCTGGTGTAAAAATGCAATGTGACTATTTTATTACAATAAATACTCCAGCACCAAACGTCATTCATTTCTTCTTAGTATATATTTACCTCCGAGAACTTGTTCATGTTCCTAATACAAAAGTGCAGGGCCAAACTTGCAGTGCCTTGAGCGTTGATAGGCTAAACTTTTGAAGTCGAACCAATCATTCATTCCTCTAGACTTCACACAGAGAGAGTTAAAGTAGTGAATTTTTACTTTCATGTATTTTGCCGGTATATCGGTTTAAAAAACGACTGATAATCATAAAAATGTCTAATACTGGTGCTGACGATCAGCCGTGTCGATAATCGGTCAAGCCTTAACGTCCACGTCTAGATCTAAGTCTAAAAAAGACTGGTGTAAGTAGTTAAGATGGCCAGCTTGAGAACATGATGAAGTCTCATTAAACTGCTTTGGATTTCACACTGGCAGTGGCGAGAACGGCATTTAGGTCGAGTCCCATATCGCTTTCACTCACAACAATCGGCTAGCTGGGGGGCTCTCTGACACCTCTCCACGCAAAACACACACACACAGACAGACAGACAGACACACACACACACACACACACATATATGTAAGATTTTTCCACTGCCAGTCCCGTATGGAACGGTGTTTTACAATAAAGCTGCACTTTTGCTTTACCTTCTAAAAAACCTACCTTTAGAGAAAGTATCTCTTTAATGCAGCAGCAATGGTCTAAAGGCAATATCTCAAAATAAAAACATAAAACTAAAACTACTCCAGAAAAAAAGAACAGTCAGTGCTAATTTGAAAAAGAGACAAGTAGTAGTGCTGGGCGATATGAACTGGAATCAATACCATGATTATTTGAAGATTTTACCTCGATTAGGATTAATGAACAATTCCCCCCCCCCCGACAAAAATATTGTACTGTAAATATGCTCGACTATGAAAGCTATTAAATCCCTTAACTTTTTATATTAAAAACATGAAAGATTAAATATATGATGAAAAGCATTTAAATTGAGTTTGGTTTTGAAGTATTTGCTACATTTTGACATAAATTATCTTTTTTAAAGTTCATAATCTCAGCTATGAAATAATCAGTATTGGCCCTAATAATGTATATCGGTCGACCTCTAGCCCAGACATACAAAACCCACCCTCTTGAGAAGCTGGCTTTATGCCACTTCACATAAATGCTTCAGACCGAAAATGGTTTAACAGGACACTACCACCACCGAGTCAAACCTTGATAAACATACTAGCTACAGTCCATTCATTTTTATGAGCAGGAGGAGGATCCCCATCCCCCTCCCAAAATTTATACATAAAACCCCAATTTAACCTCTAAAATGTACTAGTTTATTGGAGGAACCAACAGACTGGCCTTGTAAACGGCTTGATTTTAATGCACTCATGGTAAAGTGCAGGAAGGAATCAGTAAAATTATAAATATACGAAAACCCTCGGCCTGACAACCAGATGCTGTAACACACACACACACACACACCTACATCATTCACACCCACAAGGCCAGGGGAGAGCACACACACCCACACCCTGAGTCAGGAGTCATAAAAACTCTTGCCCTAACCTCTCTAAATTTCTTCCTCATCCTGCCGACTTTGCCAACAACTACTATACTAGGGCTGGGTGATATGAGCTCAAACACATGTCCCGATTAATCAGACATTTCACCTTGATTACTACTAATGAGTGATTATTATTCATTTTGTTTTATTGCCCTCGTAGTTCACGGACAGGGTTTGTACTGTAAATATGCTCAACTATTAAAGCTGGGACATTTTTTCTAATGAAAAAGTGCATGTCTTTGTTTGAAACTAATTAACAGGAAAAACACACAGATGTAGTGGCAGACCTGATAACACACTTTGAGGGGACAGCACATGAACACACACACACTCTGGGAATTGAAGTCTTTTTAAAAAAGCATTAGAATAAAAAAAAAATCAAAATGCACAAGATTATTTCCATTATAGGGTTGGTATGTCAGTTTTGATAAATTTTTCGATTAATAGTCCAAGCCCTAATACACACACACACACACACACACACACACACACACACCCCAAAACTGCCCTCCACCCCCCCTTCTCCAGCACGAGGGAGCGGGGAGGATTTCCTGGAATAACAAACTGCCCTGCCAGGATGTGGACGAGGACGAAGGAGGGAGGGGGGTAAAAGGGGGCCGAATATTTGATCAAAGGCTTCAGCGAGCCCCCCTCGGGCCCTCGGCCACTTAGAGGGGCCGCCTAGCTCCCCCCGCCTCCCTCTCCCCCCCCCAGCCCTCCCTCCCAAACACTCGGGGCCAGCTTTTCAAACAAGGCCGAGAGCCTTTCAAACAAGGCCAAGTGCTCAGCGCTACGCTCGATTCGACTCAACTCCAAGCTGCATTGCGCTAGCAGGACACCAGCTGCACCAGAGGCTTTTCGGGATCCACCCCCTCCCAACAAACACCCGGCACCCCACCGAAATTCCCACACACCCCCTATGCCAATCCCCTGTTTTCATATAGGGTTTCTTCGCCACATACAGAAGGAGTGACGTTTGCCCATTTAAAAAATATTTTAGAGTAAACTTCAAGTACAGTATATCTTACATGCGTACAACATGTGGCGAGTATACTAATATAAAAGTGTTAATAGCATGGTTGTAAATGTACTATTTCAATACTTTTACAGACTAAATTGCTGCACCTTTTAGCACTGTTGTGCACTGTTATGGGCAAGAGCTGTAAACTTTTGAGTACTTGAATAAGTTTTGCGCTACAAATAAACTGTGAACCCGGGATGGGCAAAACAACAATTAGTTGAACATTTTACCTCCACTATGATTAATGAACCATTATTTTTCTTGTTTGCTTTTTCCTGCTGTTTGTACTGTAAATATTAGGGCCGCAACTAACGATTATTTTGTCAAACGATTAACCTGTCGATTATTTTTTCAATTAATCGATTATTAATCAGATAAAAAGGGGAAAAAACCTATTTCATTTTCAGCATTTAAAATAAGCCAAACTGTCTGTTTTGATTTTTCTATATTTAATTTTTACTCTCTAACATTATAAAACGGAAGAATATATTTTCTGATTAATTGAAAATGAAGAAATATTGAAGTTTTGCCCATTTTTAGCCAATTCGGACTCATTTTGGTCAATAACTCATTTTTGACTCATTTCTAGGAGAGAACTACATTTCTGTGCAAGATGGCGTTCCACATGACAGTCGCGTCACAGTAACGCGACGGAATAATCACTGAAAATATTAAGTAAATGCCTGTATTGTGAGTAGAACGCTGGTTGTTTTTGTTATTTGTCAGCTAAAAATGAGTTTTGTCTGTAATAAAAGGGAAGATTTGACTGGAACGCTTTAGTGAATGACTTCCCTGAGAGAGTCGTGGGCGCTAACCAACAGCGCATGTGTTTACATCGGGTTTCTACACTATTACATTCATGCGTTTCTACACGATTACTTCAGTTTTTGTGACGACAAGACATGGCACTGGTTCTCATCTCCTTCTTATTCTTCTTTTATGGCGGTCAGCGTCCAGCTTAATGCTGCTTTACTGCCACTGCGGCTTTGGTTAGCTTACAGCCCCCACATTAAGCGGTAACCACTGTATATATGTGTATAATAACATAGACCCAACTAATCAATTATTAAATTAGTTGCCAACTGTCTTAATAATTGATTTTCATAGTTGTTGCAGCCCTAGTAAATATGCCCAACTACTGATCTTTTCAATTGTACAACACGCACTGTACTAAGCCCCGCCCCCCAATTTTTTTAAGTTAAAGGTTAACGGTACTTGTTTTAAAGATACTTAAGTATTAACAGTATATCTTTTTTCACCGCATTGTTGCATTATAGTCACAACACTTACAATACCTAAAGTCTCTGACTAGCTTGTAGAACTTGTGGAATAAGGAATTGGTAGAATGTTAAAGAAAACCAGTCATTAGTTTATTTGTTAATTAAGTGTTCTGACCCAGCTCTGGCAGTGTGTGCTGTCTATATGTTAATCAGGAGGACAGTGCAGTAGCTGTAAATGCAGCTCAGAACATCAAATGAACATTCCAACCTGCTTAAAACCCAGCTCTACATCTCTAGCTTCATGACTTTCCAACAGCAACAACGTTTTAATCAAGACAGAAAACGGCAGAACTGTCTGAACTTGGTTTTATAGTTCCAGTCTACAGAAGTGATGTAACCCTACTGATTACTGATAGACTGACACCTGTGAAAAAAACCAATCAAGTTTAAGAAAAAGGGGAAAAACCATGCACTTTTACCACAGATTTGAAAGTAACAAGTACCTTGATAGAAATATAGTGATGTAGTATCAAATGTAGTGAAGTGAAAGTCATGAGTTTCCAAAACAAATTTGTCTTTCTTTTCTGTCTTTTAATAAAAACAGTGCTGTTCAATATAAAGTGACGTTACAGTGTGAATGATGTCTGATCAATGTTTTCATTTTGGACTGATGCTATGAGCTCGTTGATTGCTGAATCGATGTACTGATGTATTGTTACACTCCTACTGCTAATGCAATGCGGAAGTAAGCGTGTATCACCCACTCGGCTATAAATACACCAGAGAGACAGAATGCAGAAGAGAGAGAGAGAGACTAAAAGAGGGAGGTGGAAAAAAAAAAACAGAGGGAGGGAAGCTGGGCGCTGCGATGGCTCGCGACGCTTCGTTTCCCAAGCCCTGGAAATAACTTCAAAGCGAGACGGCTGCCTTGAAGAGAGACAAGCGATAGAGTTTCAGAGAGGCAGCTGGAGGAGCCTTAAAGGTAGAGCCTCTACTGAGAGTGTAATACTATCACAGGGAAAACGAAAAATGAGACCCCCCTCTTTTTTTCTTTAAGGGAGAAGACTTCCTCTCCTTTGTCCCCCCTCCCTGGACAAAAACGACAGAATTAAAAAAAAGAAGGAAAAAAGTTGTACCTGGGGCCATAATAATAACGCCCTGATGATTCTGAACCAATTCGAACAGTCCTGCGACTACTGGATTTTGAACTAGGGGGCGCTGTTTCGTATGGAAGTTTTATATAGAAGTCGAAACAAAACATACATTGGTATTTTTTCTGATCTCACTGTGACCCCCAGAAAACAACTTCTGCTATCTCGAGATCACAAGAAAAATAATGTGATCAAGAATACAGACTTTCATTATCTCAAACACAGGAAAAATAACTTGCAATCTTGAGATAACGAGAAGAAAAATAATATTAACGCGTCTTTATCACCTTCTGTAGCTTTGGAGAATTTTGTCTTCTTGGAAGACTGTTGCTGTTTTTTAAATAAATAAAAGTTGTGAGTCAAAGTGTTACCATTGTGTATTTATTTTAAATGAACATACTTTTGTGAAATACTAAATAATTATGAACAACATACAACTGTAGAGTTGAAGAAAACTCAATAAGCTAACGTTTAGCAAAAACATGTATTATATCTATGGATTGATGCTATAAGCTTGGTGATCACTGAATTGATGCAGATTGATGTATCGTTACACCCCTAGTCTCTACAGTACAAATTTTGGAGTCGATCAATGTATTGGCATAAACTGAATATCTAGGAGAGTGACAGCCGATATTTGGAACCAATATATGTTTCTGACTTGGTATCACAAACTCAGAACAAAAAATACTCCAACAAAACTTCATTTAAATATAATCTGGCATATGTTTAACTCTGGTAACCCACAGCTTATTTATAAAAATGAAGGTTAACAAGTAAATAAACAAACTAGTGCATTAATCAATAAACTGAACATCTCCCTTAAGTTTTCATTTTGGATCAGTGCTACGGACTTGTTGATCACTGGATGGATGTATCGTTACACCCAACCTCATAACAAAATACAGAAGCGGGTGAACACTAGGATCAGTTAAGCAACAAAGCGCTTAAAAACAAATTAAAGAGCAGCCTCGTTTCGGAACTCGGCTCGCTCCCGAGGGAATTTTCGGGCGCTTCAAGGACGGGCCGATGGCAGCGAGAGCGAGGGAATACTTTTTGGCAGGGGAACGGGCCTCCGCCTCGCGAGGTCTCCCATTAGCGTCGGCCACAAAAACCGTATCCGCATGCCGTCCCCGTAGCAACCGGGCAAACAAAACAAGCGCTGCCATTTAGGCATTAGAGCCGAGCGCCGCAAGCCGACACTTAATATCATGTAAATATTCAAATATGCGGCGGCGGGATTGTGGGATGACGGCTCGGGGCGGACGAGGGGAGCGACGGAGGCGACGCTGACTCTATTAGCACGCAACCAACGAACACTTCAATGGCGGGATGGAGAAACTGCCCCCCACCAAAAATGGTGTCGCATTCAAACCTTCCCCCGCCAAGGAACTCCAAAAGCGTGTAACACGACTATTTTGCTGTACGGAAAAAAAGCACATGAGAACAAAGACGTGTCATCGCTTCATGCAACAGAAATATTAACACGAGTTTTAACAAAATAAGGGAGAGCCTCATAGCTTTGCTGTTTTACTTGTTAGAGTTCATTGTTAAAGTTATGCATCTGTATCTGTAAACTGGTCTTTTGAATAGTCACATCACTAGCGTTCACATTTGTTGCCAATTTATTTTCGAATGCAACAGTGAAAGAATTCTGGAAATCAGTCAACAATTTACTGGGAAAGACGTAAAGATGTAACGATGCTCCAATTTTAGCGCTCATTCGTTAAGTCTAAACACTACACTGTACACATAGACTCACATATAATTGTTCAAAGATGGGAAAGAACGTATTTGAGAACGTACTAATTGGGAATTCAAACAAATTCAAAACATTCTAAAATAAAGAGCCCAAGCACAAAGTAAGTAAAGTTTCGTTCAAAGCTGCACTGCACTGCTGCCCTCCAAAAAAGCCGCTCCACTCCCTTGCTGCAAATTCCGAGACTGGCGTGGAGTGGTTAATGAGAGGTGATTTATGGGCGTGGAAGGGGCGAGATGGGGCGAGAGTAGTGGAGTTCAGGAGGCAGCTAAATGCGAATGGGGTGCAGCAAAGTCATCAACACCTCGCCTCAGCGACGCCTTTGAAGCTCCTGCTGGCTCTGAAGGCCGAATGCCAGCGTCGCGTTTTGGAAAAACCCCAGAGTTGTGGAATGCAGAGCAAGCTGCTGCCCGAAACGAGATTAGAGAGCTGCAACTCGCTCTCTCCAAACACCAACGCCACCCTCATCGTGGTCGAGAACACTCATAAATCACTATACGACATTATGAAGATTCAACGGACAAGATTTGACATCTGTCAGCTGTCCGTTTTATAACGTTATGGGTATCGGACGCTTTTTAAAAACCAATATGCAAATAAAATTTATGAATTTTTAAAGCACACTACTTTGAGGTAATTTACAATATGCATTACATTATAACTTTGCTTATAACTGTGCATGAATTTTCAAAATAATAATTAATTACTGCTTGTAAATGTTGAGCAACTTTTAACATTTGGAAAGAACTAAAAGGTAGAAATGAACATCAACCAAAATGAACCATTCGTTCTTAATTAATTCTTAGAAGAAACAGCGAGTGGAGAGCAAGCAGCACAGAGATAAGAAACGGCAGAGCACCTTCTATCGGTGATGGTCAAAATTAAACACTGATAATCGACAAAATGTCTAATATCCCCTAATGCGCCCTGATAATCGGCCCGGTCGTTAAACGGCCGACCCTTAGTATAGATGACATCATACCTCCAGCATCACCATCATTAGGTTCCTGAGCAAGACCCTTAACCCCAAGTTGCCCTGGGGGAAAATTAGGAAATGGAAGTTGCTCTGGATATGAGTGCCTGTTAAATGCCTACTAACACCTACTAACCACATTTTAAAAAATAACACAAACACACACAGCTTCACCCCTACAGTCCTAACACAAACACACTGCATTACATCACCCTTAACAGAGTCCTCATTCAGATGCCTGTGGTCCCTTTCGGCTGGGCGGAAAGACCTCAAATATCGTTTTCCCTTGATTACAGTTAATGATGTTTTGTTTGATTTTTTGCCCTCATAGTTCACTGACGAGGTTTGCACTGTAAATATGTTCAACCATTAAAGTTGTAATATTTTTTCTAACGAAAGACTGGGACAGTACATGAACACACCAGAAAAAGAATGGAAAGAAAGGATTAAAATAAGCGACATGGGCAAGATAATTAGAGGCTCTGAGTGAGTTTCAGCACATTTTCGATTAATTGCCCAGTCCTACATAGTTGTTTCACTCCTGCAGAATTCCATCCATCTCTTTCACAGTTCTCCATCACCTTTGCCAAGCCAACAACTGCACAAACAGCCACACAAGTCAACAGAAGGGAAATAACAGACGCAAATAAAGAGAGAAAAGCAAAAAGCCAATGATGCCACGCTTAAAAAAAACAAAAATGTTCAGAGCTGACCGTAAATTTGGGCAATTTTGCTAATCTCCTCTTTGCAAACCCAAAGCTGTAAATCTCCTGAAAGCCATTCCATAGGGAACAGATTAATTCAGGCTAGAGTTTCACTTATTATTTTTTTGCAATGAACACACACTTGTACATCCCGAGAGACACACCAGTCAAAATATCCACCCGACACTTGACAACCTCACACATAACTCATCTGTAATTCTCCTTCTCCTCCACACTTGAGATGCAAATAACATGTATTCATAATCAATCAGTCAGTCTTATATTATTAATGGATTTGTCGGGTCTTCAAAAATAGCCAAAAGCATGCATAAAACAAACAAATAACTAGATATAAAGAGCATTTAAACGTCATCATTTAACTGTTAAGATAGCATTTTATTAGGGGACACTATCAGCAGCATCTCTTGTGTACGGAGTATAACGATGTTTGACCGAAATTCACAGGCTAAATGTTAAATCACAAAACACATTGCATTTATTTACAGAAAGATTTGAAGATAAGAACAGCATTCCTCAATTTCACTGTGCCTAGTTTAGCTATGCCATCACAAGATAACTGCAGAATTTTAATAACACTAAGACAATTTTGGAATTGATCAATACTATGTCGATTAGCGGTTCAGAATGTAAGTTCCGATTAACTGCCAAACTCAAAAAAGCCTTCGACGTGCAGACCAGCTGCTGTGCCAACGCTACCCATCATTCAAGCAGGAACCCTGCCTCCAGGCCTTGACACGAGAGGCTGGGGCGGCTTTTCCACCAATCACATGGAAGAAGCTCCAAAGCCAACCCCACCCATCCTCTGGAGTGAATCAATCTCAAGTTACAGAGATAAAGCCCTGGAGAAACACGAGGGTTTAGGAATCTAAGTGAAGGAATGGAAAATGAAGCATTCCAGAACCGAGGTGAAATCCTGACTCTCCAACTGGGTAAAGTCGGGATTTGTTTTTTTTTTTTCCTTCAAGTCAATTGGGAATTTGTGGTTTCAACCACATACAGGAATACAGTATATAGTGAAACGAAATAAAGTAATACCATGGTGCCATCATAAAAAAGACATATAATTATATATATAGAGAGATATATGGCCATAACGCTTCTCAACCAGGATGCGGCAAATACAACTTTTTAAACTGTTCTTAAAAACACAGACTAGGGCCGGGCAATTAATCAAAAATGAATTTAAACTATCATTCAGAAGGTCTAATCCACATAATCTGGATATGAGTGTATTTACAGTACAAATCTTGACAGTAAACTAAGATAAGCAAAAAAATTTAACCGAAATAACTTCATTATCCATGAGGTAAAATGTTCAACTACTCGTGATACTGATTCGGGGTCATATCGCAAAACCCAAAGATTACAGTAAAGTGCAGTTTTTCCTCACCATCGGCTGTCATTAGGACAAAAAATATTCCATCTTTAATAGTTGAGTGTATTTACAGTACAAACTAATGTTCACTGTAATGTAATGTAATGTTCATTAACCATAATCAAGGTAAAATGTTCAATTAACCGTGATACTGACTCACAACGCCAAGTCCAAGTGTTACTGTAAAGTGTCATTTTTGCTTCACCATCTTGTTATTAGGAAAAATAAAATTCATCTTTAATAGCTGAGAATATTTACAGGACAAATCTCATCAGTGAACCATGAGAGCAAAACAAACAAAAAACAAACCAAAAGCTAAATAACCGTTTTTAATCATAATTGAGATACAATGCAATTAATGGTATGATACTGATTTGAGGCGATATGGCCCAGCCCTAACACAGACAGAGTACAGAAAGAAGGCTCTGAACTCATCAGATGTGGAGTATAAATAAATGAGCCCTAAAACCTGGTACCAAGGATGTAGTAGGAAGGAAGGAAGACTTGTCCCTCCCTCCGTTCCCTCGCCTTTGAGCTCTTGATTAATTTTTCCTCTGCTCTCTCTGAATAGCAGCGCTCTCCTCTTTCAAGAGGACCTTAAGGAAATCTCGCTCCAAGAAGCGTATGACTCCTCGGGCCGATCGTATTCGGGAGGAAATGAGACTGTGAATAAACAAAGCGGAGCGGTTTTCCGGAGCGGGGCAAGTAGTGGGGGTGGAAGAGTGGGAACGTCGGGAGCGGCTCGGAACGCCGCTGATATTCCTGCAGGGAGAACCCTGGACGGCACGCAACAGGAGAGCCGGAAGCTATTTGGAAGCACTTCAAAACGAGAGAACGGCTGTATCCGTGCCATAGACGGAGCAGAAGGACAAGTGGAATTTCTGCTCTTGCATAAGAAGGTTTGGCTGTTGAATATGGCAGGATATTTAGAAAGAATGGCTCTACAATAAGGCTGGAGAAGTGGGGAGACGATGGCATGGGAGACAAAAACAAGTACTAAAGTAAAATGTCTAAGAGGAAAAGTGCACTAAAAGTCATATGCAACGGGCAAGTGCAACTGAGAGGAAGTGCAAGAAAAGAAACTTTACAATCGTCTAACAGTTGTAGAGATATGGATTGCTCTTTGGTAACAATAAACGAAGAAAAGATGTACAAACAAAAACCATCCACATCACTCTTAAATGACTATTTCCAAACGGAAAAAAACTAAACAGACAAATGTCTTGCATAAGAAGGTTTGAGTGTCGGATTCAGTAGGATATTCGGGGAAAAAATAGCCTCTTAAAGCTGGGCAAACGTTAAAGCTGACCTCAAATTAATATCATTTCGACTTGAAGATTTATGGTTACGAAAAACAGAGAAGGCTGTAGAAGTGGGGAGAAAAATGAGGGACAACACTATGAAAGCCAAAAATCAATCAGACTTGTATGTGTAAGTAGGAGTGCAGATCTACAGCCCTGCGGTCTCATTTATAAAACAGTGCTCATACTACAGTACATTAAGGGCTGGTTTCTTGCTCATGGATTAAGCCTAGTCTTGGATTAAACTAGTACTAACAGAAATTTACAATTCAAACTCAAAGCTAGTCTATCTTGTATATGCTAATTTATTATTATTTAAAAAAAATCTCAAAGTATTTGTTTAAACACAGTCCTGTAAATTTGAGACGCCCCAAATCCTGCGCCGCTAAAACCAGCAGGAACACAGAGATCGCGAGTGAGAGCTGGTTAACAGTATAATGGCGTGGTTTGCGTTGCTTGTTTTACTCCTTGTCGTATCAATATGTAGGAACTATAACCCAGCTTTACCGCAGTGCCACTTCCCAGGCATAACGAATTGCGCTTGTGCACATTTACAGATCGGCTCCACAGATTGGCCCAATGCCGCCACAGATCTGACCAATGCCATTGATAGCTGATGCAGCTATTTGAGTAGTTATCAAACCGATACCCATCCACGTGCCATCTCTACATTATTTGTCATTGTGAAGCACAGTGCCCCACCACATTTTACCTCTGCATTTGACCCACTGATGAAGGAACAGTGGGAAGCTAACAGTGACCAGGGGAGCAGTGCTCGTTTTACAAATAAATCTTACCAGACACTGATAACCACAAAAATGCAATATATCAGTGCAGATAATCAGGAGCCCATAATTTTCATTCCTCAAGAAATCTACAGATGATTATTTAACAAACTGAAACTTGATATTCCTGAACAAGTCTGCTTGATGGAAAGTAATATGTACAGTAAAGTTCATTTCAAATATTCTGTATTCCAAATGATCCATCCAGCAGAGCTAAGCCTCAGTGTGACACCGACACCCGACCTCTCCTCACCAGCAGCACGAGGTCAAGAGGTCAACCACATGATCCGAGGAGGCACGAGTCTGCAGGATTGTTACTAATAATATGTTTTACCATCCCCTTTTTAAAACCACAGATAGCTCATCCATACAGCTAGGAACTGCTTCTCTCTCCATCAGGAGCTAATCCCCCAATGCCTAGCACTTCCTAAAAATAATGATGTGTGTTACATAAAATCCCATCTAAAAGGAAATCAGAGGGCGTAAAAATACTGCTGGGCAATAAAACGATCTCATTCAATTCCAAGAGAATCCTTTTTTCAATAATACGCTTATAGCTTGAAGTTTGGTAAAACAATGAAACACACATTGCGTGTATTTTAAGCGAGTGGGCACACAGTTGAGACAAAATAAAAATGAAAAGGCAAAATCAAAAGAAGTGGTTCAAATATCAAAAAGCAGAAAACACAGATCCTTGATACAAGATAAGCTGCTGACAGCATTAGAGATGGCACCGATCCGATACGTGGGGGGTCGATCGGGTATCGGTGGTACTGGGCCGATCTTTAAATGTGTGGGAGGTGTTACTGCGGTGAAGCTGGTTTATTGTTTGACATTCGTGCTAATTCCTACATATTGACGACAATGAGCAGAACAAGCAACGCAACACACTACAAACCCCAAAAGCAAATCACACGATTATAACGTTTAATTACCTTAACAACACCAGCTCTCGCTGACAATCTATGTGTTCCTATTGGTTTTAGTGCCGCAGGATTAGGGACCGTCACAAAATTACACAACTGTGTTTAATCGAATAATTTTTGAGATGATATTTTAGTAATAAATAATTCAGAATATACATATGGGTGTGTAATTATTACATTTTTTTAGTTTAGCATTTGAGTGAAGTATTTCCTTACGCATAACAGAATAATCTAAGTCATGTATTCAGACATTTTTAAAACAATTTTCAGTTTTCTGTTTATAAAAGACTGAGTGTATCAGATTTGTATCATATTGACAGACATCCAAATTTACAATATTGGTTAAAAAGGTGGTACTGTGCCATGTCTAGACAGAATCACCTAATAAGACACTGTCCAAATGAATATGCTAATAATAAACTTTTTGTAACAGATGGTCAAGATAAACTAGAACAAGAAGGTGAAAATCTGTATCCGTATAAATATTGAGACTGATCAACATCATGATATTTTCGCCCATATCGCCCAGCTCTACATGACCCTTTTTTTTACTGAACTCTCCGTCTCGGCTTTTCTCTCCTCCCTTGGGCCCCGTCCTAAATCTAAGCCCATCTTTAATATTTGACTATAATAAATCTGGAGGTGTTACAGGTTTTCTTTTGAACTCAGATACAGGGTGGATAAAAACGCCAAAAAAGTGAGCTCCCAAGTTGGATTTTCCCCATCTGTCTTTTCTTCCTTTCTCCCCCCGACTGACTCTCATCTACTAAAAACCTCCCCCACTCCAAACCTCAAAAGATCCCGAATGAGAGATGCAATCCCTCCGTTTTTTTTAACCCAGCACTCCACTTCCCTGATAACGCTTCCTGACCTCACTTAACAATACCGAGATAATGTTGCGACAATGAACCTCGCACATGAAAGAAGGACGATATCCATATTTGGGTGTTGATAAAAAGAACACGGAACGGTTGAGGAGACTGGGGGAGAGTGAGAGGAAAAAAAGGGAGGGAGGGAACAAGCGATTGAGGGAGAGGTTGGCCTGCCTTGGGTGATTTTCTCTAAACCCATGACATCAGTCTTTTTCTTCTGTTTGGTGGAGTCAGCGGCCTGCGATTCGCAGAGAAACCAGAAAACCACCTAAACTGATGTTGGGAGCGGCTGTGGTGGGCCAACTGCGGTTGGACATTTTATCATAAATGACAGAACGGTTCAGAAGTTCTGACTTCTTCCATCTCGAGGCCAAAACCTATGTTAAAGCTTCATAAAAGCCACAAAAATACAGGGAAGTATTTGATCGCCTAGCAAAAACAGCTCATCTTTATGTAAAAACAAAAAAAAGAGTGGAACAATTTCTTAAAGAAGCCTGTTTAAAAAATATATTACATTATGTCCATCTTAAACTACATACATTATTTCTGACAACAAAAATAGAGGTGCACCAATTCCGATGCCGATACCAACTGCCCCCTGATTTAGATAAACCGATACTGAGTACTGATCTGATACCAAGCAAGGCAACATCAGGACAGACTTAAACAGTGCTTTTCTAATTCTGTAAAAACAAATAGTAACAGCTACATTTTGTACTGAATTATTTGATAATACAATAATGTTACCAACTTATTTTCAGTTGGTGGCGTAACGGTAGGGTGTTCGCCCCGCGATAAGGTCACAGGTTCGAATCCAGGGCCGGTAAAGTTACCACTGAGGTACTCATGAGCAAGGTACCGTCCTCAAGCTCTGCTCCCCGGGTGCTTGTTAGCTGCCCGCTGCTCCTTCACGGATGGGTTAAATGCAGAGGTCACATTTCGCTGTGGTGCACTGTGTGCTGTGGTGTGTTCACAATGACAAATAATCAAATAATCACTCACTCTTATTTAACATATATCAGGAATTGCAATTCAATCCTTATAACAAAAATCAACCAGTTAAAACTCCAGTATAAAATGACACTACAATCAAATGTAAAACAGTCACTAACGCAAACAAATTTGATAAATCCCAGTTCACACACACACTACAAATATTTAGAAGAAGGTTGACCCATTACTACCCATTTCTGATCCAGTCAGCATCCAAGTGATATCAGGAACACACTGCTGCATCAATATAATGAAAGTGGCCTCTCAAAAGAAGAGAACTTTGCTGAAGTTTTTCTGAGATGTGTTCATAAGACCTCAGAGCTGAGAAGACCGGCTGGTTTTCTATAAATTTATTTCCTAATGAGCACCGTCCATGTTTTCCTCACATGTTCTCACACACACCTACATATCTGACATACCACTTTACTTAAATGATGGGTTATCACATTGGTTTACACCCACCTTCATTGCCCAAAATCATGTTACTACTGCAGCATTATGTATCACTGTAACATCTTCATCCTGATATTAGCATCACACTGGTATGCTGTGCCAACATAAAATCAAACACATCATGCTACAGAGCTCTTGTAGCTTGAAATAAAAAGAAAAACCCATCCAGTTCTCTTTCTCCGTGACTAATCTACAATATAAGGCTGGTTTAATATTATTTATCAGAATTAAGGTTCAGTCTCGAGTAGGGCTGCTCGATTATGAAAAAAAACATAATCACGATTAATTTGGTCAATCTTGAAATCACGATTATTTAACACTTTACTTTGTGTTACTATTTAAGACTTTATGCTGCTCTCCTCCTTCTGCCATCTTTACCGCTCAGACTGTACACCGCCACCAGAACACACACGTGCGTTCAGTCTTCGGAAGGTGCGTTAGTGCGCGTGCGTGTGTCATTCGGAACACAAGACAAAATATGAGTATACTTGCAGAGCGTAATGTGAGCAAAATAATTGTAATTATAATTGTTTTTATGGAATTACATTATTTTTTGTGATTGTTTGGAGCTGAAATTGAAGTGAAATTAAAATTCGATTAATTACTGTACTTAGTCTAAGAGTAAAATGTCTGTATTATTATATTTTTCATCCCACATACGCCCTAAAAAATGCCAGTCATTCTAGAATGACACTTTCAACAGGCAATCATTTGGCATTATGTTCATAAAATATGTAAGGAGAATGCAAATCTAAAGTTTTAATAAAATTGCTGAGAGCATATTACGCAATCTTACAATGTTCTACATGGCATACTCGATACTGCTTAAGGAAGAAGATTAAACCCGGGGGAGACAGCAAGCAGCATCATTCAGAAAAACTGAAAGAGGGTAAGACAGAGTAAAGAGGGAGAAAAAGGCACACACATACCACCCCTGGGAGTAAACAGTGGAAATTGGGTAGCACCAGGCGGTTGCACGTGGAGAAAAGCAGTCGCTACATAAACTATAATAATGCATCAAGCAGCTAGATGGAGAACAACTCAGCAAGTAAAACCCAATTTAACCTGCAGGTCACACACTGGGAACAGAGAGAGTGTGAAGAGGAGAGAGAGTGAAGGAGGAAAAGAGAGCGAAGGATGGAGAGCAAGCATGAGCAGAAGGAGAGGACAGAAAGAGAAAAAAGAAGAGAGAGAAACAAAGTAAGAGAAAGAAAGGCAGGGAGAAAAAAAAAGGGAAGGGAGAGAGGGAAGATAAAGAGAGACATAAAGAAGAGAGTGAAAGAAAATAATGGAGAGAAAGAGAGAAGAGTTGGAGAAATAGAGAGCAGGAGAAAGTGAAAGAGAAAGGAAGAAGAAGAGAGTCATGGAAGTGTGTAGAAAATAAATTGATCAATGTCCTCTTTGTTCTTTAAACATAATATATGAGAAAGTGTGACAAAATGGAGAGACGTAGAAAAGAAAAGGGAAATAAACAAGAAAAAGATGACCAACTTCAACAAAAGCGTGAAGGTGTGTCAGGTCACTTTGTTAAAGGAGTTTCCACAAAACTGTTAAAGGAGAAGTCGATCCCAAGACACTAACGTGACCATGAATTAAAGCTGAAGAAGACATCAGAGGTAACTTTAAATTAAATTAATGTATTTAAATCAGCAGATCTATAAAAAAATCATATAACCAATAACAAGTGAGCTGTGGTAGTTAAATCCACTGCTAACGGGAATGACTAACACTAGTGAAGATACAAAGCGTCTAAAGCAGTTGGTGTTGGTGCTGAAAATCACTGACGATTTCAAAGTCACGTTTTCATGAGCTAGCATAAAGCAGCTTTAAATCCATGAAAACCAGGTCTGTGTTTGTTCCAGACTCCAACCACCATCCTGCCATCTTACACCGTCCGGAAAATAAAGTACACACTGAAATAAGAATTTGACACTACATCATGACCAATATCTTCGTCAAACAGAAATCGTAATATTTCCCCACTTAACTGTGTTTTTTATTGCATTGTCATTTGTGTCCTTGTCCATTACAATACATATGTGGTTAAGATGAAAAACAGCAAAGGAAAAAAAAAAAACATCAACTGCATGAGCTCATCCCACTCCAAACTTTCATCACTTTCTCTCCATCACACGGCCTTAAAAAGCCTCAAGAGCCCAGTGTGTTCCCATGAGCCCCTGCTCCACCAGAGGCAGCTGCTGCCATTGGCCCCTGCAGGATGGCAACGAGCACAGCAGGGGACTCTGGGAGCTTCCAGAGATCTCACTAATTACTGTTATTGTGCTCAGTTGAACTGTTACAGCCAATTTCACTCTTTCTCTCTTGTCTTCTAAAAGTAGAACTAGACAGTAAAATACATTTTATATACATTTATTTAAATTCACTTAATTTACACTCAAAACACTCAAATCCGCTTTGCAGAAAGCAGAAAACACAATGGTGACACATCCTCATACCTGTACAACAGACAAAACACGGCAGAAAAAATGGGCTGAAGTTTCTCAAAGTGGTCAGTACCACTTTGACCTCAAGCCTCCACTCAAGTCAAGTAGCCACAGAGAGCTAATTTATCCATCCGTCAATCCACCATTTAACGGTTGAGCCTATTTACAGTACAAACCATGCTAGTGAACTATGAGAACAAACAACAAAAGAACCAAAAAGAAAATAATGACTCATTAACCGTAATCAAGGTAATAATTATACTGATGTGAGGTTATAGCACCCAGCCCTAGTAACATCCCCGAAAAACAAAAATCGGCCCACCCCTAATCCTTCCACATCTTCATTAAGATCAGCAACAACACACCTCAGAACCCTCATCGATTCCTCCTTGAGAACCTTCTTCTGCAGGTTTGCGATACGCCTAGTTTACCTGAGAGGTATGACGACTGTCAAAATAACCTCAGCCCATATGGGCGGTAAGATCGGGGGGGAAACAGAGGGTCTATTGTAACGACCAGCAGCTGGACAATATGACTTCAAATCAATATCACAATTAACTGAACAATGCACCTGGATTACGTTTATTGAACAATTATTTAGTTTTGGGATTTTTGTTTGATTTCCCCTGTCAGAGTTCACTGAAAAGGTTTGTATTGTAAATATGCTCAACTATGACAGCAGAGATATTTTAATCACAGAGTGTTTATGAGGAAACACTGATGTAGTGGCAGTGAGTAGATGGAGTGGAGTAGGTCAGGGTAATTAATCAAAAATAAATATTCAGAACCTCAAAATGGACAATCTTTACCATGACAGTTATCTTGATTATTTTTACAATTCTGTTAATACTTAGGAGAAATGAATTCCGTTGTCTGTTCATGTAATGTCCCCTTAAAATCATACTAGCGTGTGTTTTGATGTGACGTTGCGCCGTCTAGTCTGCCACTACATGGGGGACAAGACACACCGGGGGAAGTATTAAGTTTAAAAAATAATAATAATAACCAACATGGTCAAGATTACGCCAATTAGAGGTTCTGAATATCAGTTTTGATTCATTTTTGATTAATAATTGCCCAGTTGATACTGATTATTACCAATCGTAACCAATATTTTGAGCCTCTGCACGTCTGCTGTAAAAAAAAAAAAAAAAAATCAGAACAAATACACCAGCGCTAACCTCAAACGCATTTTAAACGCGTATAATTGAGGTATTTTCATAATGTGCTTAAAATTTTAAAAGTGCAGGGAGCTAACAGCAGCCATTAAAAAAAAAAGTTAAACAAAGGTATGAATGAATGAATAAATAAAATTGCTACCGCAAGTTTTCTTAAGGATTACGTCGATTAGAAGTTCAGAATGTGGGTTTCGATTAACTGCTCAGCCCTATCTCAGCACCTTGGCGAACTCGCTGTCTCCATCATCGCCCACACACAGGACGCCATTCAGGTCGATCAGAACACAAAGAGCCAAGTGTACGTCCGTCACGCCCGGCATCCGCGGAACGCCGATATTTACCCTGATATCGCCCCCTTCCCGGATCCTTTGTTGCCCCGGACCGCGCTCCCTTCTTTACCTCCTTTCTTACCCTCCCTTTCTCCCTCGCTGGCTCCTCCTTCTCTTTTGACTCTACCGAGGCGTTCAGAGGCGCTAAACCGGCTGTGGCATGATTTCTGCCCAGATAAATTCCCCTGTTTTGTCTGGTGGCAATAAGACAACGGTTGGGAAGGGTAAAGGGTGGAGATGGAATTTCAAAAACTTTGTATCGGCCGTAGGGAGGAATGGCTCGGTATGATATTACACTAAGAAAAGAATATCACAGTATTGGAAAGTACAGCTCTAAAATGTGTTATTTTATAATGTCCGTCTACAATCTTATATTCACTCATTGGACCACGATTCAATGTCTGCCAATATGACTATGATTTCTCGTCAATGTTTAATTTTGGATCGACGCTGTGGCCTCACCGACAACGAGAATGTAAACAACATTAGGATTGTAACAGTTCTGAAGAAGAACAAAAAAAACACGAACGTCAGTCTCCGATCACGGTTCAGGAAGACAGAACAGACACGCCTTTAATAGTTAACTTTAACAATCTCTCCCTCTCTTCCTTCCACCTCACACTCTCTCACTCTTTATCTTCTCCCCCCCTCTCTCTCCTTCCCTCTTTCCTCTCTTCCCCTCCCTTCATCACTACCTTTCTCTCCTCTCCCTCTAACCTCTCCTCCTCTTTCTACCTCTTCCTCTTTTCTTCTTTCCTACTCCCTCCCTTTCCCTCTCCCTTCTCATTCTTTATTCTCCTTTTCCCCTTCCTTCCTCTCTCTTTCCCTTCCTCCCTATTTCTCTCCTTCTGTACCTCCCTCCAAATTTCTCCCTTCATCACTGTCTCGACCCTCTTCCTTCCCCTCATTGCTCCCTCTCTTTCTACCACTTCCTCTTTTCCTCTCGCCCTTCTTCTCGTCCCCCACTCTTTCTAACTTCATCACTCTCTCTCTCCCCCATCTACCTTCCCCTCACCTTCTACCTCTTCCTCTTTCCCTGTTCCACATTCGTCAGTCTCTCTCCCCTCTACCTTCCTCACCTCCCCTTTCTTTCTACCTCATCCTCTCTTCCTCCTCTTCTGTCTTTCTACCCCTGCCTCTCTTTATCACTCTCTCTCTCTCCACTCGACCTTCCTCTCACCCCCTCTCTTTCTACCTGTTCCTCTCTCTCTCCCTTCATCTCTTTCTTCTCTTCCTACCTCTTCCTGTCTTCCCTCCCTCCCTCAATTTCCCTCTTCTGTCTCTTTTCACCTTTCTTCCCTATTTCTCTCCTTCTCCACCTCCCTTCATCTTTCTCTTGCCCCTTCTTTCTCCCCACTCCCTCCCTCTCTCTCTCTGCCTCTCTGCGCTGTGACTTATCGGACTGCATCTGTGGTATGTAGAGAAGGCACATACCATCCCTCTACCCATCATCCTCCTGTGAGCCGGAGCTGGCCACGAGGCCTCAATGCTGCTTTGATGTGCCGACTGTGCAGCTGCTGATAGCATCACAGATCTCTTCTCCTGGCTGTGTGTGTGTATGTGTGTGTGTGTGTGTGGGGCAGCGCGATAATGAGCATGCCAATAAGGGGGAAGTGTGAGGACGGGGTTATAACCAAAATGTTTTTCCACTTTGGTGGGTTATGAAGGGAAACTGTTTTTATGTTCTACCCTGGTGTCTGGTGTCTCTACTCCTTAATAACTGCATAACTTTCTGGAGAGAAACTTTCCTAAAAAAGTAAAGAGAGAATAAATGAGCAAGCAAGGGGGGAAAAAGAGAGCGATCAAGACAAAGCGCGGCAGTTTTATACACGGTGTTGATAACTACAGCTCCCTCCCAGAGGTTCGGTAAGGGCAGCCCTTTGGTGAAGGGCACGGGGAGGATTTAGAAGCGAGCCCTAAGAGGGGTTTTTACAGAGCGCAGGACAGGTGTCACAATGTCATACACACATGTGACCTCTACCAAGACTTTACATTCATACTGGTGTCCACTTACAGTAACAACACTCCCAAAGCCCCCACCAGCTGGACGCCAATGGAAAAAACTCACTCACTCACTCACTCACTCACTCACACACACACACACACACACACACACACACACACACTTCACGTTAGGTTTGGGAATGTTCCATATACATAATGATGAGTGTGGCTTAGAACGTCTATGGTTCTAACCATAAGCGTACAGTACGTTCTTTAATGAAACTTTCATGCTCTTTTAGTTTCTGACATTTGTTTTGATACAAAACACATCTAAGCAAAAACCAAATGGGAACGGCAAGCTTCGTTCCCCAAAAGGTAGCTCTGTCCGCAATCTGCAGGTGCAGAGTCTGAAATCTGTCCCCAAAAGCAGTCTAGGTCAGAAACATACACACTCACAAAAACAACAAATAACAAAAATAAAGCAATGAGTGGGGTCCAAGCACCAAGGCACAAAAGCTGCTCATAAAGTTAAAGCAACAACAGAATTCCAGCACTTAGACCTCTAATAATACGGAAAAAAGTCCAAAAACGTTGGACCGAGTCTGCTGGGTGTATTGTGAGGAAGCTGTGCCAAAATGTTCCAAAAATACAACACCTTTGGCAAAGTAGCTCCAGCAAACGGATTGGGTTATCTTAGCCAAATCAAATGCAAAATACAATAAATTAAATCATAAAATGCAGCCTTGTAGATTTGTTTGACTTCAGGACTGATCGCCAAGTCACACATATGAGTTGTAGAAAAGTTTGATTACACACGGCAACACTTAGCCTCAGAATGGAATTTATACAACAAATGTCCGTAAACTGCAGTTTTCAGAAACAAGCAGAAACAAGCACAGTAGTACCGTCGTCTTTACAGAGTCATTCCCTGCGCCCGAATCGCGGCAATACTGTAACTTTTAGAAGGAGACGAGGTGAAATTGCAATGTGTGTCCGTAAACTTAAATGTAAAAATAAACGTCATCAAAAGAAAATTCTCAGACATGATCGAGATCGTTATAATACCAGTTGCTCTGCTCAGAACATCCCTTTAAATGAGGAGGAACATAAAAGATACTTTCTCCAGAGCTTCTCTCCAGATGGCTATGATTTTAACATCTGTCCAGCCCAAACACGTCCTGCATGAGGTCAAAACCAGCCTGACGACTTTAAGGCCGCAGACCTCGAGAGGTGACCTCTGACCTCTAAAGGGCACAGCTTCAACGCCCTCGGGTCAGCACTTCAGAAGAGTGTTCGACAACCAGCGTTGTAACTGTCCAGCCTGGAGAAGAAGGAAAGACGAGAAACGTCTCCAGATGTAACGGATAATAAATATGTGATTTATTCGGACACATTTATACTACAAAGACATTTTTTAAAAGGTAATAAGGATTTTATTCGCTGATGTGAGGTCCAAATTGCAGACATGAAAACTGCCAGGTCTTTATTGAAAACGCTTGACAGAAAGCAGACAGATTCGAAGCTTATAAGACAAAATTTAAAAAAAACTAGGTGTTGACCGATACCGATGATTAATATCTGAGGTGACTGATATGGAACATTCATAGATTTTTTTTTTATTTTTATTAGCAAGTCAAAAAAATGGCAGACACCAATAACTTAAATATCAAAAATAACAAAAGCCTTTTAAACGAAGTTAAAGAGATAAACAAATGAGTAAATGAATAAATAATGATGCATTCATTGGCATACTGGTTTAAATAATACCAGTACCCATAACCATAAAAATGCTAAATATCAGTGCCAACAATTGGTTGGACCTATTTATTAAAAATTGATAATCTGATTTGAATTGTAAACTCATTTTATATAGGGTCAAAAATCATTTTTTGAAGTTAACTTCAAAAAATGACTCAATTCACAAAATAGTACAATGTTGAACTGAACTGAGCTCGTATGTATTAGAAATAATTCTATGATTTTTAAGGAAGATGCTCAAATAACAAAATTACTTTAAAAAGATTCAATTAAAGTACACTTTATAAGCTAATTCCACCTTATTACTGCATTTCTCAGACGGTAAACTAAGCAAACTCCTTTATTCCCGTGCCACTATAACAAAACAAGCTTGTCACAACCTACAATTAAACAGGACAAGACGGCGAAAAAAAACCCTCACACTTTAAACAAAACAAGCTTGCGTTTCCACACCGAACGTTTGGCAAAGGATTTCACTCTCCAACGCTGCGCTCTCATTGGACGCAACGTATCTAATAACTGCGGCAAATGCCGACATGTGTGGTCCGAACTCGGACGGCGAGGCCGACGGTAAACACGTCTCTGATCCCCCTGAAAGCGGAATCCAGACGAGCCGCTTAAAAAATAAAAGGAGAGGGGGAGGGAAAAAAAAGAGGAGATAGAGAAGAAGGAGGGAAAAAAAAAGCAGAATGTGCTGCCAAGGTAAACTGTTAGGGCCGTTAAATACATACACACAGACACTGACATTAAAAAAGGAACTTGAGAGAAGAGGGTTTTTATAACCTCCGGAGATGGTTAAGATTAACAAGTGACGAAACTCTCGTACCACTCTTCCTAGTGACGGTGCCGTTTTCCGATCCAAAAAATTGGTAGCGATGCTGCAAAGCTGGCTCTGAACCAGCACCGGAACTTTACTGGTCTGGGACCAAAAACTGGTGACTTTATGAGATCAGAGAAGTCAGAGAAGCAAAAGAAAAACGGGAGAAATTAAAAGAAGCGTGGGCAAAAGTTTAGTGGTAGAAAAGAAAGTTGCTGGATTTGTCTGACTGACTGAAACAACCAAGAAATAAAAACGTGATTGTGGTCGATGCTGATCTCTTCATTATTTTGTGCACTAGTTACGACGTATTTTTGCCCATTGTGCCAAAGTCAAATTCCTTGCAGTTTTAAGAACTTGGAGAAACAAAACAGATTCTGATCATTCTGATACGGCTGTAAGGCTTCACAAAACTCAAAGATTAAATAGTATCAAGGTTTTTGAGGCACCGACTGGAAAAATTTGTGGGTCACAAAAAATGGAGACAAATTTGCATTGTGTACATTACTGTGAGCTTAAAAACATTTAAAGCAAGTAAATTTGCTCCACTATGAAATATTAAATGAGAACAATATTAAGATACGCAATGTCGCAATAAAGTAAGATCTGGAACAATCTTCATACTGAAGTGGTTGCATGAGTGGACTCCACAGCGTGGACCTTTGTTTCTAACGTGTGGCCTCGTGTCTGCAGCATTAAGTCTGAATCTGCTCAAATCTCCATATAGCAAAATAAAACGAGACAACCGCCTGGGTGCTTTTCACCTCTTTGGTACTGTGCTGTCCGGTCTGAGTGGAAAAGTTCTGGTATTTTCCCACATCTAATAAAGTCTTGTGAAAAGCAAAATGGATTTGATTTTAGTTGAAGAAGACAAGACCGGCCTCAAAATCTTTGCAACAGAAAACCTTTTCTACCTCTATGCATTCTCATTGTGTACCACACTGCACTACAAAGTGGAAAGTAAGTGGAAAGTGCCTTTTGTTACTCTGAGTTTATCAAATTGTCTCGGCCAAGCGCAGCCGCACCTCTTTGGAATTCTAGGCAATGCAACCTTGCAACACAAACACTGATTAGAATTAAGAGCGAGACAGACGGAGGAAGGAGAAAGCAAACAAAGATGAAAGCTTCAGAAGGGACATCATACCTTCACTAGGACTGGAAGACAAGACTCAAAATTAAAATAAGACTTTATAAAATATAAGATTTTTTCCAAGTTCCATTATTAAGAAAAAACAAAAATTTGGGTCTGTACTGCCTCTACACACATTAAGTTTGATTAAAAATGTTGAATTGTGTTAGTATTTTCAAGTCAGAAATCGTGTTCTTAAATGAGCCGTTTAGATTACTCCAGGCACATTTATATTGTTCATATTTACTTACTTGGATGTAAACGTACAAATTTACGTTGAAGAAACTAGGGCTGAAAAATCGATACATCAATATATTGTGATATAATCATATCGTGACCCATGTATCGTGATACATAACGCATCATGAGGTCCACGCCAATACCCACACCTAGAAGAAACGCATCTAAACATTAATGCATGAAGCTAATTATATGACTAAAGGTAGACAGGTAGAGTAGGAGCCAGTGCTTTAACTACTTTTAGAGATTTGCCAAATATGCTTTTTTAAGCTATGTTTTGTAAACAAATAAACAGTGGCAAGAACAAGCATTCAAATGAATTTTCTATCAACTGCTTCTGGCTTTAAAAAAGTAGGCGGTGGGGCTTTAGTCACAAAACGTTTAAGACACGCCTCAATCTATGAATGATGCGGGTTAGTGATAATTTGTTATTGTGAACACAGCACACAGTGCACCACAACCAAATGTGACCTCTACATTTCACCCATCCGTTAAGGAGCAGTGGGCAGCTTTCTGGCAGCACCTGGGGAGCAGTGTTTGGGGACGGTACCTTGCTCATGACCACCATAGTGGTACCTTTACTGGTCCTGGACTTTACTCTGAGACCCTCCAATCAAGGGGCGAACTCTCTAACCGTTACACTACCAACTGCCCCATCTCCAGAAATTGTAATTAAAACTTGAGTTTGATTAAAACTATAAAATATATTATAATGGTTTTATTTTCCAGAACACAAAACACATTAAAATACTCAATATATTGCCCAATCTCAACTTTCACCTTCAGCTGCAGAAAATATGGGCTCAATTCAACAAAACCACGTCTGGAACCAATGCTGAAAGAGGCAATGGCAATTGTCAGTTTCAATTCTTTTTCGACTAATTGCCTTGCCCTAATTCAAAGCCTATTTTTTGCATGGGCATTGCTCAAACGTTAAAAAAATACTCTGATTTCTATCCATTCTCGTCTCCTGTCGCTGAGCTCCGGAAGTGGTTCTGGCTAAATTTAGAGGCCTGGCACCAGCCTGGTGTTTACTGGGCATTCTTGTGGCTGGAGCATCACCTCAGCAGTGCTAAACGCTGTAATTAGATTCCTGCGGAGAGAAACATGAATGTGTGGGCCGCTCTGGCCTTCGTACTCAATTACCCAAAATTACTCACACCACCATCCGCTCCAGAGAGAAGGATAAGGGGGGACAAAGGGAGAGGTGGCTCTTCTCAAAATACAGAAAACACCATCATCTTCTGATAAACTCTGTTCATATTTATACAATTAATATTAATACTATTCATATACAAAAACAAAGTTAAAAAAATATATAAATAAATAAAAATAAAATAACACAAAATAGCAGGCTTATATTAGGGGTCAATCAATTATCGGTGCCAATATCACAGCACTTTTAAGGCCCGCAGGGGCAAATTCAATTTCAATTTTAAAGACAAATTCATTTTAAATGTCAGACCTCCTCCAGGTGACATGCACAACTATAAAGCTGTTTGAGCCGACTGGAGTTAAACACTGTCACATTCTAATTTTAGTGTCTGTGTTTGTTCATCACAAGCTGTAGTCGTCTGTGCTGCTGACAAACGTGTAGGACTTAAAGCCTGCGGCGTGCAAACACACACACACAAACACACCCTTCAGTCAACCTGCAGAAAGCAAAACCTGTAATCCTGCCAATCCTGAAAACACATTAGTGCCCAAGTGCTTCTTCGTGTGTGTGTGTGTGTGTGTGCGCGCGCGCGTTGTAGTAACAGAGCTGTCAATGAATTATCAGTGAGACAATCTGCAGTCGTGGTGAAAGCAACTGCCTTGGTCGCTTGTCCTTTGAAGAATAAACACACACACACACACACACACATACACACACATACACAAGCACCAGGCCTGTATAAACTTTACAGAGAACAGAGTCAACTGTGTCCCACCTGCTCGGACCTTCAGCTACGCCCAACCTCTACAACACACACACACATGCACGCACACACCATCCTGTTCTCCAAACCACAACAAGCTTTTATGACATTTTTCCATTTAGATGGAAATTTTACTGAAAGACCAGACTTGTGTATTGGGGTGTGTGTGTGTGTATGTGTGTGTGTGTATATACACTGGGATTCACAGATTATCAGCCTGGCCGATTATCGGTGCTGATATTTCACATTTTTAAGATTGTATAAATATATATCACAAATTCTTTATAATTAATCAATGCAAGTTTTATAAATAATATAAAATTTAACATATATACTTCATTTGTTTACTTTTAAATAAAAGTAAACCCAAACCCAATTTTTACACATCACTTCCAAAAAAGGTTTTTGCCATCTTTCAGAACTAGTTGGTATTGGTATCAGTCCTGAAAGAAATATATCGGTCAAGCCCTTGCATTAACACATTTATTTTATAAAAGGTGGCATTTACAGTATTTCTGAAAGCACTGGTGTTCCCACACTGATCTCTCTCTCTCTCTACTGCCCCTCCCTCCCTCCCGCCCTCGTTCCTGCAGGACAGGATTTCGCCGCGAGCTCGATTACATCAGCGGCGTTTGCGGCGGCGTTTTATCAGTCAGGCATTACTCGGGCAGCCCTTTGAAGAGCCGCGGCGCTTTGATGTGGTCGGGGCCCTGGGGGCCTCCAGGCTCGGCTCGATCCTATCAGCTCTAACCGCACACTCATGCAGCTCAGCGCCGAATTCCAGCACCACCTCCTGCACTCCTCCTCCTCCCATCTGCCTTTTCTCCCTCTCTCCTTTCTGTGTCCGGGTGAACTTGAAAAACTCGGTTACAGACAGGTAATGAAGCAGAAACTTATGCAGCAAATGCTTTAAAGTAGAGGTGTAACTAGTGCATGATTAGGGCTGAACGATATGACTTCAAATCAATATCCCGATTAATCGACCATTTTACCTCAATAATGATTCATTTACAATTATTTTGTTTTTGCATGACAAAGTCTGTACAGTAAATATGCTCAACTATCAAAGCTGCATATATATATATATATATATATATATATATATATATATATATATATATATATATATATACACACACACACATACACACACACATATGTGACCCTCCACGCAAAAATCCAGTCGCTTGTCGAATGGAGGTTTCCAGAAAACGACTATGTTATAAAATTTTGATTTTTGTTTTAGTGTTTTGAAATATGGAAGATCTATACTGTAATTGTTGTGAATAAATTCTCAAGGAAAACTTTACTCCCTTTCCATCCTAAAAACGTGTGACTTTTGAGGTGAGGAATTGTGATTCCAGCAGAATGTTAAAAGTTTCTGTTTTGACCGCTCTACTTCAATATTAACGGTAAATCCACTGGTTGACTAGCGTGAAGATATTTCTCCGGAATCCATCTTCGTCTCCCGAGTTCAGTTAACCTAACGAGGTAGGCTATCCGTAGGTTGTAATGCAGCGTGAGGCTACCGTGAAATGCAAACGTAGCCGCGAACCGCACTAAGCGCTCAGGAGTGCTACAGCGATAGTCAACTTCAAAGGCAGATTTCTCCGTTTCTCACTTGGCGTGACAGGAGAAACCAGACTCATTTGAATGTTGATATCTCAGTCATATGACGCCCAATTCATTCGCTGATATAGGTATCAGCAGTGAAGCTTGATTTATGCCCTTTCATGGAAAAATAATAACTCAATTTTAAACATTTGCGACAAGTGACTGGTTTTGCTGTAGAGGGTCACATATATATATATATACACACAGTACTGCAAAGTTGCAGGTAGGTGTGAAAAATGTTAGAAAGAATGCTTTCAAAATGGAAGAAGACCATTTATTATCAATCAATAAAATGTAGTGAATGAACAAAAAGAGAAATCTAAATCAAATCAATATTTGTGTGACCACCCCACGATCCTCAACATTGCTCTGTTTTTGTGCTCCTTCAAAAGAGCTTGAACAGCACATCTTGAAACCCCAGTCTGCTTTGAAATCTTTGTCTGGGAGAGACCTTAGTGATGCAGTATAACTACCTTGTGTCTTGTTGCTGTGCTCAATTGCCATGACATGAAACTGTCTTCCACAACCTCACCTTTTGGTAGCAGAGTTTCATTGTTCCTCACCCAGTTTAAGTCTCCTACACAGCTGTTTCTGTTTCAGTTAATGACTGTGTTTCAAATCCCCACGTGGTGACATTGATGATTATTAGCACCTGTTTAAGTAAATGGTTGATCATACACCTGACTATATAATCCTACAAAAATCCCTGCGACTTTGTGCAAGTGTACCTTATAAGAATTGATGCTGGTTTGAAGGCAAAAGGTAGTAAATAACTTAAATATTGATTTGATTTAGATTTTTTCTTTTTGTTCGCTTCACTTTTGATTTTGTAAATTGATAAAAATAAACAATCATTATTTATATTTCTGAAAGCATTCTTTGTAAAACGATAAAACGATCCCGATATCTTATCTAGAAAATGGATGACGATAACTACGATAAACTCAGCTGCAAAATCATCACTTGTTTGTCCACTATACATCAAGGCTGCTGGAGATAGACAGTATCTTTGGCCAATCACGTAGCTTGGCATAACGCCAGCACAACAGCCAATTGCGCCCAATGATGCAAATTTGCCCATAACACACGAAAAAGCCGCGTGGTAAACATTAGTGTCGCAGGCCGAAAAATTTTAACGTTCAGAGCGCTTTTATGCGCACATCATGGCTGCAATGTTTTCTCTCACTACAGCTTTCTACTTCTTCCTCAAGAGTCCTCAAGATTAAGCACAAGCGCACCCGTCACGTAGCGTTGAGTATGTCGCCGCGTTCTTAGAAAAGATGTCATGGTGAGTGAAAAAAGGCGGCGAAAATGCAGCGCTTATAGTTACGGCGGACGCCGGACAACAAATGCCGCCTGGGAAAAACTAATAAAATACAAACGCGAGGTACCAGATGACGCTGTATCCTAGCAACAACAAGAACTGGTGAGCTTCTGAAAAGTGAGAGGTGTTGACAGCTCTCTTTAGCTGTTCTTGGTAGCGTAATTTTTTTTGCCCCAGTTCTCAGGGCTCTTCAAGTAGAAATTTGTTGAAAATTATTTGTTTAATATTGTTTGATTATTTTAACTTGTTCATTCAGTCTGTATAAGAATCCAAAAAACAAACATTAAAAACACACAATGACAATATATCGTGATAATTATCTAAATTCCATCATGGTGACAAAATATCGTGATAATGTTTTTGTTCATATCACCCAGCTAAATTTACAGCATTTTTTCACACCTGCCTAAAACTTTTGAACAGTACTGTGTATATATATATATATATATAATGTAAACACACACACACACACACATATATATAATGTATATTAATATTTTTAAATTGTAAAAATAAAACTAAATTAAAATATTAAAAACTAAAATTTCTTAAAGTATTTGCCCTTAAGCTGAAAAAAAAACCCAAGAAAAATAATTAACTACAAAATGAATGCGTGCCATGTACTTGAGTATATAACTAAACAAAACAACAACAAAAAAACAGTACTTTCCATATGGTCATAAACAAATGATAAATTTGCTGAATTAACAGACAGTGTCCTACTCCGTGATACATATCATTATTGATATACAACATTCCGGTTAGAATCGCTCGGTCCTACTCACAGCCCACAGACCTACTTTCACAAAATGCTCCACATTTCCCAGACTCAGCCAGACTTTGACTTATTGGCCAAATCTGCCTCCCGCCCCTTAAATAAGCCCCAGTGGGGCGAGGGGGGTGCAAGTGGGACCACGAAATCCTCCCTGCCTTCCCGAAAAGTGCCAAGCGCAGCATCAGAGAAATGGAGAGCTGCTTCGCCTCGACAACGACGCCTCATCCATCACCACGGAGAGCGCATTGTCCCGCTGTAGCAGGGGTCCGGCTTAATGAACAAACTGCCCCGCCCACTAGAGAGGGAGGGGCTTTAAGGACACAAAAGAGAGAAAGCACCTCAAAGTGAGCGGGACTGAAATTATAGCTCAGAAAAACAAACTAGAGATCGGTAAGGATCACACAAGCACGCACGCACGAGCTCCTAAACGACATTTCAGGATTTGGTGAAATCTGCAAAATGCGCGTTATAGTAGGGGTTGAACTATATATATATATATATATTTATTTTTAAGGCCGATACTGTTTATTTAAGTTAAGCAAAAGTTGATATTACAGACTGGTTTACGTTTGCAAGTAAAAATTAAAATTGGGGTCAAAGTTAAAAATAACAATAACTCCAACATAAAACTTTATTAAATGATTTTTAGTATATATCTAATTCTGAGAGCTTTATCATGTTCTTAACATGATAAAAGTTCAGTGAGCTCCCAGCTTCTGTGTCACAATGCCAAAATTTCAGAGGCTTCAGCCATCAGTGTTGACAGGCTTAGCTCAGATCAGATTTTATTCCAACAAAATTATCAGCATTTTTAGAAATTCCAAGAACCATAAAATGTAAAATATAAGCAGTCATAATAGACCAGGGGTACATTTCCCAAAAGCATAGTTGCTAACATATTGCTAACTATGTTAGCATCACTATGTTAGTTGCTAACGTAGACCATTAATCGGTTGACCCCTAGTGCACATGTTCATGTTCTGGCTGCAAGTCAGTTGAATACCAAAAGCAAACATACAACATTCTAAGTTTGTGTTCATCTAAACATTGTTTCAGTTAATAGTCCAGGGACGTGTTTTTTTTTTAAGGTTTAATACCATTTTTTACTAATGAAGAAGACCAATAAATTCATTTTATTGTCATACTGGTACAATAACGGCTGATACCCAAACTCATAAAAATCAGCTAGAGTCGAACCCTAGTTTCAGCAACACATCGATTTGCAAAATCACAAAGAATACCTGCCAATAAAAAAATCTAATCAACGTCCTTGTGTTGTTCTGCAGGTTATGTAAGTGTGCGCGCGCAGTCACTACATTAGAACACGTTGCCCCAATGCGATCTTCAGCCTGTGTGTGTGTGTGAGAGTGATAAGAGACCTGCTTCACATCAAGAGGGTGAGTGAATGCAGTAATGAAAAGGGGAAAAGAGGAACCACTTTGATGAAATGAAAAGAGAGAAAGAGAAAAGAGCAAGCAAGCAAGAATGAAAAACAACTGGACCAGCAGTCAGCACATTCCAGAACAACAAAACAGCACTGATCAGAGAAGGGGAGGGGAAGAGACAGAGATGCACAGAGAGAGAGAGAGAGAGAGAGAGAGAGAGAGAGAGAGAGAGAGAGAACAAGATGGGTAGAAATAGGGGGATGGAGACAGAGAGAGACAGAGATGCACAAAGAAAGAGAGAGAAACAAACGAGAGAGAGAGGTGCTGAATGGGAGAGAGAGAGATGGGAGGAAAAACAGAGGGATGGGGCAAAGCAAATTATGCACAGAGAGAGGGCGAGCAAGAGAGAGAGAGAAATGAAGGGGAGAGAGAGAGATGTGCAGAAAGGGACAGAGAGAAAGAAATGGGTAGAAAGAGAGAGAGTAAAGGGAGGAGGAGAGAGATAGTTGGACAGAAAGCGAGCAAGAGAGAGTGAGAAAGAGTGCAATTCGAGTTCCCATATAACAATTAATTCTTCTAAAGGTAGACACCAAGAACAAGTCCCAAAATGCAATCAAACTCTTTGAACATCTGTAAAGTAGTAAAGCTGCTGCTCTGAGCGCTGATCTGCACATTTCAAATGCAAACGCAGTCAGTCTGTTAAAGCGAGCTCCAACAGTCATGCCGGGGTTCAAGGACAGGCTGGAGTTCCCACAATGCACCTGGGACAACGCGGCACAAAGTGTTCAAACTTCCTTCTTAGCCTCAAGCTAAATTTAAATCAGTACCAAGATAATATTTGAACTCTTTGTGATGACTTGAGGTTTAAATGCGCTTTTGCAAATTGTACAAGATCAACAAGAAATGTACAGAAAGTAAAAGCCCATTTTAGTATATTCTAACAAGCACTGCTATCTTTTCTTGCAATGTGATTTAGGTTTATTTCATTTCATTTCATTCCTTAATGTTTGAGCCCAAAAACCACTAAGTGGAGGCGCACGACTAAAATCAGAGCTAACAGACAGGGGTGGGACTGATGTCATTTATTCAGGGCCAATACTGATTATTACTAATCAATGAGAATGATAACCATTTTCATTTCACATTTACCATCAGAATGACAGAACTGAATATTTTGTACATATATAGATCCTGGCAACCCATTTTTTAAGTAAAAAAAAAAAGCTCCCTGAAGTTTTACACATAAAAAAATTATCTGTAAATCAACCGTCTCATTAATAATTCAAATTTAGCAGAAATAGGGAGACATCAGAGCCAAAGTAGAACATTTTGAAACATTTTAACCGGCCGGGGCAAGAGTAGATCCAACCCCAGTAACAGATTTGCAAAACCGTCATACTACTGTACTGCAGAGTAGCATCTGTCTGATTAAAATGAAGATGAACCGCACTTTTGAAATAATTACAGTTGTTGATCACAAACCAGGCCTCAAGACTGATCGCTCCAATAAGCAGAATATTAACCTATAATGGCGTTCATAATCACTAATCACTGATTATCTAAACCCCACAGCTCTAGATTCATTTAGTTTTATTTCCCCTACGATGTCTGAGCCAGAATTCTGATCAGTATCAAAACAATAATGACAATCAACACTGCAATGTTCTATCGTTTATTAATCATTAAAAGAAAAAAGTGTTACCATTACAGTGAACAAAAAGGTGTCAGAAAAATGTAAGATCTTGAGGAAGCAACTGCGGGGATTTGTTAATAATTACTCATTAATGGTAATTAAGGTAAAACCTTCAATTAATCGTGATACTGATTTGAGGTCAGCCAGTCCTACCTGAAAGTATAATGTATTTGATACCATTTTTCAAATACTGGCTGGGCAATACAGTAATTGAACATTTTACCTCAATTATTATTAATGAACATTTATTTAGTTTTTTACCATTATAGTTTACTGATAAGGTTGACCACACACACACCAGTATGTTTTTAAGGGGACACTACATGAAGACAGAGGAAAGTATTAGCAGAAGTTCAGAAATAATCCATATTAAACTGACATGGGTATGATGGTCATTCAGAGCTTTTAAATGTTGGTTTTGCTTGATTTTTGATTAACTGCTCAGCCCTAGTTCAAGTCCGATATGGATTATTACTAATCGAGGAGACCAAGAACCAATATCAAAAACTACACTTAAATTATAGAACAAATAAATCTTTCTTTCTGTTTTTACCACACCCCCATCAGTTCTCAGTCTCCTTACTCAGTAATTAGCATGTGTTCTGATTCTGTTTTCATGTTTTAATGTCCATGTTCTTAACACAGTAACGTAGGAAGCTCACAGCCTCTCTGTCAGAATAATAATTGGAGTTGGCCCTGAAAAAGAAAAAAAAAAAAAAAGGCAACTTTGAAGCAACAATCAAATTTGAGAGGCAAATAATAATAGTTTTTGTCTCCCACAGTAGCTGAGAGTAAAGCAGCTTGAGCCGGAACGTGGCAGTCTGACAGAGCAGCGGTTTAAAGCAGATAGCATTTAACGTCCAGCCGCCACCACAACGCACAGAAAACGGAAAGCGAAGTCGAGACGTTCAACCTTTTAAACCTCGATCCTCATACAGGCTCCCAAGCCGAATTTCCCCTGGCCTCGACCAGTCTGCGGTTACGGCGTGGCCAATCTTCAGACCAAACCAAACTCTCATTACGGTCTTAATTTAGCAGACCAGAGCTTTGAAGAGCCGCATGGGTTTTTATCTCCCCCCCCAAACCCCCAGGGTTCTAGCCCCCAGAGTTACTTAAGCTTTCAGCACTGATGGAGAAGCTACTTTTACGATGCATCTTTTAATGCTGCAAGATTTAGGATTAAAAGTAGACAAGCTGCAGCCCAGCTCTTATTTTACTACAGTAGTTTGCTACACTACAAGCTACAGAGAATGTAGTTAATTATTCATGCCATTTAATCAAGTAATAATATTTGTGCAGTAGGTTTTCATTTTCAGCTTGTGTAAGTTATACTCAAATGTGTCAGTTCTGTCTATTTTCGCCTTTCAGAGTGATACATTTTGATAAATACGGCCACGGATTCTCGTTTCCATCTTGGCCAAGGTGGACTCCATCCTCTGACTCCATGTCACAGCTGCCAGGAGCGTGGTGTGACACAGGGTGCATGGCAACCAATCAGATGCCACTTCGGTCAATTTTACACCAATCACAAACACCTGCCAGATGCAGGTGCCAGAGAGTTTTTATTTCTTTCGCAACAATGTGTTTTGCCACTCTACATCATTATTTGTTTAAAAAGATTAGCTACAGAAAGGTTGCAGAGTTTAACAAATAGCTTCACTACCAAAAAGCTACTTAAAAACTGTTGCGTTTGCTGATGCATCAGGGCAGCGTTTCACTAGTGATTTCTCATGCTCAAGATGCCCCAGATTATTTTGAGTAATTCTCTATTTATTTATATAGTAAATAATAAAGTACATTGTATACAATTTTTAAAAACTCATTTTACCATCAAATACCAAAGCAAATTCCTTGTATGTGACAACAATAAACTTCATTCTGATTCATCGGTGAGGGAATTCGGTCATCGTTTCTGCCCTCCTCCTTCCGGAAAAAGAGAGGGATTCTAGTAAGTCACAATATCTCTGTGCTCGGGGCTACGAGTTACATATGGCCACCTCTACGCTCGAGTGCCACGTCTCACATCCCTCTCTCCCTCCGTTTGTCTCCTTCTTTCACGCGCACTCTCTCTCTCTCTTTTTCTACACACTTAGAAATCAAACTCAGATGTGAACAGGCCGTGTCTCTTCTCCAGAAACTGTGGCTACAGAGACTCAAAAAAGGGCTTTTCACCATCACCATCATCATCATCATCATCACCCAGAACCAGTCACAAGCAATTATGCTACAGATGTTAAAATGCATAACATCATCTGGATAAGAACTAGGGGTCGACCGATTATTGGTGCTGGTATTTAGTGATTATTGGTTGTCATTGGCCAGTTTTTCACGGTATGCAGATAAAATAAACGTATCATATCAGTTCTCAGTCTCCTAGATTAGTAAAGTTTAGTAAAAATATATACTAACTAGAATAAAATACACTCCAAAACAAAACTTACTTCATATATCTTTTAACATGTGTTTAATTCTTAGAACCTCAGAGTGACAATTTCAGAACCAGAGTAGTGCATTTTTAAATTGGCATATGGGTTTTAAAACTGATCAATACCAAAATGATACATCTGCTGATATCACAAAGTCTGCTGTAATACGATTTGGATTGGATTCAATTCAGGAGCCAGCAGTCGATATGAGACAATATTTGAAATTGTCATTCCCGATCTCAGACATTTAAACGAATCATTGAATCGAGTGTCAATGTAATTCACTTTTAATCACATCCAAACCAGAAAACTAAACCAACAGCATGGCATAAGGCACATTTCTGGGGACAGTGTGTCCCCTTCATGCAACCCAAAACTAAATCGTTAACTCCTTTGAGGAGTTAAAACATGGGAAAGTCTTAAAAGTGACATTTATTAATAGTTTAAAAGATAACATTTCAGGAAGGTGTCACCAGCAAAAACACAATTACGTTAATCTGGTGGATTTTGGGTGAATCACCTGGCCACAGGTAAAACGAGTCCAACACAACACACACATGCCACCTCGACAGCGTTCCAGCCGGCTGAGCAGAGGAGCAGCACCGTGGCAGCTCTTTTATGACAATGTGTCATCACTCACACCGGCACAGACGAACATTTAATAAAGCACCACCTTTGTTTATATAAGGGACTTCAAAGACACACACACATCTGTCATCATTCTTGGGCCGAGCGAAACTCAAGTCAGCCTGCCGCCCAGATGATGGTTAAAGACAAACACAGCTAGGAGGAGGGGGTAAAAAAAAACAAAAAAAAAAAAACAGCCAAATCTTCAAAAACCGCAGATCCTGTTTAACAGCTAAAATCTCTCCAGCTAAAAGATGCAGCTAATCAGATGTTTACATGCCAGCAACACTTTCACCTTCAGCAGGTCTGAAAAGCATCATCTTAAATCCACTTTCTATGTTGTAAATATCATACACTGCGAGTCAAAAGAGGAACTCTGCACTAGTGCGCATAACTTTGGCAAAATTCATTTCCTGTCATATTCAGGATTAATTGTGCTACAAAGTGTTTTTGCCATTTCAAATTACTAAGAACATTTCAAATGCCATACTTCCACACAGGGACCAGGCACAAACTCTACTGGTCAATCACATCAAGGACTGTTTGCTCCAGTAGTATAAATCACTTTGTCGCAAATTCTGAACGCAAAGGATTTTCAAAGTCGGTCAAAACACAGACAGCAAGGTAACTGATCTGCTGTGGTGACCCCTGACCACAGAAGCCGAAAGGAGAAGAACGGCAACGTTTGACAAACTTATGGGCTAAGCTACAAAGCTGCCTTTTTAACTCGAACATGCATCTGGAAAACTCTCATTGAGCCGGTTTCCCTATATGTATAACTAAAAATCTGTCAGCCTTCTATGTAATCATAATTACAGCAAGACCGATAAATCACCATGCCAAGATTATCAACATTGTGGGTTCATTTTTTAAATGCATTATGTGGAGTGTATTGGTGAGGACTTCAACAAGTACACACCTCAAGGAAGAAATTGTAGTATGTTTTGTGCTTCTGGGAAAAAAATGACTACCATCCAATACATCATTATCAAATATTCACATGCTCCAATTATCAAAGTCCGTACTGGCTTCAATCATAACCCATAATCAAGAATCTGCAAAGCTTTTAATTCACAGACGTGCGGGTGCAGTTGGTAGCGTAATGGTTAGGGCATTCGCCCTATGAGCGGAAGGTCGCCAGTTCAAATCTCAGACCAGTAAAGGTACTACTGAGGTACTCATGAGCAAGGTACCGTCCCCAAGCACTGCTCTCTCTGCCCATGTTAGCTGGCCACTGCTGTCATTACTTGCTAAAACGCTCCAGTTCAGTTTAAACGTCCCCTTTATTACAGACAAAACGCATATGTTAGCTGATAAATAACCACAACAACCAGCGTTCTACTCAAAATAGTCATTTATTGAGTTACCCATAGATTTTCCATAGTTTATTCTGTAACGCGCGCCAAACCCTTTATTGTGACGCAGCTCCGAGGGGCGCGCAGGGGATTGTGGGAAATGTAGTTCTCTTCCGGAAAGGCCAAAAGCAGCTCATTTTATAGGCCAAATTGGTTCAAAACGAGCAAAAACTTCAGTATTTCTTCAGTTTCAATTGATCAGATTTTTTTCTTCAATTTTAAAATGTTATAGTGTAATCAATAATAAAGAAATAAAGAAAATTTGTTTATTAAAAAAATGTTATTCTATATTCTGGTGGATATCAAACGGATAAAGAAGTGTTAGAATGTTACGCCATAGATAATAAATAGACAATAATAGATAATAAAAGCTCTGCAACTCAGCAATAAAACAATGTTCTTTTATTGTTCTTTCAGTTCTTTTATTTGAGCTAAAGCTAAAAAAAAACGAGTCAGCTTCCATCAGAAATGTGCTGATTTCATAACTATGTCAGCATTTACACATCTGCAAACTATGAGTAGTGCAGGGCGTCCTAAATACAATAACATAAAGCATGTATTGCTAACTTCTACTCTTCTAAGAAAATCGATAGAATACTCGATTACAAAAATAATTGATAGTTGCAGCTCTAGTTATACCAAACTTCATTGAAAAAGAGGTCTTTATTCACACATTAGTGCTACATCAACATAATTCTTTATTTAGAATTTCACTGAAATGAGAATACATCACTCTCACTCACACACGCATTCAAAACCTAGCCCTGAGTCATTTCACCCTTGATAAACATGATGATTTTCCACATATAAAGCAAAAACACTACTCTTACATTTCGAGAGCAGGCATGAATGAGATCGGGGAACAGAAATACACAAAGCCACATTAAAAACACCACTACACACAAAACACGGTCACACATCTCTGTCCAACACAACCTCAACAGCAAAGCCAACATGACGCAGTCAGACTCTGATTACCTGGACCTCACGAGGCAGTGGGGATGAAAACTCACGCCAAGACGAACAACCAGTTTGTGCTCTGGCCAAGACAAGTCACTTTTCTTTTCCTCTCTCCAAAGGCAAAAAGTAGCAAATTGAGTTAATTTATTTGCTTTGGCCCAGATACTGGGCTAAAGGCCACGTTCAAAGCGGGGGAAACCGAGACGAAATATAATGGAGGAAAGCAGGACTTTATTCCAGTCTCACGCCAATGATCAAGAGTATGAAAGACCAAACTATCCAGATAAAACAAAATTGGTGAGGTGAGGCATCTCACACACCTCTTACCTGATCGTACCAGCAGTGGTCGACATTGCGAGGCTAATTTATTTGATTTATTTAAGCAATTTAGATCATCAAGATAGCAAATAAAAGCTGGTTAGATGCAAGACTACAGAGAAGAAAAAGAACACTTCATGGATTCATAATCCAGGTTTTCCACCACAAATAATGAATAGATGAGCGTGCCATAGAAATCAATACCTGATTTTTGTACCTTTGTTCATACTTTAGCAAACGTCGACTGATTTTCAACATTTTCAGTGTTGCACTCAGAAGTTAATTTGCTAAAGTGATTGATATTGTCCAACACACCCTTCAACGTAGCTACCATACTTTGAGAAATGATTATCATAAACAACAATCTGTTCCAAGCTCAACCCCTCCTTAAACTCTACACTAAGTATAACCAAACCATTCCTTTAGTCTCACAGTACGTATCAATACAACAGACGCTTTTGAATATAAGATTGGGGAATATGAAAACTTACTGACCATGTTTGACATGAGATCCTACAAAAAATAAAAACTCTTGGCTTGAGTCTCAATAAAATCACACATCATCAAGAATAGGTTTGACCAGTTACTAGTCTGAGTGATTACTGACACCAATATTTAGCATTTTATGGTCATCAGAATTAAGTTTAGTAACAAAATTCCAGTAGATTTGTTAGCAGGTATCAACAGTGAAGATTGAAAACTTTCACCAACACTGAAAGTTTGGCATTCTGACACGGAAACTGGGAGCTCCTTGCACATCTCTATGTTAATAACAGGTTACATTCTTAACATTCATTTACCCCCTTTTAGCATATGTTTAAGCTTTGTGTTGGAATATTTGCTATTCTAAATTTTCACCACTTTTCAATTTTACAGCAGTCATATATCGTTGATTTGCAATACTTTGTTTTTGCCCATAAGATAGATCGGTCAATCCCTACTCCAGAACCCATATGAGTCAAATTCTTCATATGTTTTTAACCTCAATTTTAGTTACTGTTAAAGCGAATCAAGTGACATCGAACAACCTCAACATCGGTTACAACAAAAAGCCAAGCCCATGACTATGAGCCGTCCAGGCGCGAGGTTCAGCCTAAGCTCCAGTCTGGTGCGGCAGGCCAAAGCTATGTTAAACTCTGTCTGAGACCTAAATGGCTGTGGCTTCTCAATGTAAAGCTGCGGTCGAGCGTCTCTGCGGTCAGAGGCCGGTGCCAAGCAGCCCATGCTAAATACACACACGGCCAGCCTAAATATCCTGACCGCTAAATACCTCATCCTGCCCCGTCCGGCTACGCTCCAGCCAGCGGAAGGTCAGAAACGATGATCACCACTTGCCACTTTGATGAATATGATATAGGCTTATTACAAGAGCACTGCAAGGCACCAGGCCATAAACACACACACAGCTAAAAGTTCCAGGCCACATTGGAAGCACATTGTTTCCACACATGCACACACAAACAGACACACTCAGAAACACATAGAAGTCATGCAACTTGAGTTTTTTCATGCTCTAACCACAAACTAGAGACAAAAAGCAGAAAGGCGACCTAAAGAAGGAATGCAAGGCTCTAATCCAGCGTGCATCCTTCCTGTCCAGCAATGCACGCCTGTTTTGCAGCATGCAATTAAGATGTATTTCAATGCATTCGACTAACAACAAAAATGAAAGCCCACGCCACACGCTCGCGGTTCCGCTTTGATCGCGGAAATTCCACACCGACTACACGACCGTGGCTTTCGAACTTCACTACTTGGCACCGACTTTACGGTGCCTCCATTTCTTAAAGCAGGAGGCGCGGCAAGCAACGCGGCGTCCGTGAAGCTCGCGGGGCCCAAAGTGGCCTCGTTAGACTGCATTAGGACGAATGAAATAAACGTTTGCAAAGTGCACGTCAGAAAAATATCCAAACCCACATTGTATACACCCTTTCTACGTCTTCAAAACCAGTCATCCACCTCATTTCACTACTTTTTACAAGCCAAGTTACAGCTAAAACGCCGTGCAATAAAGTTGCACACAAGATGCAATGAACTGGGTGGAGCGATTGGAGGTAAAATATAATACATTACACAAAGCGTGCACACGTTGTTTTGGAGCAGGAACACTTATAAAAAAATTTTTTTAAAAAAACTCAGCACGTAGGCTGCGTTCGAGCCGTATGTGCACCACGGTACGTAAACAACGTCACAAACTTCAAACTTGCATCAACTTTTACCCAATTAATGCAAACTAATGCCCATTCGGGGGCTAAGTAACAAATAATATGCATGAACGGTGGACAGAAGAGTCGTTCTAATCGACTAGCTGGGATTGGGGTCGTAAACTTCCACGTTTGTGGCGCAAGTTTGTCCAGGTAAAAGCGCCTAAGTTGCAACAAAGTAACGTTCAACCTGCTCGCGTTTCTCGTGGAGTTTGGCAATAAAGTAACTTTTTTGGCCGCGAGTTCGCGTGTTTGTCTGGGAATTGAAGTGTGTAACTCAAGAGGCCATCTTGTGTGTGTGAAGTTGCCATCCTTACTCCCTCAAATACATACATACATACATAGGTAGTTAGACAGTTGAATAGATACGTCAGTGGTAGATATTTAGACATATCGTTAGACGGTTAAATTGCTTAGACAAACGGACAGATGGTTGGGCATATAGTTAACTTATAGATAGCTAGGTAGTTACCTAGACGCATAGATAGACACTTTGCTAGATGCGTAGATAGATAATTAGATAGGCAGTTCGTTAGATACGTGGGTAGTCAAACAGATAGACACCCGCCCACCTTTTGCAAAGTTGTAATAAGTTATGAAACGACGCAATAGTCCCCGCGCGCGGTCTCACGACGTGCCCGATAAAAGGAGTAGGAGAAAGGGGGAGAGAGGGGGCGAAAGGGGTAAAATGGGGTAAAAACAAAACTTTTCCTTACTTGTACAATTTCGCCCTCGGCGCTGATGGTGGCTCCGGCCCGGGAGAAGCGGCCCTGTAAGCCCGTGGTGTAGGTGGTGTAATCTCCGTTTGGGCTCGACTCAAACAGCACCACTTCCACGAACGCCGTGTCCTTACACCAGGCGCTTCCCGCGCGCGTGCACACCAGCAAGAACAGCACGAGCACCGAGTCGGTAACGCGAGCGCGTCGCGGCGACACCACCATCATCGTCGTCGTCGTCGTCGTCCTCGTCGTGATCATCTCCATCATCAACAACATTAAAATCATCACCATCATCTCGCCGGTCGAAGAGGCGCCGATCGGGACATAATGAGACCGGGATCGGAAGCGGTGCGTGCGGTGCGGAATGGAAAAAAAAAGAACAGAGATTTCGTAAGTGGTGCGCAAGGATCCGTAACAAAGTACCAAAGTCGCAAGCGATCAAAGCGCCACGTTTCCGGTCGCGCGTGGAGGAAGAAGGAAAAAAGAACAAGAAAACGGCGCGTCCTTCAGTTCTCCGTGGCAGCCTTCATCGTTCCCTAGTCTGACTGTCTAGCTGAGTAGCGCGCGCGTGTACGTATGTGTGTGTGTGTGTGTCGCTCGCTCGCTCGCTACAAAGCGGATCCCCTTTGATCTTCAAACACGTGATTTTGTCTTTTTTCCCCCCCTAAAGGGTTATCCCCACCCACCAATCTTCCTGACCCTCTTCATTCCACTCCATTCGACTCCGTTAAGGAGGCACGGAAACGTTCCGGTGAAACGTTCGGTATAAAACCAGACTCTCATATCCAAACTTCACCACTTCCAGGGGCGGAAAAAACCTACAAACGACTTCTATTCGTCTAAAGAGGCGGTAAAACTGTAAGAGTGCAACTTTTAGGACGACTTTAAGCGGTGCGTGTCGGCGTGTCGGTAACTACCTTAAAAGGAACAAAAGTCCTCCAGAAACAATTTATAATTTACTGAAGCGTTTTTTTCAACTCACTCTTATAGGTAACTGAGCCACGGTGAGGTACTGTGACTTTAATTGGAGACGAGGTCGCGGACGAGTAATTGTTTAATTGATTGTTTTTTTAATTGATTTCGTTAAAACTCCGTTTAAATGTATCATTTATCAGTTTGCCTAACTCGTTGCAGCAACACACACAAAGAGAGAGAGAGTTACTTCCAAAATGTAATAGTTTATTAGTTTACTATACTAGCATATAGATTACTAGTCAGTGTTATTTCAAAGTACTTCGTTACGTCTACGTCTCTTGCATTACTTTTAAGTTACTTTCACCGGTATAACTGCGGAAGCAGGACATGTCATTCTATAAAGTGCTCAAATGTAGTTTACTGCAGTTCATTCTGCATCCAGTGAACGGCGATGTGGTCCAGCATAATGACTGTAGGCATACACTCTGTAGGAAATAGCTCTTTCACTCAATATGTCGCGGTGTTGGTGATTTTTAAAATAAAAACTTAATTTCGGGTTAAAAGTGTGGTACTGAAATATGTAACGAGTATAATATTACTACAAATGTACTAGTAACGCCTAACAATATATATATATATGACGTTTGAGGTGTGGTGGGCAATATAAAAATAATGTATGCAACAATAAAAAATAAATGCAGAGGTCCTTTTTGACTTAATATGCAAAAATGCAAACATAAATATTTCCCTAACAAATTATGTGAAGCTTTTTAAAACTTTGTATAAAAGTAAAGCAAATGGTAAGTAATTAACACAGAGAAAAGCCAACAGTGAGTTACGGTGTTGCCCTCTGGTGGACAAACTTACACAATGACTACACGCATAACATGGCTGAGACATTTCATTTATATTATCAACAGATCAAAATGTAAATTTCATTTCCATTTATAAATTGTCAAGTCACATGAATATAGCGAACACTTAGTTACACAGAAAGCACCCAGCTGACCATGTTAGCTGCCCACTGCTCCTTCACCAATAAGGCAAACGCAGAGGTCAGTGTGTGCTGTGCTGTGGTGTGTTCACAATGACAAATAAACACTTTCACTTGAGACTGAAAGATTCATCATGTATCTCTAATACATATTTCAGAAAGAGAAAAACAGAGAAGTAGGCAGACAGAGGATGAAAGATATAAGCACAGAGACACACAGAGCAAATCTGAATGCACAGATAGAGAAAAGAAGGTAGACAGAAATACAACGACAGAAAGAAGAGATGGACAGAGACAGTGAGAAACAACCAAGAAAGAGACTGAGTGAGAAATAGTGACAAAGAGAGAGAGTGAGAAAAAGACAAAGGCTAAAGAGTAAAAGAGAGAAAGGGGAGAGAAACAGACAGAGAGGTGGAAAGACAGGGATTTTCTAAAACACCTTTCCTGAAGTTTCAAATATTATTTTGTGTGATTATGAAATGGCAAGTGGGAGGAAGGAAAAGAGGGGAATGCAAAACGCTGCACATGTGTTTCGGTTCAGCGCAGGAAAAACAAAGTGAGTGGAGCTGAATGTTAAAAAGCCTGGTGAGTCTGCAGCTCGACCATTACTCGCAGGTCAAATTTCGGGGCCGTGATGTCACAGGGGACAGGGATGATGTGGCGATGATGAGGGTCACATGGCGGGGACCCTGTATCTTCAGCAGCACCACAGAAATTGGTGCAAGGTTTATCACTCTTTTCTTGAGGCACAAACATCTCCAGCCCCACCATGAGATCTTCACTGCTTTTTGTAAAAGAAAAAAGAAAAGCCCAAATTTTAAGCCTGTTAATAAAAGGAATTTCTCTGCTCAACTTAAGCAGGTTTGCCCCAGAATAGCATGACTTGTTCCAAAATGCAGCTTAAAAAAGCATACTTAATGTGGATTTTATTAAGTAAACTTAAGTGAAGTTCAGGTATATCTTGCAAGTACATGTTATTAAGTGAGTATACTATTATAAACATGTTAGAAGTGTAACATTGAAAGTGAGTTATTTTTGTCATTGTGAACACACCACAGCATAGCACACAATGCACCACAACCAAATGTGACCTCTGCATTTAACTCATCCGTGAAGGAGCAGTGAACAGCTATCAAGCGCCCGGGGAGCAGTGCTTGGGGACGGTACCTTGCTCAACGGTAACATTACCGGCCCTGGATTCGAAACTGCGACCTTCTGATCACGGGGCGAGCACCCTACCGTTACGCCACCAACTGCCTATCAATAAGTCAACCTCCACTGATACATCAACTCAATGATCAGCAAGCCCACAGCATCGATCCAAAATGAAAACATACATATTGTAACATCACTTTATACTGAACATTAAATAAAAATGTATAAGTACTATTTATATACTTTTAGGCCACTTTGTGTCTCTTAAAGTAAATGTTTAAGAACACGTAAAGTATATATTATATGTAAATATTTTCTAAGTTAACAGTATTTTAGCAGTAATGAGAAGATTTCTGAAGTATTTAGTTACAGCAATAAATATTAAAACATGCATAACACAGAAAGTGGTAACTTTTGTTTTTATCTCTTCACATGGGCACAAAACAAAAGGCCAGTCTATAGCCCCGTTGGAGTGCAGCCAACACTTTTTGTATTGCTTAATGAGACAAAAAGTCATAATTTTATTGGTGATTCACCAGTGCTGAAAGGGTCACATAAATAGCCGAGAGCAAAAACATGAGCAGCAGAAATCACAATGCAGCTATTGTTCCTGACGCAGGAACTCTGAGTCTCACAGCTCGACACTCTTCCCACTGCTCAACATCATAAAAGTACAATACAAACAATTACCAAAGACACCGCCGCAATCACTCTTAGAGAACAGCAACACCCACAACCCAGTGTGACGCACCTTTACACTGGATTCAATTACCAGGAGGAGGAAGAGGAAGAAGGAGCAATGCTGTCAGGAACAAGATGAATTTGTGGTGCGTTTTGGAACACATCGAAAATGTGGAGACCTGATTTAACTCAATGAACTGGTTTCACTTTTCAGAATTAAAAAAATGTTATTTATTCACAGGGAAATTGCTTCGTTGGAATTTCACAAAGAATAAAAAGCCCCAAGAGCATAAATTCAAATAAAGTATAGTAAGTATTGAAAATTAATATATCACTGAAAAGTATGAGACCACTTTGGGAAGTTGGTAGCGTAATCTTTAAGGTGTTTGCCCAGTGATCAGAAGGTTGCCGGTCCAAATCCCAGACTGGTAAAGGTACCACTGAGGTACTCATCCAGAAGCACTGCTCCCCGGGCGCTGCCCTTGTTAGCTGGCCACTGCTCCTTCACAGATGGGTCAAATGCAGAGGTCACATTTGGTTGTGGTGCACTGTGTGCCGTGCTGTGGTGTGTTCACAATGACAAATAATCACTCACTTTTGTTTCTGATTCATTAGTTTTACAATATGTGGGGAAAATGCCAGTTCTTTTATGTACTATTTACCACATTTTATTCAAGATGTAAATGTTTTGAAACAATAATTATTATAATATTATGGTTTGGAAGTTGCAAACTACAAAGTTTTAGAAATTATTTTACCAGTGGAAGATGCTCCAGGAAGCGTGGGGTAAAATCGCATCAGATTACTTTGAAAAATTAACAGCCAGAACGCCTAAGTCTGCCAGCAAAGTTTGAAGGACACATTCTGCACATCACTGATAGAGGAAAGTTCAAAGTGTGGTCCTATGGTCCTTGAGCACCATGTGTAGCACGACAAACATCAAAACAGTAGGCCATTGCCACACACAAGTCAACTGGTCCCTATATATATATACATATATATATATATATATACACTATGTAAATACTGTATATTACAACCTACACCACATCATACAACAGCCTTAAAACTGAATATTTTAGCAAATGCACCCCCTGCTGCTAGCTACAGGCAGAGCAACTTTATTAAATGACATCCTGTACCACTATTATTTCACACGTTACATTTAATTAGGCAAGAATTTAATGCAGTTATTAAATGTGGAAACGTTATGTGTAAATTAATGGTTACTTAATGGTTTAATATCATTTGTAAAGTATAAATGTCAGTATAAGTTATTTACATAATACTGTAATGCAGTACTGTGCAAAAAATCCTGAGCCACTGCCCATTTTTTCATATTCTGAAATAGATTTTCGTATTTTTAATGAAGAATAATATTTACCTGTTGTTCCACGTGCTGCAATAAATCACTGTAGGTATGATCTCATTTTCCTAAAAAAATAATAAAATTAGACTTTTGCACAATACTATATATTGTAGTCGTGAAGAATCCATAAACATTTTTACATTCTTGTATTTGTGTGTCTTTTTACATTATACACACAGCATCCAATGTATAACTTTCATAACTGGTTATGTTTTAGCTACTGAATTTTATTTAATAATGTGGAAATATTAAGCAAAATGTGTTCAACATTTAGCTGTTTTGAAATTTTTCACCATTTTATATAATTATATCTCCCTACATCTCTCTCTCTCTCTCTCTCTCTCTCTCTCTGTTTATATATATATATATATATATATATGTATATGCAGGCATTGTGAGTGGGTTGGCACTGATCGGGTACTGTGGTGGGCTCTAATGACCTTACATAACAACACAGAGCTGTGTGAAGAATAGCATTTACTCATCATCACTTCATTAGAGCACAATGTCAGCATCAACACAACAAAGACACAATTCAGCACCGGGACACACTGGGTCATGAGCAAAAGAAACGCTTCATCTGGTATTTATAGTAACCAGAGAGAGGGAAAGAGGGAGAGAGAGTGATGAAATGAATCCAGAGATAAAACAAGAATTATATTTATGAATCACTTCAAACAAAAGGCATTTTAAAGGCAGTGTGGGTGGCGAATTCCTTTAGTTTCTGAGGATTTTCTTGCCCTTGATGTTAAATGCAGTCTCAGAGGTAGCAATTACAGTGTAGCTGGTAGGAGGGAGAGATGGATGGATGGTTGGATGGATGGAGTGATGGATGCATGTGTATGAGTTAGTCTGAGGCAGGAGTCTCAAAGTTTTCTTTCTTCTAACACAAAAAAATTCTGGTTCACATAAAACTTTAGGTATGTTGCTGGAGTGAAGGAGAGAGGGAGGGATAAAGCTAGTGTCAAGTGAGGATGAAGTGAAGGATGGAGTGAGAGACGGAGTGTAGGAGGGATGGAGTGATGGTGGAGTGAGGGATTAAATAATGGATGGGGTGAGGGGGTGATGGCGTGATAGAGGGATAGAGTGAAGGATGGAGTGAGAGAGGTGGTGAAGGAGGAATGGAACGATGGATGGACAGAATGAGGGATGGAGTGATGGAGTAAAGGATGGAATGAAAGATGGAGTGATGGACAGAGTGAGGGAGGAATGGAGTGAAAGAATGCATGATGGATGGAGTGAGGGAGGGATGGAGTGATGGACAGAGGAGTGAGGAATGGAGGGATGGAGTAAGAAAAGGATAGAGTGAGGGATGGAGTGATGGACAGAAAGAGGGATGGAGTGATGGATGGAGCGATGGACGGAGGAGTGAGGAACGGAAAAGATGGAGTGTGAAAGGGGTAGAGTGAAGGATGCAGTGATGAATGGAGTGAGGGAGGGTTTGAGTGAAGGATGGGGTAAGGGAGGGATGGAGTGATGAATGGAGTGATGGATGGAGGAGTGAGGAACGGAAGGGATGGAGTGTGAAAGGGATAGAGTGAAGAATGGAGTGATTGACATAAAGAAGGATGGAGTGATGGATGGAGGGATGGACGGAAGAGTGAGGAACGGAAGGGATGGAGTGTGAAAGGGATAGAGTGAAGAATGGAGTGATTGACAGAAAGAAGGATGGAGTGATGGATGGCGGGTTATTAAACCCGCCCCGCTCATTACAGGCTGAACTCCTCTCTGAACGTATCTCCCAGCTGAGAGAAGGAGCAGAGTTTCATACACAAGCCACACTCTTTTCTTTCTGTTTCTTTCTCTCTCTTTCTCTCTCTCAGCAGCTCATCCCTTGTTAAAAGATGTGAGAGAGGAATGATTACTGCCTCCCATCAGATACATTACAAAAGCACTGCAGGAGATTAAAAAACAAAATCTGTCAGTTATCCTGCCTTTCAAACAAGTCTCTTTTATTCTGTCCATTTACTTAGAACAAACGTCTAAAAACAGAAAGAGAGAGATCAATAGCAAAGTAGAGAGAGGGAAGTGGAATGAGAATCTGTATGTGTGTGTGTGTGTGTGTGTGAGAGAGAGAGAGAGAGAGAGAGACAGTAGAGAGGCAGACAGTAGAGTCAGAGATATAGATACATATAGAGGGAGAGAGAGAGAAGGCAAGAGGGAGAGAGCAATAGAATAGTAGAGAGAGACAGTGATAGAAAAGGAGAGAAAGAGTGAGAGAGGATGAAAGGGAATGAGAGAGAAACAGAAATGTGTGCTCATGTAAGAGTGTCAGAGAGAGAGAGTGTGAAAGCCTTTAAAGATTAACTACAGCGTGTCATCTAGAGAACATCTCCCTCCTCCTGCTGTTGCTACACCCCACTGGGGGAAAGCGAATGCTCTCATCTTTTAACAGAGCATAAAAAGGATGAAAAACAGAAGATGTTTTAAAACTACTGCTGTCATATTCTCACCCCAAGAGACAGACAGACAGACAGACAGACAAGCAGACACATCTAATCACAGATCCAGACATCTCTCTATCTCCTTTTCTCTCTCCTTCCATTTCCAGAGGCAACACAGACTAAACCAGGAAATGAGCGTAGACAATGTGAGCGACATGATTATGTTCCGCGCTCTACTGAATTTATTATTTTTCTTTCTCAACTCCATTACATCTCCCTTGTCTCTTTCTTCTTCTTCTCTCTTTACTTCAAAGGTAACCAGAAGGAGGCTTAAGTGCTAACACACACGTACATACGTATACACATACAGTATATATACTCACATTTGCAGAGATAGAAGGTATAGAGAGAGAGAGAGAGAGAGAGAGAGAGAGAGTAGAAGAAAGAGAGAGTAAGTGAGTGATAGCTAGTCATGAACATCAAGTGTTTGAAGCACACTAAGCTAGGTTTGCCAAAATGGTTTGGTCCCAAAACCAGCTTGATGGGTTCCAAAATCCAGCTTAAAATGGACACAAGTAATATTGTCATCTCAGACAAATGATATAAACATTTAATTCTCAGAAATGAACACAGGAAATAAAGATTAATATGGACTGATCATATACTAATACTCTCCAGCAGGAGGCAGCAGCACTGTGGTGTCTGGTTTTGCTTCTCTCGTTCATCCACAGAAATTACAAGGATGGAAGAGACAACGGCAATTACCCAGCCTGCTGCAATGATATACCATACATGCAAAAATGTATCATTTCTCTTCCTGCTGTGTAATTAGGGCTCCCGTCCATTCTGTCATTACTGCTGAACTGGAAATAGACCCAGACATCATTCATCAGCCCGAGACCTGACCTAGAGCGTGTCAAAAATGAGAAGATGGAAAAATGAGAAGATGGATTTTGTTTGTGGAATATACTACACTGTGCAAACACGGTGAACGCATTTAATCTGCTGCCAGTGCAGTTCCTCCACTAACACATCAGTAAGCGCCGAGGCCAGACGTGGAAAATAGAACTAGTGAAGATCAAAGAGATCAAAGAAAAACGGAAAATAGTTTCAAACTCAGCTCACAGGATGGCTGGTGTTTATCTCCAAAAATGTCTAGAAAAAAGGAAAACACATCTCCTGCTTCTGTCTGCACATGTATGGCAAATGGGAGTCACTTCTCCATTTTTCTAGGAGGATGATTTTAAAAGTCTATATGAAACCATACATCTACATTCTGTTTTGAATTCCAAAATCAAACGCAAGTATTCACCTTTAAAAATACTCACCCAGAATTCTTCATTAAATTTTAACTCTGACTACTAAATGCTAAATAATACATACTAAATTGACCATCAAAAGATAACATACACCACCAAATGCCAACATTTACCACGAAACACTGACTTCGGGGCAGTTGGTAGTGTAACAGTTAGGGCGTTCGCTCCGTGATCGGAGGGTTGCTGGTTTGAATCTCAGGACCGGTAAAGGTATCACTGAGGTACTCATGAGCAAGGTACCGTCCCCAAGCACTGCTCCCCAGGCGCTCCACATGTTGGGTGCCCAGTGCTTCTTCACGGATGGGTCCAATGCAGAGGTCACATTTCGTTGCAGTGTACTGTGTGCCGTGGTGTATTCACAATGACAAATAACCACTCACTTCAACTTTCCTGACATGAACCACAACATGCCAACATTCACCACCAAATGCAAATATTTTTCCACCAAATGCCAACATGCATAACTCAATGCCAATATTCAACTTTTAGCAGAAACATTCAATATGAAACACTGACTTGATTCATCAAACAGCAACAAGGCTGTCCACTGGCTTAATGTGTGTTTAAAAAAATCTAACGCATATGAGGAAGTATGTTTGAGAAGCTGAGTTACATAACACTGAGTGCATTACACTGTTAGATAACTTGACGTTCCTGTTGGAAAGTGGCTTAAAGTACACGTTTAACTGTGCTTGTTGGTGCATGTTAGGTGGATTAGGATGTGGCTTAATTAAAAAAGTAGTACTGTCTAGATGCTTGGAGACAGTGACATATCCACTGTGGTGAAGTAATAAAAGACCTACCACAAGGAATTTCCTTCTCTCATGAAGGCGGTTGAGGGCAAAACTTCATTTAGAAATCAATGTGGAAACCAGACTGAAGTCTATAGGCACAATCTATAGGTCCCGTTTACTACCACAAGGGGGCAGCGCACAACTGTAACCAAGATGGGCCTCATTCACCAACACTCCGTAAGAAAAAAGTTGTTGAGAAAATCTACATACCCAATTTTCAGAAAGATTCTGGCATTCATCAGTATATTCTTATTTTAGTTTTGTTCTTTGTTCTTCGGTTTACAAGGACATATAAATTCATCTTTATAAGAACAAACTTTTTAAGAACAATTTAAGGAATATTCTTAGAACAGATTCAAGAAAAAACATACTGGTGAATGAGGCCCAAAGCTCTTTTGCTTGTAGAAAACAAAAATTACTGCAAACAGACCTACACACGGACCACTCACTTTATTAAGAACCCCAACCTTATTGAGAATCAGCCAATCTGCAAATAACAGCAGCTCAACTGGGCACTGTGGGCACAAACTGACCAGTGGGCAATGGGGGAGAGGGCTCATAAATAATCACGAGAAAGGGCACAAGAGCACATGTATATAATTATTTTGCAGCCAATAGGAACTCTTGCAAGTACGGTTCAAGGTTTCTAATAAAGTGGACTGTGAGTATTAAGTTTTCCTCTTATTTGCTGCAGGGCCTTACAATTCAACAATATGCGGAAGAACAGATGAACTTGAATGGTGATGATGCATGCAGAGACATTGGGTTGTTCAAACAAAAAATTTACATAGCAGACATATCTGATGGTAAGAGAGCCGTATCACCAACCGTCCGCAAGAGCACCAGTGCTGTAACACAACGCCACAGATGCCACACAATGGATAACGAACAGCTAACTCAATATCATGGCTTGCGCAAGCTGCATATTTTGCAAATACATTACGCTGATGTTGCATCTAAAACCACATCCAGCCCTCGGGTGATGACACAGATGTCTTTTGAAGGTTGTTGTGGAGCAACTATTCTTCTCAAATAAAGTTCTATTGTCTACGAATATAAAGCGGGTAATTTAGGTTCATTTACCAGGATTAAGAATCAACCCTGAAATTGAGTAATGCATCACTTACTGAGATACTTTGGTTTTAGTTCGTAAACTGCTCCCCAAAAAAACATTTTATCTGAGATCATCTTAATGAGGCATTTTGGAACCTCTGCCAAACCATATGTACACTAGTTTGACCATTAAAAAACACATAAAATGAACATGATGAGCTAGATTCAACTCCATGCCTGTCATGTCAGCAGAAACCAAATGTACTGTATGTAACATTCTATATCACTGTTTGGTTTCCAGTTGCCGGCTACCTTCCCTAAAGGATCTGCACACTGATCCTTCACTGACTGGTCAAATGCAGAGGTGACAATTTAGGGGTAGTGGTAGTGTAACGGTTAGAACATTACCCGTGATCGGAGGGTCGCCGTTTCAAATCTCAGATCAGTTAAGATACCGCTGAGGGAAATGTAGCTTTCAGTAAAGGTACCTTCACTGATCCTGAACACCACCCACTGCTCCTAGATGTGGCGTCATTACTGATCATTAGATTGGGGGAGGGGATTATTTGGATGTACATTTGCAGCTTTTAGCAGATGCTCTAATCCTGAGTGTGACTAGATCCATATCCTCCAGGTGGTAGTACTGGGGGGTAGGACGGAGCTGGATTTGACACTAATACTTCTTAGTTCAAGCTCGTGCTGAAAATGTTTCTGATATAAAGGTGTTTGAACACACAGTGCATAACATACTCAAAGTTAGGTTGCCATAATGTTATGGCTGATCGTGTATACAGTATACAGCACATGGAAAAACTCCACCTTTTTAAGCTACAGACCTTCTATGAGTACTTGTAAATGTACTACAATAATTTTACTAGCAAATATTCTAGTTCTATCTTATTCTAGTGTTAAGGTTTGTTTTACCATGCAAAATCTGAGGCCAAGAATTTCATTTTAAATGTTGCATTGTTATCTGTTTGTGACAATAAAATCTGAAACTTGAAAATCTGCAAATTGCTTGTACATCTTTTTCATGTATAACGGAATGGTGAGAATATAGTTGATGTCTTTCAGGAAGGGCATCCTGTGTATAACTGTTGCCAGTTCAACAAGGTAGTTTGCCAACAAGGTAGTTGCAGCTGCAACAAAGCACACGTTTTTCTGACTCTGATACTTGTCAGTACTGGACCACAATGAGTTCCGGTGTCAGTACATATTGGCAATAAGACGTAAGTCGTTTTCTGCGTCATGGAGACTGTCTGCATGACCAAATGTGACGGCCGTTAATAGGTTTGCTGTTGTTGTTGTTGTTGGACTGATATTGGGGCTGGAGTCTATGAATGTGTTTGATGCCAGACAAAAAGGCTGCAACATCAGCTCTTCTGTAAACAAAGAGCAGCTCTTCCAGCTCACACCCATCAGTGCAATTACACAGCGTCGGCCCCAAACACGTCCCACTGGAGGAATTTAGGTCAGTTTTCACAGGAGATCACATGCCGCTTCCCTCATCTGCTGGAACACTCCAAACTCAAACCCAGGCCCAATCTCCTTGGCCGGATGAGGCAAGGGATGTGAGTTTACACACATATTTAGGCAGGCCAACGCATGTCTACACCTAAGTGTCTACAGTACACAAAAAACAGTTTTTGCAGATGATTTTTCACGTTTGCGCTACATGCACACACACAATGTTTGCTTCACTTCAACTGGGGACATTTTATGTCATAATGATGAGTGCAGCCTACGCCTGCTCCAAAGCCTAAATCCTAACTCTAGCCACATGCTGGGAATTTAACATGAAACATTTTGAACATAAAAAGGAAAACACACACTACTACAGCTATCCATAACCTTAACTATAGTAACCATAAGCAAATCTTAAAAATTAGCTTTCAGTTTCTCACATAAGACCTGCAACTTTTCTATAAAAGCCATTTTCCTTATGAGGACTGAAACAAACAGAAAAAGGCACAGGAGGGACAGAACCAGGATGCAGGTAACTAATTATGAAATGACTAAATTGTCATTTAAACTGAATGGAACAAACATGGAAGTGACCCAGGTCAACCAAACCCAGTCTGTAAAACCTCACCTACACACCTCTCTATTGTCTATTTAAAACAAAGGCAAATACTAGCCTCTGATAAGAAACAATTAGATAAAGATTAAAAAAGGCCGTTTAAACAAGGCTCCCCTGAAGAGTGATGTCCGTGTCTGCTCAAAGACTTTTATAGAAGAAGAATTTTACAGTCATCGCCTTGGGGGGGATTCATTTAATTTGAGCTGAAATATAGAAATCTGAAACTGGCCCACACGTTTACTTCTGTAAGACATCCCATTTACATAATGATGAGTATAGCCAAGTAACGTGAAACTTTCTGCTCTTTTACTTTTTGATATTGCTTTTAATACGAATTATATTTAAGCAACCACCATAAGGGGACGCCATTTATCGTTCCCTGAAAGTTCCCAAAAAAACTCCCAAAAAAGCTTTGTTCCCAATCTGCAGGTGTGGAGTCTAAAATTTGCCCCCGAAATAAGTCCAGGTCGGACACAAACACAGACAGGTGTTAATAGTCTCCTATTAACACCTTTACTCACAAACCAAAAACGTCAAAGTTACAAAAATCTGACCACTTTTTCAGGAACAATAAGATACTCACAAGCACCTAACAACCTGGCACCAAACATACATCTGAAATTCCCATGAAGTGGGACCAAGACAATGTGATTGAGAAAACATAACAGCTCTGGAACATTGGGAAATTGTACATATTACTACCTCCAGATTGCACAACTGTAATTTACGCTCAGATGTGATTCCCACACACACAAACGTACATTGAGGGTCTTGTGAGTCTCCAGACTGTGTAAGCCTGCCTGCTCATCCACTTAATCCCTTAAATGAGGGGCGGTGAAGTGTTGAGAGTAGGTTTATGGAGTGCTGGATATAGAGTGTATTGTGGAGCGCAGTTACACACACACACAGTCTATGTATTACTATCTTTGTGAGGTCTTTCCATAGACTCCCATAATGACTAGATGTATATAATTTTACAACTACACCTAATCCTAACCCTAACCTTAACCTCAGTAACCAAAAGCACATCTTTTACCTCTTTTAGTTTCTCAAATAAAACAAGCACATTTTCTATAAAGTCATTTCTCCTCATGGGGATACATGTACTACCAACTGCCCCTGCTGTTTTGCACCAGACTATCGATTCCTATTTCAGAGACACACCTCTCACACACACACACACACACACACCCTTCTCTACTTCAGACTGTGGATGGGTGGGAATAGTACAGCCAGTGCAAACACTCTCTAACACACACACACCTAGACACACAGACCCCTCCTCCTCATCAAACTGACTGTGAATGGGTGGGAAAGGTACAGGCATTGCAAACACACACACACACACACACACACACAGAAGTAGGTGTAGTGCAGTTCGGCTATGCATAAACATCACCTCAGGCCTGAGACTCCCCCATCTGGACATTGGTTTGTGCGTGTGTGTGTGTGTGAGAGAAGAATGGGTGTGACCCTATGACACTTGGTCAAGACAAAGCCGTCTCTGCAGTGGGTAAAATGCCTTAATTGTATCCGCCAGTCTCCACACAGACACACACACACACACACATCCAAACAAATACATACATGTAGGATGTCAATGTTGACTGTAACACTAAACAGCTACTGTCATTAATCCACATCGTCACAAACTAAAAACTCTGCAGTACAGACCAGGAAATGGAGAAAGATTTTTACCAAAAATGTGTTAAATGTGTTAACACTGCAAAAAAACAGATAAATTTTTAACTGTGTTTGGGCAACTGTCTGCGGCAACTGTTCTCATCGAATCATCAGTCAGAGAAACGCTTATAGTCGTTCAGAAATGAGTGCACATGAGTGAAAAAATTACAACATAGAAGAATGTCAGATTTGGCATGAGATTTCTTTCTTGAGCGTGAGATTGAGGCTGAATGCGTGAGAGTTGGCAACCCTGAAGAAGTTTGCTTTTCCAGAGCACATCTAAAAAGCAAATTTGTACAGCAAATATCTGAAGAAAAGAATTCGCGCCCTCAGATTGTAACATGACAAACAGGAAATAAAAACAAGTTTCAGTGTAAGTGGCGCTAAAGAGCTGTTTTCATTCATTAACCAGAGTTGAATCTTTGGGTGGATTTCTCCATCAAGTCACACGGAACTCACATGTCACGGCCTGGAACAACCGAGTGAGAAATTAAAGTTCTCATTCAGCTGAACAGATCAATTATCAGTCTGAAAGTTTTTGAACATGATTTTTTCTAAAGCTATGTAATGAAACAATAACCTCAGCTCTATCTAAACTGTACTGTACTGAGAGTCAGGGATGAAATGGAAACAAAGGAAAAAAAATGTAGTTTTGCCCTGCTTGATGGAGTGAGTCTTCAAACAAAAATAACAACAGTAATAATAACAATAAAGTCCAGCTTTATCTGTTTGTCACATACATATTTTAAAAGGTATGACATATTAAGAAATGTATCCTGATCCCCTCTTCCTACAGCTGTGCAAATTTAAACAAAACTTAACAAACAGATAAATCAAAGAAACACAACACATAATAAAAGATAATAATACAGTGTACTTAATAAACATGGCACGATACCACATTTTTATGTCCGATGCGATACCGATCGGAGCTGGTGTTTGGAGCAAGAGCAGGTGTTTCTAAAGAAATTAAATATTATAATCATGTGATTTGCATTTGAGTTTGTAGTGTGTTGCGTTGCTTGTTCTGCTCATTGTCACATCAATATGTAGGAATTAGCGTAAATGTTGAAGAATAAACCAGCTTTACTGCAGTAACACTTCCTATGCACAACGAATTGAGCATGCGCACATTTAAAGATCGGCCCAATGCCACCGATACCCGAACCAGCTATTTGAGTCATTATCAGACCGATATCCAATCCATGTATCAGATCGGTGCCATCTCTAGTATTCAACAATAATTCAGAGTATTTCATGAAATGCAATGTTGGATATTGCGTTGGGTCCTTAATTATTAGGGGTGGACTGATGTGATTTTATCCAGACTAATATGATATCAAAAATTATTAATCACTTACTTGTGAGCAAGGTATCATCCCCAAGCACTGCCTACTGCTCCTTCATAGATGGGTCAAATGCAGAGGTCACAATTAGTTGTCACTTTTAATGAGAACTTTTCATGCTCTTAACACAAAACATGCAGGAAGACCTGTAGACAATAGAGTGATGACCTCAAACACAGAGGGTTGGCTGCATCAGAGCCATTAAAAAAAATAATTTATCTGCATTATTGTTTAAAAAACAACCACTACCATTAACCATAAAAATGCTAAACATGGGACTGGCTGATCAGTCAACCCCTATTTCTTATTGTTTTTTGTTGTTTAAATATTTTCTCTTAACACCATGTTGTATTTTGAAATAGTAGCAGCTCTTAAACCATAATAACCATAATCAGCCCAATGTTCAGACTGGCAGTGTAGTTCTGCTGCAATCTCTAATCTCTAATTTAAATTCACCAGCATGTTTTGACACACCACATATGTTCTTTTCAACAGCAAAAACTGTCGACAAATATTGCAACTCCAGGGTGTCACAACCGTCCTCTGAGTCAGTTTACACAGCAGAGGCGTTTCAGACAAATTTCATCATCCTTCACTTAAGCTGCCTAAATTCCCCATAAGATCTAAAGAGTAAAATTATCCCACTTTGAGGGAGAAAAATGTGTGTTTATTTGCGATTTAGTTATACACTAGCTATTTAGAGGTTTTGAAAAATTGAATTAGTTAAATAAAAAGACCTACGTTTATGTTTAATAGGCCCTGTGACCCTTTATATTTATATAATATTTTCATTGAATGTCTAGAGTCAGAAGTAGAAATAATTTTCAATGTAAATCATTAAAGAGTCTTGTGTTTGTCACTTTACTCTCAGTAATCCCACCTGATGTCCAGCCGTGCTGTTCCTCTTCCGTATTTAACATGCATATCCCCTAATGCAGGAAAAAGCAGGCCAGTAGCAGCCGCACTTGCGTTTTACGATGTGGATTGCAGGGCTGAAGGATGGCCGTGTAAACAAACTTGTGTTTTTCCCTCGACACAGACGAGGCTTGGGTGACAGACCTCTCATCACCCTCTCCTGCAAAACACACACAACTCTATTCACATGCTAATTACACTGCCCTGGCCAATACCGTCATAACAAACAAGAGTGTTTCATTTTGTTTTTTTGAACAATTGCTGGATTTTGGGGGTATTTAAGCAATGTGTGAGTGCTTGCAATCTGTAAAAAATCAAATAGTTATCTAGTATCTTTCCTTTCTAGAAAATATATAGATTATAAATATCTTCTGCATTTTATCATATCATTTTATAATCTAGCAAATCATTAAATGTGTAAAATGGAAGTACGAGAATTTACAGGTCAATTAGAGCTCATAAGACTGATTCTGTAACTTACATTGGTTTATGGGAAGGCTCACCTCCATTACAGTCAAAATGCCACAATGACATAACAGGGTGACACAAATAAAGTGAAAGAAAGAAAGAATTTGTAAGACCTGTAATACCAGACAGCGAGTGACAGTTAATCATTACTTCTCAGATGATTAAAGGAACTCGTTACACATGATCATGGTGCATTATCACTGCGGCTCGCTGTCTCATTTGAGGTCAAAGTTTGTCAATCAAGTTTAGTGCTGGGTTTAATGTTTAACAGGCTTGTTTTGTTGCTGTAGTTAAATTACGGTTGATATACAGTCCTGTGCAAGACATTTGCACAGGTTGATATACAGTCCTGTGCAAATGTCTTGAACCATCCCACTTGTCTTCCAAGGACCAGATTTTCTTGTATTTTTAATGTAATCTTAAGGAATAGTTCTCCGGCTTCCTTAAGGACTTTCACATTTTTTGGCTCTCATTTTCAATGCATTTCCTGTAGTACCTGACCAGTTTTTCTGTTTGCTATACCACAGAGTGACCTGCGTACGAGTCATTCAAGCACAACAAAGCCAATCTACCTTAAGGCACGAACCAGTGATTTGTTCCCATTTCATTTAATCTACTCAATAGGCCAAAGATAAGACAATGTGACTTGCATAATAAAAGTATTTTGCACCAACAAGATGATTTACACAGATCAAAACAAACTTGGTGAGGAAAGTGAACAAGTGGAGAACAAAAAGACGAACTGGCAGAAGAAGCAGCAGCAGGCCATAGACACCTATATTATAAAAAGTAACTGTAGTTTAGAGGACATGAAGTTAGTTGGTGCGAGGGTAGAGGATGCAGAGAATAGGACTAAATGGAGACAGATGATTTGCTGTGGCGACCCCTGAAGGGAAAAGCCGAAAGAGGAGGAGGAGGAGGAAGAAGAAGAAGAAGAAGAAGAAGAAGAAGAAGAACTGTTCTTAAGAGGATGATGAACAAAATATAAAGAAATGAGAAGCGTCTCAAGATTTTATAAAATCTGTTTGCACAATGTGTTAAAACTCATTCATTTCATTTTTCTGAACCGCTTAATTCCTACTGGATTTCTTCTTTATCTCAAATGATGCAACTGCCTGAAACCTAACAACATCCAATATTAACGCTTACCTATTAAAAATATCAAATTTACTCCGTTGTCCATCTGCATTAGCAAGTGTACTTTCCCTTTATGATCTCATCTGTATATAAATATAACTGAAATATAAGCAAATGGAGGGTGTGTCAAGACCTTTGCACAGCACTGTAATTTGTAGTTTTACTTTGTTTTCCTCTTAACTTACTTCATCTTTAGATCAAATGATGCAATTTACTGAAATCTGTCCACATCCAATTTTAACACTTTCTTGGGCGAGTCGTACCTAGGAAAACATTTAAAAGCATCAGATTTCCCCTGCTCACCATTTACATTAGTAAGTGTAATTTCCCTTGATGACCTCACTTGCTGACCAAACGTTTGAAAATTCTGTTTTTGTGGCTCGTTTCGTTGTTGATGAAGGAGTGAAAACAGATCGAATATAACTGCGGAACGTCGAACGCCGGTTTCATCAGCTTTCGTGGGCGGGTCTAAATTCGCGTCTTGAAGACGTCAATCGCAGCGACAGCCAATGGGATGGCACCACGATGGTAGAAATACAAGGCGACTTCCGCATTCGAGCTAGTTTTGCCACATCGCTGAGGGCAGCGTTGCAGAAGCCCCTGTGGAATTTTGGGGTTTTTTTAAATTTCACCCCCTCATCGATTAAAAGCGACTCGGCTTGAAATCCGCGTCATGGTGGTGGTTACAGCAGGAGCCGGAGGCGCTCACAAAGTCGTGCTTATCTCCGGGAAGCAGAGCGCGACCGGCGCCGCCTCACAGGCCGGATTCAGCCGCTCCATTTCCGTCATGTTACCGTCGGCGGGGAGCCAGGCTTCATCCGACTCCGACTCGACCTCAGTTTCGGGGCCTCCGTTACGGAAAAGACAGAGACTCACACATCTGAGTCCAGAAGAGAAAGCACTTCGCAGGTGAGCGCAAATTCGTTAGTTAATTAGTTTGGGACAAATAAATTAGGAATAAAATGCTCGTTTTATTTATCGCGGCTCGTTTGAAGCGCTTTCGATTTTATATTTGTTTATTCAACTTACTCTAGTGGATGTGATCGGGGGATTCGGTTGGTGTTTGTTAATTTAATTTAATTTTTTTTCGGACCGATATTAAATTAGTCTGTTAAACTTCAGCCAGTATCCGCGTGGTGACGTCACTGTCGGTCAGCCACGCCCACATGCCCGGATCAGGTTCTGCCTGCGTGGCAAGAAACACGGCTGCTGCGAGTCGAGAAACGGGCTTATGGACATTGAACACTAAATGCAAAATTCATAAACATGCACGTATACAATTAAATGGCACTGCAGTACATATAGCGTTTATAACCACACGACTAGCTCTGTTTGGCAAGAATGTATCATTCTGGAATTATTAATTACAAGTAACTAGTCATAGTGTATTTACACGCATTGTTAATCTAGCTCTATTTGGAGAGGAATATTTAATTTTATGTCAATTTACACAATTTAATCTGTTTAAACTTGTCTTAGGAGACAAGGTGCTGTACAACTATGTATGATAAAGAATCTTGAATATTAATGGATTAGACATCTGGGAAGAATATCCCAAATGAACATCTGCATAGAAAGTTAAAAGAAAAAATGAAAAAACTATTACTACTATACTCTCTCCAAAAGCTTAAATCAGAGCAAATGGGGTTCTGTCAGGGTTCTCTTGTAAATGAGTCATGGAAAATGAGAACTGGGCCAGTTCTCCTTTTGTGTTAAGCAGCAAAAAAAACCCAAAACAACAAAAAAAACCCACTACATTAGGAAAGTCACATGCTTGCAAAACTATGAATGTGTAAATTCTCATTTTAAAAATAGGATCCCAAAATAGATTAGGACCCGGATTTTGTTGCTTTTGATACAACTGACACCTTCGGCTTATGGTTTGGTCACAGGAAACTTAAAAACAGAGTGGCAGCACAAACAGCACGAGACAGAAAAAAAGCAAAAATGGGGGAGTTGGAGCAGCAGGTTCTGGAACTGGAACTTGAGGTAACCTTAAATAGCAGAAAAATTTCCACATTTTAAAAAATGAATATTTACTTATCTGTACTTAAGTGGGACTAAACTCACCCATCTTCACAGAATCAGAAACTCCACATGGAGAACAGAATGCTGAGAGAGAGGACAAGTGATCTGTTGACCGAGAACGAGGAGCTGAGACAGAGACTGGGGTTGGACACCCTGAATGCCGAAGAGAAGGTAAAGACCTTTAGTTTCACTCATGAACTCTTTCTGAATTTCTATAAATTAGTTTATTAACTTCCACAGGTAGGGCCTGACTATTAACGAGATATGAACCCAAACCAAAATTCAGAGACTCTACTTGACAATCTTCCCCATAATCATTTAAATAATTTCTTACAATTCTCTTGGTACATTTCAAAAAGCTTTATCCATTCAGATACTAAATCACTTTCCTTTTAATTATTTCAGAAAGATATCTCTCATTAGAAAAATATCCCATCATTATTTGTACAAATTTACAGTACAAAACTTGGTAAACTATAATGGCAAAAACAGTAGGCCCCAAAACCAAAAATTGTTCATTAATTGTAATCAAGGTAAAATGGTCAGTTAATTGTGATATGATTTGCGATCACATCGCCCAGCCCTAGTCCTAGGAATGATCACTACATGTGGTACTTGTATAACTATATAAATTATTAATCTAAATAGCAAAGAATATTAAAATGAATCATCTATGGAAACTAAACTTTTGTTTCTCCTGTATTCATTACTAACATGCAGAATAGATGAAGCAGTAAATAATACACACTGTACTCACTCTTTTCCCCCACCTCTCATTGATCTAGGTCCAGGTTGTTGAGTCCGAGGCGAGCGATTTGGTTTTGGTGACCGGGTCTTCTGAGTCCGCAGCACTCAGGCTATGTGTGCCTCCGCAGCAGGTGCAGGCCCAGCTGTCATCAAATCCGAAGACGTCGCCATGGATACTCACGCTCCTGGCCATCCAGACTCTGAGGTGAGATGCCCCCCTTGTTGCCAGTTTGGGCATTTTTGGAACAGTGGTTTCTAGTAGGCCCTGGCAAAATTGAGCTTTAGGAGTATTAGAAACTAGATTCAGTGTTCAGAGCCCATAGCACTGATCCAAAATAAAATCGATCAGAGACCATACATATTGTAACGTCCCTTGACAAGCAAGCACAGTGGTTTTGCTACAACTTTTGGCATGGTAATACAGGCTACTATGGGCAGTAGCCCATTAATTAAGGAATAAACGTGAAATGATTGTGTTAATTCAGCATGATAATGTCTCTCATCGATCACTGGTTTCTTAATTGAATTAAAACATCCTCTTTTAATAAACTGTTTCATTTTGGATCAATTCTATGGGCTTGATCATTGAATCAATACAGATTGATGTATTACACCCGTAGTGATACACTTCTAATATTGCTGTTCAAAAATTATATACATGTAATTCAGCAAAGTTTGTTTACATCAGTTTTAACAATTTTTAAATTTTGTCTTCCCTGCAGTCTGATCTCTTGCTTGGCATTCTGGACATCCTTGACCCAGAGCTGTTCCTCAAAAGCAGCCTCCCTGAAACGCAGGAGCCAGAGCAGGAGCAGCAACATCAGCAACAGCCCCTCCTGCTGGTGGGGCCGGGGGCAGGGCTACCTGCCTCCGCACCTACAGCTGTGGGGTCCGCATCAGTCAAGCTGGAAGCCCTTAATGAACTGATCCAATTCGACCACATCTACACCAAGCCGGCGGAGGTGAAGCACGAGGAGAGCCAATTTTGCCAAGTCAAGATTGAGGATACGCTTGAAAACCAAAATGATGACGCAGCCGCTGAAGAGGAGATCGAGGTGGAAGTGGAGACGGTTTCAGTAAAAGATGAGCCGGAAGAAACCATCTCGACGTCCGAGCACGTCTCTGGCTCCGTCGACGACTTCCTGAGCGAACCTCCCTGCTTCGGCGGCTACGAGAAATCTGCGTACCTGACAACGGACGTGTACAGCGACTCTGGATACGAGAGATCTCCCTCCCCATTCAGTGACATGTCCTCTCCGCTCTGCTCAGACAGCTGGGATGATATGTTTGCCAATGAACTTTTTCCGCAACTCATTAGTGTCTAAAAAAAATAAAATAAAACAAAAAATGCATATTAAAATTCCAGTAACTTTTTCTAGTACTAATCTGTGCTTCACATTGATGTACAAAACAATAATGGGCCTCATTCACCATCTTAAGTTTTTTCTTAATATACTATTTAAATGTCTAATTTCTTAAGAACAAATGTTCCTAGATTTGTTTTAAAGAGTTAAAAAATTTAAATAGTGTATGTGTTTTTTTCCAACTGTAGAATGGAAGAAACCATAAGCTGATGTTTTATGAAAACAGCACAAGTTAGCTGTTCACCGTTTGTAGATTCTGTTAGCCAAAAACAAATCTCAACTAAGAAAACATTGGTCAGTCATTGTCAAAACTTAAGTGGGTTTTAAGAGTTTCTTAAAAGTTGGTGAATGAGGTCCTTTGTCTTTTTTTTTTTCTTCCTCCTTGAGTTTTTGGGGTTTTTTTTAAAAGTTTTTGTAGATACTGCAGTCCTGTTTAAGGGTTAAGTCTGCACAAAGACTTAACATGTGTGGGAAGAGAAATGGACACATGGCTTTGATAAAACCAGATTGGATAAGATTCCCTTCAGTATTTGTCCTCGTTGGGGAGGGATGAAGATTTTAAAAGCATAACTATTTATTTATGTATCTTGTTCCTGAGTCCTGTACCATCGTCTGTCTGCTCAAAAATAATGCTTAATGTAAAATGTATAATTTTATTAGCGTTCTCCTCGTAGAATCATTAACTGCATTAAAAAAACTGTGCATCGCATCATGTTTGTCTGAACGTTTCTGTGTTCTGGGGTCCTGTGAGTTGTAAAGCTACAGCTAGTCAATGAAAATCGTATTAATCTTGGTCTGGTACAGCTGAGGTATTACTGAGGCTGCACAATGTTTAAGTATCACTGCAGTTCCACCATAGAATATGTATGAAATGCAAAATGTGCTACAACATTTTATATAAAACAAATATAAGGAAAGGCAAAAAGACCATCGATTCTGGTTTATGATTCTTGGATTAACTTAAAGAAAGGATGTTTTAGATATTTTCAGATTTTTAAAGATGATTAGTTCTTGTATTCTATTACCAAATCACAGAAATAGATCGACTGCAATTGACAATTTCCTGTAAAAAAAAAAAGTATAAAAATAATGTTCATCAACATAAAATGCAGTGAAAAGATAGTGCTGCCTTCATATGAAACGTAACGTAAGTTGAGAATTAACAGCATATCTGCCCAACTATCAAAGCAGATCAGACAGAAAAAGTCTGTACGTAAATGAAAGTGAGGGATTATTTGTTATTGTGCACCACAAGGAAATGTGACCTCTGCACCCAGGGAGCAGTGCGTACTGTGCTCATAAGCACCTCAGTAGTACCTTCCGACCACGGGGTGAACTTTTGATGCTGTTCATCAAAAGTTGTCAAAGTTGTTAATGTTGACTACTACATATGTTTGATCTGCACCATTAGTCACCTCTGACCAGGAAACCTTGAAGTGACAGTCTTTACCTACTGTAAATTAGATACATTAATGCCAAGTATTGCATTTGGACTCCAGTACTCCTACTCTAAAGCTACAGAACATGTGACAACACAGTATAAAGGCTTTGTGGTTTGTTCTAGTAAGTAAACGTTGCCCTTGAGACTTTGTCACACAGCTTCTCTCACACACAAGATAAGATAAAAGAAGCGAGAGTGTGCAAGTTTTCACAGCAACGTGATCAAACGGTCAGGGCAGAACGTCCACAATGTAAGAAAGGGGGGGAACAAAACCGCTGGTCCACTCTTTCATGTGGTCATCTTTTACAGGACTCACAAGATCCAGAGGCCATTTGTGGAAAGCTGCACAAACACAAATGTTATATAATGTGTTTGTGAAGCGAGAAGTTTGACCGCGCTCTGAATTTGGGCAATGTTTTCTTTCAGGGTTTGAGCTAAAGGGCGCAGAGTAACACTCATTTAGCTTTGAGGTCATTCCTAAGTGTGTAACGATACATTGTTCTTTGTCGATTTAATGATGAATGAGCCCATAGCATCGATCCAAAATGAAAACATCGATCAGACATCACACATATTGTAACGTCTTTATATTGAATGAGAGTTCTATTTTTACTGTTCTTTTAAATGTCAGCTCAGGAATAAAAATGTCCAATGATATTTAAAGTTAAATGGGGAAAGGTACATAGAATATTTATTTCAACTTTAAAAAAATATATATATACAGTATATTACATTTTATTTTTTCAGTCATTTTACTGCCCATTTTTGATTGTGCTTCAGTTTGTGCTAATATTATTACTGATATTACTGACTTTTCTCTGTGAAAGGCCTTTATAAAAAAATCTTACTTACAGCTCTGTTTTGGGGCAGCACCACGCTGGGGTTAAATGCAGAGGTTGCGCTCTGAATTTCCTGTGAGAGGAGTTGAGGTTTTTTGGAGAGTTTCAGTGCAAACAGAGAAACAAATGTTGTGGTTTCCAACCTCTCAGATCAAACACACATTAATCGTCCTCTCACGCTCCTAACAGGCATCACAATATCGAAACATCAACACTTACGAGGGGGATTCAATGGGACTCAGGACATTTTTTTCTGACACATAAAAGAGAAATGAAAGCACATCATTCAGAAACTCTTCCTCAATATCGTCTTTCAGTCTGGGACTTTTTGGACACTTAATACTTTCCTGAAACGATGAGTCCGAGGCCTAAATTAGAGCTCGATCAGAGGCGTTAATATGGACCTGCTGGCGCCTCGGTTTAAAAGTGAGCTCCGGTTTCTGTCTCGCTTCTGGGCTTCAACAAAAACACCTGCTGGATGGAGAAAAGAGAATTGCAATCGCAATTTTCAGTTTCCAAGAAAAGCCACAAGCTTTGATCTGATCTATCTAGTCTGGTGAGATCAGCAACAAATCAGCAATCAGAAAAAGTATACTGGTCTTCATTCACCATTATTTTTAGAGTTTTTAAGAAAATTAAGACATTTACAAGTAAATTCAATTGAAGAAAGTAGATAAAACGTTAAGGTGTTGACTATACAGAGCGAAAGATGGAAAGGAAAATACAAAAATGTAAATACTTTGGTCAATTAACTGTACAAATTACTAACTACATGTTATAGCTCACATATAGAGGCTGTTAAAACATACAGAGGAACCAAACGGCAAGAAAAGTTTCTTTACTCCATTTATCATAAAAGTGTTATGTGATAATGTTAATGTCATAATCAAGTATATTTGTGACCTTGAAAATATGTTTTACAGAGATGTTAAAGAGTTAATGAAGAGCATTTGGCAACTACGAGTCGACCACCATTTTTTCCCAAGAGCTGGTTCTAATATCGATTATTACTAATCAAGGAGACCAATAACTGATTTTCTGAACCTTTACATTTACAGCATTTAGCAGACGCTGTCATCCAGAGCAACTTACATTTTCCTAATTTCAGGGACAGTTCCCCTGAGAGCAACTTAGAGTTAAGGGTCTTGCTCAGGGACCCTTGGTCGGATTTGAACCCACAACCGCTTGGTTTAAAGGCAAGTGTCCTACCACTAGGTCAAGAACACTTTATATGGCTCCTGTAAAATGACAATTCGTGTTAAAATGTATAATAACAAACACTCCAACACAAAACCTAGCTGAAATGCCTTTTGGCGTACAATATGTATCATGTATCATGTACCAGGTCATGTTTGTAAATGAGAATTAGTTCTCAAACAGTTTACCTGGATAAATAAAGGTTAAATAAAAATAAAAAATGTATAATTATGAGAACTTTTTATAATGTTCTTAACACCAAAAGGGAGAGAGACATTTTTAAAGGTCACATAGTATTCTGTTCTTTGGGCCTGTGCTGCCTCCACACACACTGTAAGTTTGATAAACTGTCAATTGTGTTAGTATTAATTTACTAACACAAATTTACTCATATAAAGTATATTTATCAGCATGGAGTAGAAAAAAGTCAGAAACCAATAACCATAAAAAAGTTGCTTATCTCTATCAATAATCCGGCAGGACGATAATCGCTCGACCGCTATCACAAACAAAACCAGTCATTTCAGCTTGACACCTGCACAAGGCGCGCAAACCAAAGTTTCAACTCCACACACACTTTCAGACTGCGAGGTTTCACGTCCAAATAAAGGGGAAGGTGAGAGAGAACAGGAGTGGTTTACAAGAATTGAAAGTATAACTAAAATGTATAATAATCAAAATAAAGTGTACAATACACAAATCTAAAACAATTATGGGATTATGGGGGCTAATAATAACTGAATTTTAGTCATTTTTTTCTCTGACGTTTTCATTGTTTTTAAACAAAAGAGGCGGTGGCGATGTAAAAGTGGCTTCATGATCATTCCTCTGCCGCTGCTACTGCCGCATTTGAAGGAGGCCAACCAGTAAGAAGAATCTCAGCAAACTGAAAAATTTAAGACAGGCTCAAAATTACATTTTACATCAGATATAGATGGAGTTGGAGCTGGAGTACTGTAGGAAAGTCTCTTTTTCGAATGTCTTACTGATCTTATGTATTTCTGATCAACGTTATAAATCTGTATCTACATACTGTGTAACCGGTCATTTACATAAATATAAATTCTTAACAACACTGTCACTTGTAGTCAGGTTTCAAGTGTGTAAATACAAAATAACATATTTCATGTGCTACACATAAGTTTATTTTATACAGTGAATAACTACTGTACAGTTTTCAATAACCTAAAGTATTTAAAAGCATTTACACCCTCAGGGCTAAAAGCAACAACATGCTGCGTATACATTACTTTAGCTAGAATATACAGCCTTGAACATTTAAATGCATTAAAAGAAGTCATTAAAATGTATCTACACATTCAAAACTCAAGCCTAGAAACAATGTGCTTATTAGTGACTTAATGTACAACTTATCAAGTTCTCTATTGAAAATTAGGACTAATTTTACGTCTGAAGTCGACACTGTTTTAAAGGAAAGAGGCCGTGGTGATGCAAAAGTGGCTCCTCTGACGCTGCTACTGTATTTATAGGAGGACAAATAGCAAGAAGAACGTCAGCAACCGGAGAAAGTTAAGACAGCCTGAAGCCACATAGTGAGAGGGAGAAAGAGAGAGAGAGAGAAAAGAGAGAGGGAGAGAAAAGTGAGGGAGGGAGAGAAAAAAAAAACAGACGTCATTTGTGACACAGTCGACCATCGCCATGGTTTCACTTCCTGTCTATGTGGCAAGTCTCCTGCTCAAAATGCCATGTGGAAAATTTCACACACACTCTTACACGTTTGGCTATCTTTGAGGTTCTTCCACTAACACCCCATAAAGATTACATGTAAAGGAGAAAGAAGATTTCTGGCAGAAAAAAGTGAATAGTGAAATAAAGGAGAAAATGAATAAAGTGGTGAAAAAAGATAAAAGGAGAATTAGAGTTTAAAAAGATATAAAAGAGATATAAAAAGTAAAATAAAGAAATACTGTAAAAAAAAAAAAAGAGAGACAAATAACAGGAAAAAAGAAGAAAGGGAGTAAAAAAGATTTAAAAGGAGACATATAAAAAAGAAAAAAGTTTTAAAAAAAAAAAGATAAAAAGGAGGAATAAAGTTAAAAAGGTATAAAATAAATAGAAGGTAAATAAAAAGCAAAAAAGATCAGGTAAAAGGGAGAAAGTAACAAGTAAAAAACAGGAGAAACAGAGTAAAAAAGGAGATCAAATAAAAAGGATAAAGAAAATAGAAGTAGTATAAATGAAAGATAAAATAAATAGAAAGGAAAAAAATACAAAGGAAAAAAGATAAAGAATTAGGTAAAAAGGAGAAAGTAAATGTTAAATCAGAAATAAAGTTTTAAAAAGGGCAAAAGGACAAATAATACAAAAATATGATAAATATAGTAACAAGATAGAGAAAATAATTAAAAGGTAAAAAGGAGAAAGGGAAAAGATAAAAATAAATAGCAAAATACAAAGGTAAAGAGAATATGGAAAAAAGACAAAGAAATGAAGTAAAAAGAATAACATAAAAATGACTAATAATTAAGTAAAAAGATGAAAATTTAAAAGAATGGTAATAAATTAAAGGCAGGGAAATTAATCAGAAATTTAAAAAAAGAAAATAAAAAGTGAAAGAAAAATAAACAAACAATAAAACTTAAGTGACAAAACCTGAAGCGGAAAAAAAGTTAAAAAGGAAACATAATTTGAAATAATTTCCCCCAGAATGCTCATGTGGCCTCAGTTTAGCACTGATCTCTGAACCAACGTATCAATGCAGACTGATGTATCGTTACACCTTTAACTACTAGTACAGTATCTTCATGCAGGAAGTTGTCAAGTTTTATTCATCAAACCTTTTCTCAAACCTTCCTCCAATTTCTGCTTCACTAACTCTCTTTTGTAGATAAAAATCAGGGAAGTTTAAAGTAAATTGACGGCTACTGGAGACAAAAGAAAGTATGTTTAAAAACATACCGACCTCCGTGAACAACTCACGTTATTAACATTCCTGAAGATGATCTGCTGATCAGAACAACTGGTACTTTTTCTGAAGACGGAAGTGTTTAAATCTGTTTTCATTTCCCGATTGTAAGAATAAAACTGCAGGTTCAAGTCAGGATAAAGATGTGACAACACACAAACACGTCTTAATGGTCCTCTTGTTATAATGATGTACACCTAAGTCTAACCTTAATCCCTGTAACTGTAAAAAGCAAATCCTTTACCTCAAGTCCTAGTTTCTCACATAGCAACCTTGAAAACACTGTGGGTCAAAAAAGGGAGGTCTGTAACTTCAGCAAATGTTGGCAGATTTTCTAGATTATTTCCTGTTGTATTCTTAGCTAGGGAAAAAACAGTAATCCTTTTCATTACTGCTGAAACTGATCATGATGTGACATTTTATTGTTCACTGTTGAAATTGTCATGTATCTTTAATGCTTGTTTGTTATCTCACAAGCTCACAAGCAACACGAGGGGCAGTTGGTAGCGTAGTGGTTAGTGGGTTTGCCTCATGATCGGAAGGTTGCCGCTTTGAATTCCGGACTGATAAAGGTATCTCTGAGGTACTCATGAGCAAAGTCCCGTCCCCAAGCACTGCTACTCATCAGCTGCCCACTGCTCCTTCACGGATGAGGTGACATTTCATTGTGGCGCACTGTCTACTGTGTTCGCAATGACAAATAAACACTGTCACTTACACGTTTAGTGGGCAGAGAGAAGCGAGAAAACACTGAACTCACCAAAATCAACACACATTAATCCATGCACAACGTTCCACGAACATACACACAACAGCGGTGTAAATCTAAAGTTTCCTCACATTACGATATTATATCGATTCAACGAACGAACGATTCAACATCTATTGATATCCAGTTGCTCCAGGAGTTCGTGGGCCTTTATTGAGATTGTTGTGGCCTAAAATACATGATTTCACGACAGCTTTTCAAAACATTGTGATGAAAGTTGCTATTTTTAGGCGTTTTGTTGCAAGAAAGTTGTTAGAGCACGTCAAAGTTTTTAAAAAGCTGTGATTTTCCCCCCTTTAAAATCATAATTTAACACTTTAACAGAGCTGCGATGGCTACATCACGAAAACCTGGAGGCTCTGGATATCACAAAGTCTGCTACGATACGATTTCCATTCAATTCGATTCAGGAGCTAGCAATCGATATGAGACTATATCATTTGACTTTTTTGTCCTGAGCGCAACTATACATTTAAATGAAAAAAATGATCTTCTCTTTTAATAAAGACAAACCTCCCATTCAATATAAAGTGAGGTTACAATGTGTATGATGCCCGATCAATATCGGATTTCGTTGGAATTTCGTTGGAGAATGTTGGGATTTTGGATTGAACTGATGTATCGATGTAGATCACAGTACTGTTACACAATAATCACTTAGTTGCTAATTTGATTCTGAATGTAATAAATGAGAGAAGGTGAAATAATCCGCCATTTGTAAAGTTCTGAGCACAAGTTTCAGGGGTCACTGTTTGACTCACAGTGTTTTAAAGCACTGATTTCCCCCGTATAAATTCTAGCATGCAGAAATATCCGAAAACCCACATGAACATGGAGGCAGCACACAAAGAACCCACGACCAACCCAGGGATCGAACCCAGGACTTGCTGTGAGGCAAAAGCACTAGCCACTTCGCCACCATGCTGCCCTCAAAGGAAATTTAAGTTCTCAAAATGACCACACACATACTAATTACACTAATTTAGGTTTCGCTTAAATGAATTGCATTAGAACATTCAAGTGAAAGTGAGTGATTATTTGTCACTGTGAACACACCACAGCACGGCACACAGTGCACCACAACCAAATGTGACCACTGCAGTTGACCATCCATGAAGAAGCAGTGGGCAGCTAACAAGTGCCCGGGGAGCAGTGCTTGGGGACGCTACCTTGCTCATGAGTACCTCAGTGGTAACTTTACCGGACCTGGATTTGAACCCGCGACCTTCTGATCACAGGGCAAACACCCTACCGTTACGCCACCCACTGCTCCATCGTGTGATCCTACACGTGAGTTCAGTTTAAAACATAATTCACATATGGAATTTACATGATCACAGGTATTATTAGTAATGTATTTCTGTAACAGTGCAGCGCTGCAGTTTTCTCTAATCTGCTGCGCTAAAGTAAATATGTGCTCCGAGTTCCAGTAACAGGTGGAGATAAATCTCAGAGTTCAAGTTCAGAGTGACCTCAACCCTGCCACAGGTGACCGAAGAACAGTTAAAAAGGGCAACATGAGAACACAAATAACACACCTGAACTGAAGTTTAATTTACAAGTTCCGTGTCCAGAATTGCTTCATACGTCTCTGCCAGACCTCAGTCCTGTAAAGAGTTGGAATGGGTTTATTGATTAGATTATAAAATAAAACACTAATCAGTGACTGTGAGGTTGGTAAAGCTCTAAATCTTAGTGTTACGACCTAACCAACACACACAAACACTCGATTCTGAGTATCATTCATTCATTTGCATTTCATATAAAAACTAAAAAATAAAAATCTAATAAACTTCTTTTAAAATATTCATTTCCAAAGCCAAAATGCAAAAAGAATAACAAGTGATTTTTCTATTTGTCAGTTTGCACTCAACTAGAACAAAAAAAATAGAAACGCACTCACAAGAAAAGATGTGTTTTTTGGGCTCTGCTGTTTTGAAGGTGAAAACTAATGGATGAATGACATACAGATAGTCTAATAACAAGCTTGGATCTTAACAATAAGTGTAAACACCACTATGTAAAAAATCTGAAAGGTTTATTTTGTATCACATGACTGTACTCTGATCATAAGCTCAGTAATTTTACTCAAATTTAGTCAAAACGTTAGCTTGAGAAAGTTTATTTTTGGCAAATGTTGCCCGTTTTTTCAAATTTCTTTCAGCGTTGCATTCAGAATTAAACTGTTAAAAAGTAGCTAGAATACCATACATGACCACTTTAACGGTCAACAATAAAATCCCAATTTATCACCAAATTTAACACCATTTAACTGTTATTTTGCAATTACAAAATTGTGACCTTTCACACAGACACACAAAGTCGCCAAAACCGGTTTTCTTCACAATTTTATTTTTGGAGTTTTGCATGGTATTGTAGCTGCATATTTTGAAGTGTGGTGTGTAAGATGAAAATCACTTTATTACAAATTTAATTCTATATATAGTTACAGCCAATGCTACAGACAGCTCCCTTTTTGACTCAGTGCTTTTCTTAAATTTGTCTTAATGCAAAAAAACTAATGGGAACATAATTTTTCAGGACCAATCTGCAAGTACAGAGTTTGAAATTTGTCCCCAAAACCAGTCTACGTCAGAAGCACACACACACACACACACACACACACATTGCAGTGCAGCGCGTTCACTTTCCCTGCTCTAAACTGCTGGTAAATGCAGAGCAAATATTGAATTTTCCGTAGGAGGTGAAAAGTTCTGCTATTGATTTAGTGGGCAGAGAGTAGCGAGAACACACTGAGCTCACTCTATTCAACACACACACATACTCATTCATGCACAACCTTCCACGATTAAATATGTACATACACACTAAAATGAACACACACAGAAAACACATTTCATTAAGAGAAAACATTTGTGTTGGCCAAGATTATATAACATATTGATGAAAATGAGTCTTCAGCATCACTGTGATGGAAAACTCAACACACGCTTTACAACAACACTTCTTATAATGTCTTAATCCCACTAAAGGGTCTTTACCCCGTTATCTTAACCCTGCAATCATCTGACCCTAATCTGGTTTTATGTGACAGATAAAGTCCAGAGCACAGCGTTACACAACCTTTACACAATCAAAACTAATTACAAATTAATTAAACTGATTTCTCCATTTGAGATTTTTGCGTATGGAGAAAATGATTTCATTCATTTCAATGTTAATGAATGTTACTTATATAATTGTAGTTTCATTTAATTATAAATTAATTTAAATGAAGCTTATCAATTTCATCTTTCCGCTAATAAAGACGCTTTTCAACACTGGAGCCGATCAAAGTTTCACAAGAAGAATTCCAACGCCGGAGAGTAAAGTCAGTGATCCTATTTATGTAAACACTTTTAAAACGCTGTAGCTTTTCCGCTAACGTTTTTTCAAATGATAGCGATGTGGCAGAGGCTACATCATAACAAAAAATTATGACGTTCTCTTTACTACACAGACTGGTATTTTTTTTATCGAACGAGTTTGTGATTGGTGTTAAATTGGCAGAAGTGGCATCTGTGGTACTCATTACCTCACAGCGCACTCTTGGCAGCTGCAAGATGGAGTCGGAGTATGGAGTCCACCTTGGCCAAGACGGAAGCAAGAATCTGTGACAAATTTAGTCAAACTTTGTCAAACTGTATGACTCTGAAAGGACAGAACTTAAACATTTGAGCGTAACTTAAACAAGCAGAAAATCAAAACACACTCTGCCTCCAAAACCTCACTGAAACCTTATTGGGATTCGACGTTACTTTGTTAAACAATATAGATGTTGGTGCAACTTTTACCATCACTTTTCACATTTTTTACATTAATTAGCTTAAGAGCATCCTACAGCACATACAGTATGTGAAGTATTACTGGATGAAACAGCTGCAGTTTAGTTAGTTATGTTTTCTCTGTAGCTTGTAGTGTAGCTAACTACTATATTAAAACAGGAACTGGGCTGTAGTTTAGAAACTTTTACTCAATTTATTAAAATTAATAGCTTTTAGATTAAAAGGCAGCTTCACCAACACTCACTGACAACTTCCCAACTCATCTGACTTTCCGCCGAGCTTGAGCCTCAGGCAGGTCGGGGCCCACAAACAGAAAGGCATTCTAGAAATTTCCCCCAAACTGGTCCCTCCTCCTCCTTCTACTCCTCCCCTTCTCCTGTATCCCAGTCCAGACTGGCCCCAAGCTGCCCCCCACGCCCGGGAGTATGTGTGTGATCTTTGACCCCCCACCTCCGCGTACTCAGGGCTAAAAGCAGCACAGCTTATCGACTGAATAACAACCACAGTTTTAACTCGAAATGTTCCACTGAGGCAAAGAAAACTATCGACAGGAAACACACACTCACACATGACTTCATACTTTTGATATAACGCTGAAAATCCCACCACAAACACACTGATGCAGGGACATTGGGGCACTGATCCAACCTTCAAATAAAGAAAAAAGGCGTACAGTTTTACACATTGATGGAGACGCTCAAAAGTAAAAATCTATGTCATAAGCTACCTAAAAGCTAGCCAAGGCCCCGACTGCCTCGATTTGTAAAACTGTTAAGCCCAGCATTTGAAAGTAGGAAGTGATATTTGATTCCATATGGGGTTTAGCCTCAATCCGTGCTTCAGTTGTTAATTTGTTTATTAGATTAAAACCAAAAACCTTAAAACATGCTTTTCTGTATTTGTTTCCAAAAGCAAAGTGAAAAAATCATTGAGCCGTATTTTTCTGATTTACAATGTTGCACCTAAATTTAAATTTAAAATACAGAAAACAGATCATTCCATTTTTTCCTTCTGATTTTGTAAATAAATATGGAAAAAACGTGTTTAGGGTTTCAGTGTGCTGGTTTTAATGTGGAAAACAAATAAAACAATGATACACGGATTTTCTGCATGTGTTGTTTTTAGCCGGCCAGAGCATTTTATAAAAACTGACCCCGAGCATGATTCAGATCCCCATCCACCCAAACTGATGTCAGGAACAGATGTCCGCAAAATAATGGACAAGACGCAGGAACGTCAATGAAGTCCACATGGTTCAAATGTTCCTTAAAACACGTCAATAAGAATGGGAAAGCGGGAGGAAAACGAAAAAACACAACTGTGACTGCTGTGTCTGCTCAATCTCCTTATTCCCTTCATTATTATTAGATTTATTCTTGTTATTATATTTCTACCACTTTTTGGCTCTTAACTCCTTCCAGTTTTTGCCATGAAGACCGTTTATGGCTTAAAAATGTTCCTCTCGATGAGAAGTTTTCTTGACAATACCCCAATCAAATTCTTCTGATCGTAAATGTGAAAAACATGAAGAGAAGGGGGATAAGGAAGACCCCTTTAAGGTGTACCTAGGGGACTGCCTACTCCTCTCCCTTACTGTTTACTTATTTTACCAACAAAACATTTTGTGTCACTCACTGATTTTTTCTTTGATCTATTGATTTACATAACTCAGCTGATGGTAAATTAGTTGAACGACATATGTTAATTTAAGTTTAGCTTTACAGATTTGTAGAACAAAGCACTATTGTAGACTCTGAATAAGGGCGTCTCCTAAATGCTGTAAATGTAAATTAAAGGGGGAGGCTTCTTTTCATCCTTTCCCGCCTTCATTACGGAGCACTGTTTCATTATTACTTTTCTTGTGCTTAGCCCTTTCTTGATGTGAGCGATCCTGGGTTTTTGGGGAGCTTGTTACACTTTATCAGCATTTAGCAGCAGCCAGTCTTTGCTTCTTCTCCTACATTCTTTCAGCCCTCCTTTTTAAGTTACACAGCCAAAAGTTCTAGAGCTCGGTCAAACATAATCAGCAGAAACAGCTATAAATGGCTTCTTTTACCAAATTATACTTTTTTAGAACACATGAAAACAGAATCACAGAATTTCTCCAGGAATCGCCCGTCTAGTTAGTGATGTAATGTAGGGCTGGGTGATATGACCTCAAATCAATATCATGATTAACGGAACGGAACAATTAACGAATGATTATTTTGTCACTCTTGTGCCTTCATAGTTCACTGACGAGGTTTGTGCTGTACATATTAAAGCTGGGACACAACAGTGCATGAACACACACTAGGAAAAGCATTATCACATATGTGACCCTCCACGGCAAAACCAGTCACAAATTTTCAAAATTGAGTTATTAAGTTTTCATGAAAGGGCATAAATTAAAAACGATACCTATATCGAATGAATTGGACGACATATGACTGAGATATCAACATTCAAAGCAGTCGGGTTTCTCCTGTCACGCCAAGTGAGAAACGGAGAATATCGCCGTAGCACTCACAGACGCTTGGTGCGGTCGCGGCTACGTTTGTATTTACGGTAGCCTTCGCTGCATTCACAGCCACACGGATAGCCTACCTGCGTTAGGTTAACTGAACTCGGGAAACATTAACATTCTGCTGGAATTGAATTCCTCACCTCAAGAAAGTCATGTTTTTAGGATGGAAGGGGTAAGTTTTTCAGCGAAATTTATTCACAACAGTACAGTATAGACCTTCCACTGTTTCAAAACACTAAAAACAAAAAATCCAAAATTTTACCCCACGCAACATAAACGGTCGTTTTCCTCGGAAACCTCTGTTGCGACAAGCCACTGGTTTTGCCATGGAGGGTCACAAATCACTTGTTTAAAGAATTAACAGAAATTTAAAATAACCTGAATAATCATCATGGGTAACATTAGGTCGATTAGAGGTTCCGAATTGTCTTTTTGATTATTTTACGATTAATTGTCCATGTCACAAAAAGGGCATTACAGAAAGATGCGGAGGCTTTTTAATCTAGTCAGGATTTCCTCTCTGGGCGAGTTTGCCATGTAGCCAGATGTTGTACTCCTCTGCAGACATCTTTACCGCATTCTCTCTCACTATCTGTAAAGGAAAGGGAAAGAGTGAGAAGGAGGAGGAGGAATGGTAAGGTAGAAGATGAGAGGAAGAAAAAGGATGACAGACAACCCCTCCTTACTGTAACCACCCCCTGCTGTTATCTTTTGCACTCACAAGTCCCGACACCAGCTGCTCACATACTCGGAAAATGGGCCTCAGCCCTTATTAGCGACCAGTCTCAACCTGCTGAAGAGAGTGTGTGACTGTGTGAGTAAAATCACTCTGCTTAGCCGCCAAGCAACCAGAGAGCGGACAGGAAGCAGGTATGAATGTACCCAGGTGTGCTATAGGGTAGGTAAGAAAGATACGGTCGGGGTAGTTACTGGGGGTTATCACATTTCTACTTAAGTACTGTACAGTTGATGTACAGTAGAACTCCTGGAGGAGAACAGATGTAGAGCGCTTTGGGGACACTTTTAGTGGTAGAGTATAGAGAAAGTGCATTGCTGGGGCAGTTATATTAGTGGAATACACAATTGGAGCACATTTGGGGTAGTTATGGTAACCTAGCACAGATACAGGGTACAGCTGGGGCAGCTCTATTGAAGGAATACAGTCTTACAGTACACTTGGGGGCAATTATAATAGTGGAATAGTTGGGGCTTTTATTGTGGTGGATTATTCAGGGTAGTTTTATAAGTCTAGTACAGAAATAGAATACAGTTGGGGCAGTAATATAGACCTTGAGCATAATAAGGGTAGTTATATTTGTCTAATACAGGGGTTTTCAACTGGACCTGTCCCTGGGACCAGATTACGCAGTAGTCTGCGGCCCACTCTGTGTCCATGTGGAAGGGGGCAATTTTTTCCTGTTATTTTTTTCAGATATTTGCATGCAATTCATTATTCATAAAGACCCCTTAATCATCTGAAAATGTTTTGAAAAATAAATGTAATCAAATAATTTTAAAAAGTGATTTCAGTAGTGACACTAGATTGCAGGTCACGGACCACCTGCATTGCCGCCGCAGACCGCCAGTTGAAAACCCCTGGTACAGGTGAAATACTGAGTTATGGTTACAGCTGGGGCAATTATACTAATGGAATTTTGATGAAGGGTACAGTTGGAGTACTTATGCTGGTGGAATACAGATGCAGGATACAGCTTGAGCAGTTATGCTGTATGAATATAGACTGCATTCACAGTTATATAGTTATATTAGCCTAGCACAAATACGAAGAACAGCTGAGGTAAATATATTCATAGAGTACAGACGCAGGGTACTATAAGGGCAGTTATACTGGGGTACAGTTATACTCCATCAATATTGACATAATCCACAGTTAGGGCTGTTAGATTACTTCGAGATTCACGCGGGAGGCGCAAAACTCAATATTTACGATATACTTACGATATTTTCAAGTTACGATGGGATCGTCGGAATGCATCGCCATCGTAGGACCATTGTTTATTAGGTACATAAGTGGCTGTGTGCTGTAGCTTCCTCCTCACTAGTCTGTCTTCATTTGGAGCAAGGTTATATGCTGACAGGTGCTGTATAGGGTTTTTTTTGTGCATGAGTTTTTAAAGAACGTATGTGGAGGGCTGCATGCCTGTACTTACCTTGGGCCCTAAAACGGCTAAATGCGCCACTGTTTGTGGAATATAGAGCGGAAATGCAGGGTACAGTCAGGGCAGTTTTATTCCACCAGTAGAGGACACTGGGCTGTTATAAAGTATTAGTCTAGTACAGATATGAGATACAGTTGGGGCATTTATATTCGTGCAATATAGATGCTGGGTACAGCTGAGGCAGTTTTTTGTCAGAATCTAGAGCAGGGTAGAGTTGGGGCAGTTATATTAATAGAATATAGATAGATGGAATATAAGACTGGTTAGATTAGCTGTGTAGTTTATGTGGTTACGCCAATGTGTGACATTTCTGTTAGACATATTATGGTCAGATTATATTTGGGTGGTACATTATCTGGGAACAAAGTGTTCTATACTGCGTCTCTCCAGCCACCCCCTGTGGTTGAGTGTGGTATTACACACTAAACAGTTTGTTGGTCTATACTTTTTAATATTTAATTTTATATCATACATTTTGATGTGTTAGACATCTGTGTATGGATGCTGAAATGAACAAATCTGTGTGTAAGCATGTCAATTGAGCTACTGTGCACATTAAAAACAATCATGTTTCTGTTTTTTTGGCTTGAGCGCCTCCCCCTTGCTCCAAAATATCAGTGCACGGCTGTGGTGAGTGAGAAGTACCTGGATTGCCACACACAGGTCGGGGTAGCAGAGCTCCCAGGGCTCCAAGGAGTTTAGGAGCCTGAGGAAGACCTGAGGCCGAATTCTCATTGTCCGCTCTCTAGTAAAACCCCTCAGTCTCTCCATCACACATGCCAGCTTACTGCTCTCGGGCGAGGGGGTGGGCAGTTTATCCAGCAGAGCAGACAACCTGGGTTATCACACACAAGCACACATACAGTTTAAAGCAGAGCATAGGCTCTTTTCAAACTGATTTCTCCAAGATATCTATCCTAACTATGGACATCATACATTTGATATACCACAGTGACTGGCATATTATTTTATTGATATGTCTTTGGTCACTGATGTATTTAAGTTAGTCGACATTTAAGTTGGATGCTTAGTATTTGTCTTCTCAAATTTAGTAAGTTGGGTTTAAGTTTACTGTATACATGGAATAATGTCTTTTGGAGATCAGAAGGGCAGATATAACACCTACAGATTTTGTACTGCTGAATATGTTTTATCTTTAAAGTTACTTTGTGAAGATACAATTTAACCTGACAATTCCCTATCAGCCAGAATTATACAGCTTCATGTAATAGTGGTTCCTTATATGATATCAAATTTAAATTTATATATATGTAACTATTTACTTTGATATTAAAAGTGTTACTTTGATATTAAAAGACATATTAAGCAGCATCAGTAACATTTTCTGATTATTGACGCACAAGAACAACATCTATGCCAGCCTAGTCTTAACATTTAATACACGGTGAGTCCATAACTTTTGCAAATATTTACATTCTTGTGGCGTTGCATTCAGAATGTAAGTTGTTATAATAAGTGCTTATATTATAACATATCCACAATATTTTCATATTAATTACACATGACAACTTCAAGAGAGAACTTTTGGTCAAGTTATGACCAAATTCAACAACAATTATTTGTTGAACAATGTTAAAAGTTGTAATGCCACTGGTCAACTGCATTGCCTAAGACTCTTTGCTGTAGAAATAATGTTTGGGTTTGGCTCAGATAGTTTTTGTTTCTCTTTTAATTCTGAATGCAACAATGTAAGAATTTATAAAAACTGGTTTGGCCAGAGTTGTGGGTTACGGTAGAAAGGCCTCTTCTTGACTCACAGCGCAGATAATATGAAAACAGTTCATATTCTTAACAAGCCCAAAGTGAACACACACAAACACGCACCACTGAGGGCTATAGGGGTCGTCTGTGGCATCTCTGTTCTCCGTTTCCCCCTGCACTTTTGGCTCAGAGTTTCGGGAAGACATAAAGGAAATGAGAGAGCTGGAGGAGGACACACTTGAGAGGGACGTATAAACATGGATTCCGGTGCTCCATCGCCTCCTACACAAACACACACACACACATACACACATACACACAAACATACACTGTGCTAAAGGAAGGGGTTAAGAGAAAATATCATTATCATCCGATTATCTTGACTCTTGTGTGGGTCGAGCAATGCTTTTTTGCCTCACTTGACAATGTGCTCCAGAGCGTCGTTTAAACTGAACGCCGCTTCTTCGACTCGCTCATCAAACTCCAATTTCACATTTGCCAACATGTCTGCTGCCCTCTGGCTCAACAGCAGCGGGGAAGCAGAGGCAACAGGGGCAGATACAGGGGCAGTTTTCCTGGCAGGGGAACTGAGCAAAAAGCAGAAGTGAAATACTAAATTAGGCAACAAGGAAGAGGTTTGGTATCTTATGAAGCATGTGAACAATACTACTGTCAGAGACAACCACAATGGGCCTCATTCACCAATATTTTCTTAAGTATTTTTCTTACCCTTTTTTAAATGAAAATTAAAACAGTTAAAAAGTATAACAGACAAGTGCAGAGTTGAAGAAAACATACAAAGTTAATGTTTTGCACAAACATGTATGCCATAACATGTATATAAGAGTGCTGATTCAGTTAGTAATATATTACAAATAATATAAATATTAAAAAAGAAAACATTTTTGAAAGTCAGAATCTTGAAAACTGTGTTTGTGCGTGTGTGTCAGTGACTTACCTGCTCCACACTGTAACTTTCCCTGTGATGGGAGTCAGTAGGATTACAGGAACAGTTTGAGTTTGAGTAAAGATGAGTAACTAAGTTTCTTGCCTCCAAAAAAGAAACAAGCTACGCAGTCCAAATAAAGACAATAACCATATTGCAGCACTGCCACATTGCTGTCGATCAATTTTAATGTAATTATAAAGTGGGACAAGAACTAAAGAGGGCGTTTCCTGGAGAAAATGCATGACTGAAGTGTGCTGCAAAAAAAGTAGAACTCAAGGTGAAGGTAAAAAGCAGACATAAGGTCAACTAGCTGATAAACTGTGGAAAGAGTAAGTTTGTGTCTTTACCTCTTTGGTCTCTGGGATTCCATCTTCTCGGCAGTAACGGCACTCTGCCTCTGCTGAGAGAGAGATCTGACTGCTGCACCACTGGAGGAGAGAAAATTCAGCTTTTTGAGGTTCTGTCATGTCTCCCCCAGGACAGTTGGCCCCGCCGGCCACTAGTGGCCGCTAGTTATAATTCCTTGTACCTGTTCCTGTTCCCCAAGTTAGCCATAGGGTTTTGTGTAGTGAATGTGTAGCCAGTCTCTGCGTCTGTGTCTTGTGTACTTGTTCACTCTGTCTCCTCCCTCCTGATTCCTTCTCTGCCAGTCTTGTCAATAAACACAATATGCCTAGAAAACCTTCCTGCAACTCGCGTCCGCTCCATACCCGCAACGTGACAGGTTCTAATTCTGAATGCAACAGTGAAACAACTGACAATCAGTCAACGTGATTATTATATTCACCCACAACACATTAAATGTGAGTGAAAGTGAGTGATTATTTGCTATTGTGAACACACCACAGAACAGCAGACAATGCACCACAACCAAATGTGACCTCTACATCTGACCCATTTCTGAAAGGGCAATGGGCAGTCCCTGGGGAGCAGTGCTTGGGAACAGCACCTTGCTCATTAGTACCTCAGCAGTACCTTTACCAATAATAATAATAACAATAATAATAAATATAACTGCAAGCAGTGATTACAGGGGACATGCAGATTGCAGCCTTATCAGTTTTTGACGAATCGAAGTGTACAGACGTTGAAAAATGACACGTTTCATCCTTTTATCTAGGGTGCTACGGTTCAAAACGTATTAGGCAAAACGCAAAATAGCTTATTATAGCGCCAGCAACTGGCAGAGTGGTGCAATTTTTTTTGCCTGAGTAATGGGAGGGGTACCAAACCTACCTGCCAAATTTCAAAGCTGTAGCCCACCAGAGCCAGATTTCTATGACACTCAATGTGTGGCATTGCAGTCCTATGCCAAGCCCACTACATTTATTTACATATTACAGAGATATGAAGATCTAAATTAAAAATGTGCTCGATAATAATTAAAGAAGAATGTCTTGGGATTCAAATGATACCAGTTGCATGCAGATTGGATAAAAATCCAGGGTCTAGTTCGCAAGAGATGGTTTTGCATATTATGCAAATTAGCGAGAAATCCAATATGGCGGAAATAGATGCGAGGGTCTAGAAAGATTCGTCTTGACCCAAGGAGTAAGAGGGTATAAGATTTTTGAGAATCAGAGCTATGGTTCAAAAGTTATTAGGCAAAACGCAAAATATCTTATTATAGCGCCACCAACTGGCAGAGTGGTGCAATTTTTTTTGCCTGAGTAGTGGGTGGGATTTGGACTGTTAGGGTCTGGGCAGAGTGGCGCAATTTTTTTGCCTGAGTAGAGGGTGGGGTCCTGGACCTACCTGCCAAATTTCAAAGCTGTAGCGCACCCAGAGCCGGATTTCTATGACACTCGGTGTGTGGTGTTGCAGTCCTAAATCCTTTACTGCATCTAGTTTCTGACATTAAACCTAAGACTACTCTATTAAAACCTAATCCTAATCCTAATGAGGACCAGTCCTCACATACTCAAATCATTCCAAAAAGCCACAAAAATCAGACAAATCTCAGGTTTTTCCTCTTTTCTCAGTTTTTCATCTCTCTCTGTATAAAGAGATGAATTTGGGACTCATCCATCAGCACAGAGCATAATCTCAAATCTCCCTCCTGCACACATAATCTCACCTCAGATGACTGGATTAGTAAGAATAAAGACACCATCACACCTTCTGCCATGGAGATAGGTGTGTGTGTGGGGGGGGGGGTTCAGTGAATTTACCTCTGTGTTTTAGACATACACTCAATCCCAGAGCCATACAGTTCCTTTAATACACTTTGGTGCACCTCGTCCATCAGCTTCTGTAAATCTGAGACACACACACACACACATATACACTTAGTCTAATGACTAAGACAAAATCTTTGTTAAGACTGCTTGACAAACGTTTGTTTTAGTTAAATTAAAATAAAGTTAATTTCACAATTGGACATAACAAAAATGAAAGCATACATTTTATCTCCTGTCCAGCTACCAATAACAACTTATTAGAGCCTGAAATATACTTTCTAACAAAATTTCTTCTCAAGCACACATTTACTTCACTCTACTGTTGGAGAGATTCCATAGACCCAATGATGACATTTACGCCTAAATACAACAACAAGACACAGTTTGCTAAATTTTAAAGCCATTTCTGTGCAAAGAGGCAATTTTGAGTTGAAAGCAGTAAATGTTGTTACATAGTAATAATGGAAGATATGACAATTCCTCTGTAAAGATGGTTTGTCTGTTTATTTTGTTTTGCTCAAAAAGAAACTGCAGTGTTATATACATTTAGATTTTTAACATAAATTCCAGTGGAGTTTGGAAGTAAAAAGACGTCTACACAGATTGAGTGAGCTAGAAAATACTCTAATCTACAAAAAGGGGCCAATGCAGGACAAGTTTGGGGGAGCATAAGCTTAATGAATGAGCTCGGGACAGATGTCATGTCGGCTAGAAAACAGAAGTATAGCTTAAAAACAAAAGTAGAAGTGGAGTAAAATAACAGAAATGCATGCCATGGTGAATTTTCATGAAGGTGAATGCTGAGAAAGCAGCTTTAAAAAGCATGTTGTGTGGGGTTGTCTTTGCCATCGCTTGCTGATAAAAGCAGGACACAAAATTAAAAAACGGATCTGACGAAAAGTTGGTGAGAAAAGACCCTTATTATGTAACTTCAAAGGTGAAAGTGAGTGATTGTGATTGTGAACACACCACAGCACAGCACACAGTGCACCACAACCAAATGTGACCTCTGCATTTGACCTATCTGTGAAGGTGCAGTGGGCAGCTAACAAGGGCAGCGCCGGGGGAGCTGTCTCACATTGTCCCACAGCGATATTAGAATAGTGTAGATTTGTGTACAATGTTTTCTGTTAAAAATGTATTATTTTATTTATATTTAGACTGTTATTTATTTTAAGGGTCTATTTCATTAATTACACATATTTAATAGTCAGTGTTATTACAAATAATTGAACATACAGCTAAATTTCCATCAAAGCGGGAGGGGGGATCCACATTTTTGACATATTTGAACATTTTTTAAAAATGTAATGCATAAGTTACTTTCCCTGGTAACTAGTTACTTTTATAATGCTGTAACTCAGTTACTAACTCAGTTACTTAATGGAAGAAGTAACTAGTAACTATAACTACTTACTTTTTTAAAGTAATGTGCCCAACACTGCTCATGAGTACCTCAGTGGTAACCTTACGGGTCCTAGATTCGAATCTGCGACCTTCTGATCACAGATTTAACACCCTACTGTTACAGCCAGCAACTGCCCCAACTTAAGCTGTTGAGGTAGGATGTCTTACAAAAGCAGTAATAATCTTTTCTGTGTGATCACATCTCAAATCAGACTTCCTTCCTGAATGGTGAATAAGTTACAAGTCATCAGAACACAAGACAAAAACAACAGATGCTGCAACGCAAAAGCTCTAATGTGTAATGTGATAATCGTCTTGTATTCACAACAGGGAATCAATGCTAATAAGAACAAAAAGCCTTATAAAAATTAGAGCATGATTAATGTTACTTTTGGCATCAAAACGTACGAGGAAATTTGTTTGGCAACAACCATTATTTCCATGACTAGGACGAAATGTTGATAAACTAAAACTAGATGACTGATAATAAAGCTGTAAGGATAATGTATCTCTGCTTGAAGGTAAACATGGCATCAGTGCAAATAGTGTTTACTTAGGGGAAAAAGATTTTGGCTAAATCTAACTACTTTATGATGACTAAAACTATGACGGATAGAGAAGACTAAAATGTAACAAAAATTAATAAGCATTTTCGTTCAAAGACTAAGACTAAATCTAAAGTAGTTTCCAAAGTTACTTCATTTTTTATATATACAGTATATATATCACCACTGGCCCCTAGTGGTCCGCGCCGGTATTGCAGGTAGTCCATGACTTGATCCACTTTCACTACTGAAATTAATTAGAATTTTTTTCCCCCTCTGATCATTTTTCAAAACATTTCCCGATGATTCGGGCATCTTTATGAATAAGGAATTTAATGCAAACATTTAAAAGTAATACAAAAAATACTCCCTCCCACACTCCTCACAGTCTGAGTGGTAGTGACTGGGACAGAAGCACTTGAAACATTGCTTGGTGAATGTCTGGCTATGACGTAAAAATTCAAGTTAAAGTGAACATCCAGGTATCGAAAAATTGATCACATACATCGTAATGCATCGAGATATCATATCAAATCCAATCGTGAGACCGGTGAAGGTTCACACCTCTAATATATAAATAAAATAAATAAAATTCTTAAATATATATATACTCCCTGTAAAGTATGAAAATAGTATATTTCTATGTGACGCTATTAAAGACTATTAAATATGAATCAGAATCAGAAAACTTTATTTATCCCGAAGGAAATTGCTCGCATCACGACTGCACAATTCACAAAGACACAAGGACAGAACAATAAAGAATAAGTATCAGGAAAAATATAGTTAAAGCTAAAATAAAAATACTCAGATAAAACCTTAGTACACTAAATAGAATAGAATAGACAATGTTGCCTTAACGCAGCGGTTAGAGCTGCTGCCTCACAGCGAGAAGGTGTTGGGTTCGAACCCCGGGGACGGCCGGGGCCTTTCTGTGTGGAGTTTGCATGCTCTCCCCGTGTTTGCGCGGGTTTCCTCCGGGTGCTCCGGTTTCCTCCCACAGTCCAAAGGCATGCGTTACAGGTTAATTGGCGACTCTAAATTGGCTCATAAGGTGTGAATGTGTGTGTGACTGTGTGAGTGTGTGTGCCCTGCGGTGTGTTGGCTTCTGCCCAGGGCCTTGCACCCGAAAGTTGCCGGGATAGGCCAGTTGGGATTACAGCGGTTTGGAAAATGAATGAATGAATGTTGCCTTAAAAAGTACCTCCTATGAGTAAAATCTGAAACTACGAAAAGCAATTGCCAAAAAAATACAATGTAGATTCTAGATGTATTAAGAGTAAGTGTGTTGCACATATATAGAATGTATTGCACATAAAAATATTATTTTCGTTTTTAAATATTACTTTTTAGGGGATTTATTCGAGTTAGCTCATTTGTCAACTTAAATCATGTGTTCTGGAACCAATTAACAATAAAACTGAATTGGACTGAATTGAATGAACACCATAAGGCGAGGTGTTACTGTATACTGAGTTCTTTCTTTTCTTCTCTACTATGGGGGAGATTAAAAAATAAAACTTTGTCGCCATCTGCTGGTCAAAGACCGTCATAACTAGCCACCAGACCCATTTTCAGACCCATAAACCTTCAAGAAGTAAAATTCACAGCAATTTAGATTGATCAAGTTCTCATTGCCCTTAATAGCTGTAATAATACTGTCCACCTCCATCTCTTAAGTTTACAAACCAAAAGAACTATGAATCTTCTGAGAAAGTAGAGAGCGCTGAGTGTAAAACAGGAGTTGATATGAGGACACAAATTAAAAAGGTAATGACTGGGATGAATCGGACGGGATTAGGTTGATAAAACTGCCTCGTAACGCTTTCCTTTTAAACGCCAAGGATTTAATACCTATTAAAAAACGAGTACAGAGCCTTTTTCGACAGGAAAATTAATCACTTTCACATCAAGCACTGTGAAGGAAAAGGAACAGCAGCGTAGATTTCGCCCTCATCAAAGCGGTCGCTCGTAGTTTCCTCATTTAAAAGAATAATAAAAGTTTTATGCTCGACCCATTTAAACAGTAACAATAAAAGTTAAACTGCGAGAGATATCTTAACAGGGCCAGCTCTCGGATTTCACGCTCAAATCTGCAGGATTAGCTGCTTTCCCAATTAACTGCCTCCACCAAACGAGACTTTAATACGGCTTTTGATTTCTCAGCTTCTTTTGTTCGGCTGTTAAATAACTGGAAACAGAAAAACAAAAGCCGGGTGCTGTTTCAGGATTCGCTCAGCAGGGGGCGCCAGATAACATGGAAAATACAGGCCCCGGGCCTAAATCTGACCTTTAAAGTTGGGGTGTAAATCTCTAGTTTTATTACTACATGATATCATACTGATTCAACTGACAATTTGACGTCTGCCGAAATCACAAAGTCCGATACTATTTTGATTTAATTCAACTCAGGAGGCAGTGATTGATATGAGACAATATCTGATTTAACACCATCACTTCCAGTCATATCAACTACCAAAAAGCAAAAAAATTTTATTTGACATTTTAATTCCTGAGCACAGAAAGACCAACACACACACATATCCGACAGACACACACACACACTGCACATATACACACCCACACACACTCAAACGAGACAAACTTCACTTTGCTTTTGCATTTCAAGGCCAGATGCAGCGGGAGAACCATGATTATGAGGAGAAGGAAGAGGAGGAGGAGGATGACTGTTGCCACGACAACAGTGTGTGTGTCTGATTGGCTAAGTGTGTGAAGTGACAGTTAAGGTGGTTTGGCTAAATGACAGTAACAAGGAGCTCTGTACCCCAGGAACTAGACAGACCATAACATAGTCAAAGAGAGAGAGAGCGAAGGTGTGTGTGTATGTGATCGTGCTGCATTTGAGTGTGTGTTTAAACATGAGTGTGGTGTGAAAGGTCAATAAGATATGCCCTTGAGCTTGCTGGCTCTGTGCTAGTAAGTGTGTGTATGTGTGTTCCAGTTTAGCTAAGCAGGAAAACTGACAAAATAACAGAAATCAAATGTAGATTTTGAAAGTGTTCTCTGTAGCACCTTAAAACTCTGCATTTCAAGTTATTTTGTAAATTCTGCAGCTTAGCTGTGTATGTGTTAATGAATTATGAATGTACAATGTATATGACTAATTTGTCAAAGAATTGTTACTAATATCCCAGTATATATGTATATATGTGTGTATATATATTTTTACAGGACCATTTTCATAATAAGACCCTTATCTCACATTAATGAGATCCTTATCTCGTAATAGCAATATCCTTATATTATATTAACAAGATATTTATCTTGTAATAACAAGATACTTCTCATAATAAGATCCTTATATCGTAATAATGAGAACTATTTTTATTAAAATAACTAGACCCTTACAGTAGGAGTGCCCGGTATAAACGGTAAAAAAGGTATGCGATATAAATTTGGCCAACGATAGAGATTTTGATCATACCGGCATACCGCTGAAATTTCCGCTCCTCGCCTGCGAAAATGATGTAATCAAGTCGCATCAAATGCGCGAAAATTTTCGGAAAATGGAGAGAGAGTGTACGGAAGAGCAGCTCGTTAAGAAGACCGGTGCAACGTCCATAATCTGGACATGGTTTGGATTTAGGGTCTCGGATACTGAGCAGAAAAACATAATCTGCAAAATATGCCGGGTGATAGTAATTGCAAAGAGAGGTAACACGAGCAATCTGTTCTACCATCTTAAAACGAAATACACTGTTGAATATGAGAGAAGCCAAAGAATGTGCCTTTCTCAAACGCCAAGTCAGTCTCGGAAATTACAAATGCTAGATTTGTATTCTTGTGCAAGGACATGTTGCCTTTCCAAACAGTGGAGAGAAGCGGCTTTAAAGAAATGATTAAAGTCCTTGATTCCCGATACGCGGTACCTAACCGCACACATTTTAGCGAAGTTGAAATGCTCAAATTGCATGGCAAGGTCAACGAGCAAGTAAAAACACATCTCCGTGGCATCAAACATTACGTTACTACAACTAAAGGGCATTTAGCACTGGTGGCAACATTATAACATGCCACCGGTCTGCACTTAAGCCAGAGACTGTGGACAGGCTTGTGTTCCTGGCAAAAAAATCTGCCATGAACTGGCATAAAACTAATGTTAAAACTAAAAAAAGTTTTATTTAATTCACTTTATTTAATTTTTTCATTTGTTTGTCTTTGTTTACAGAAAAGAAAGTTACTGAACTTTAAGAACATTTTAGCACAGGTTGCAACAATGTAGCCCTTTAAATTGTTTTCATATTTTTTATTTAATAAAAAAAATCAATATTCCAGGTTGAAATGTCTTAACAGTTTATTATACGACTTCCTGTTGGAATGCCTTTGCTATGGACTTATGTTACCCTTTCAAAAACAGTTATATTGAAGTTTACAGATTTAATTATATACCGCAATATATACTGTCTATCGCCTAGGGCTCAAAATGTACCGCAATATGATTTTTTTTGCCATATCGCACAGCCCTACCTTACAGTTATGAGATCTTTATTCATTATTGCCAGAACTCTGTCTCATAATTGTAAGATCTTTTCTCGTAATAACAAAATCATGATGTAATTATGAGATAACAGTGTTGTAATTATGAGGTCTTTTCTTGTAAAGTCAGATCTTTTTTTTTCTTCAGTGAATGCAACGTGTGTGTATTTTTTACCTACATGGAGTAACAGGGGGATCCCCCTCCACCACATTGGTGCTGGGAGTGTGTATGTCCTGTCTGGGTAAAGCAACGTCTCCCGCATCGCTGCTGCCGGGTGCAGTGGACATCAGACTGGACAAAGATGAGCACGATGCTGAACACTTACTGCGGGTCAGAGGTTGGCCAGAGGACAGGCGAGACGACCTCAACACAGGATTCTGGGGGTAGAGAGAAAGAAGAAACAAGAGACAAAAAGTAAGCTCAAATGAGAGTAAAGAAAGAGGGAGAAAGAAGAAGAGAATGACTGGGATAAAAAGAGAGAGAGAGAGAGAGAGAGAGAGAGAGAGAGAAAGAAAGAGAGAGATGGAAAGTAAATAGAATGCTCAGGTATGAAGTACGAATGAAGTGAAGAAACAACACAGAGAGGAGAAGGAGAGAAAGACCTTTAACTGGGAAACAAACTGCCCCAAAACGACAAACTTCTCCTTATTCGCCACTCTCACAGCCATCCTGCCCCGACCTGGGTCCCTGAGAGAGAGAGAGAGAGAGAGAGGGAGAGAGGGGAGTTACAAAAAAGGACAGAGCATATAGAGACAAAGAGAGTGATGAAGCAGTAAGTAGAGACAAAAAGATACACCAAGGATGAGAGAATGAAAAGAGAAAAACAATGCTTAAAGAATATACACTGTACATTAAGGAGAAAAAAAGGTAAAGAGAGAAAACGACACAAACAAGAAGAATGAAGGACGAGAAACATTCATTCATTCATTCATTATCCGAACCGCTCAATCCCTATCAGGGTCGTGGGAACCAGAGCCTATGAGCTCAAGGTGGGGACCAACCCAGGGTAGGCACCAACACCCCGCAGGACACACACACTCACACTCACACCTTACACCTTTCATGCTTTCGGACTGTGGGAAGAAACCGGAGCACCCGGAGAAAATCCACGCGAACATGAGGACAGCATGCAAACTCCACACAGAAAGGTCCTACGGCCGACCCCGGGTTCGAACCACTGTGAGGCGGCAGCGCTAACCACTGTGCCGGTTCGCCCCGACGAGAAACATGTTCAGATGAAAGACAGAATGAGACAGATGAGCGGTACAAGACAGTAAGATGATAGACAGACGGACAGATAGAAAAGGTAGACAAACAAAAAGGACACAGATAGAAAGACTAAGACAGATGGATTCCACAGTAAGATCAATAAGAATGTTACCAAAATCATAACAGCAACGATGACCAAAATAAAAACCAGAGATTCAAAAAAACAGTGTGCTAGACTGTTCTCTCTCTCTCCTGCTGTGTGACTTTCATCAGAGAGAGAGTGTGTGTGTGTGTGTGTGTGTGTGTGTGTGTGTGTGTGTGTGCGCTGCCTGCAGCTCTGCTCCGTAAAGTTGAACTCTACAGGAGATTGGATTCTGGAAGGCCGAGGCCCTGCAGGCTTCATCTGGATTTACACACCGACTGCAAACACACACACACACACACACACACCCCTTCATCATTAATACTAAAGTACTGCTCTAGGAGATATCATTTTCTTCCATCTCTCCCTCCATCCTGTTTCATTCTCCAGCAGTGTCCAGTCATATAATGCTGGCTTTCTTTTTCTTTTATTGTCCTGACAAAGTTTATTGTTTGCTTTTTGTTGTTTATTGGATTTCTAAAATAACTAATGTATAATAATCTCATTTAGAATTTGTTTTAAAAAAAGGTAATTAAAAATAACAAAATAAAAAAGCTTATTCAAAACACAGTTATTTGCAGGTCATAAGACGCCCATGAAGAACCAACATAAAAGGTGAGAGAGATCAAAACAAGGAACGTGAGACAGAGGGAGCTGGAAAGGAAGAATCATAGAGATATGCAAAGGAAGACACAGAGATTAAGTTAGGTATAGGTACAATATAACGGGTGGATAGAAAGAACAAGATATACAATGATACAAAGAAAGCAACACAAACAGAGAGAACAGAAAGAACGTTACAATGAAAGATTAAAAGGATGAGAGAGTACAATAAAAAAGAAAAAAAAAGACAGAGAACGAGATATGAACATTCTCTCCAGCACATGAGCAGGTTCAGAAAAAGAGTGAAAGAAAGTCACAAGAAGATCAATAAGAATGTTGCCAACAGCAACTGTGATCAAAATAAAAATCAGGAACAAAAATGGATGCAAGCTGCTCTGTCTTTTTTGCTAAGGTACATTTTCACAATCTCATGATGTCATGATGCTCAAAGAAAGATAAAATGGATAAAAAAGGACACAACAAAAGACATGGAGAGAAAACGGAGAGAGAAAGGGAGGGATAGATAGAAAAACCGAAAGACAGAGAGACAGATGTATAGATATGAGCAATACAACGAATAAGATGCAAAGAAAGAGAAATAAAGAGATAAAATAAGAAAGAGATGGGAAGGGAGGGAGGGAGGGAGGGTGGGATGGATGGCTGGCTGGATGAATAGATAGACAGACAGACAGACAGACAGACAGACAGACAGACAGATAGATAGATAGATAGATAGATAGATAGATAGATAGATAGATAGATAGATGTATAAAAATACAATGAGTGAGACAGAATGTGAGAGAGAATGAGTGAGACAGTGAGAGACAGACAACGAGATCTACAGAGCAAGAGATAGATAGAAATATACAAAGAATGAGAAAGGGTTTGAAAAAGGTGTACAAAGGAATTTGAACAGAAAGATGAATAGAAAGAATAATCCAAAAAAAGACAAGCTGAAATGTGAAGAATGTGTAGCAACAATACAGGGACACCCCCTTAAACACACACACACACACACACACACTAAAGCTTCAGAACTGGTCATATCAGCTGTAGAGCTCACACAAGGTCACACACACACATACGCTGAGCGGCGGTGTTATTAAGGTCAGTGTGTGGCTGCAGGGTGACGTGCTGTAGCTCTGACTAACTCACTCACCCCCAGACTAACAGCCAGAGTAAACACAGTTACACTCCTGAACTCAGCTCCTCATCCTGCCACCACACTGATGCAGACAGCTGCAGAGCAGAGTTCATCACTTTTACAGGCACAAGGGTGAAAACTCTTCTTCAGCAGCAGCCTTTTCCTCACCATCACCAAGATGAAACACCAAACAGCTAAAACTAGATCTTTTACCATAAGAAAAAAGAGAGAGAAAGAGTTAGAGAGGTGGAGAGAAGGAAAGTGTGAGAGGGAGATATGGAGAAATGAATAGAAAGAAAGAAAGAAATCAAAGAAAGAACTAAATAAAGGAGAAAAAAGAAACAGAAAGAGAAGGCGAAAGAGAGAGAATGTAAGAAAGAGGGAGGGAAAAAAAGAGAATGAAAGAGAGAAAGGAAGATACAGTAAGAAACCGAGAGAGATAATATGAAAGAGAGGAAAAAGAAAGAAAGAAAGAAAGAAAGAGAGAAAGAAAGGAAGAAAACTGTACAAGAGAAAAACTGAACAAAGCAATAACAAAGGAAAGTGAAAGAAAGAACAGAAAAAGAAAGGAATACAGACAAAGAAAAAGAAACAAGAAATAGCAAGGGAAGGGAAAAAGAGGAAGGGCAAGGGTAAGAGAAAGGAAAACGAAAGAGGGAAAAGAAAGAAAGAGGGAGGAAGAAAAAGAGAATGAAGGAGAGAAAGGACGTGAGAGAGAGAGAGAGAGAGGGAGAGAGAGAGAAAGTGACAGAGAAAGAAAGAAAAAAGAGAAAGCAAGTCGTACATGATCTCTCGCCTCTCCATCTGTTTAGACATTTATTTGTGCAGTGTAAATCTTGGAGTTTGTAACTCACTTAACATCCCAACAGCAAGTCAGAGGTCCCAGTCTTCCAGAACCTTCCGTGGTCAGAGACTCCAGAAGCCAGTTGAGACAACACAGCTGGCAGTAAATACGCTCTCTACAAGAACACACAGCACAAAAGACAACATTAAACACCAACCACTCACTCATCTACATCTAAATCTACACATTTTCAACAAAAAGCTGCACCGTTGCTGCATTACACACAACAACAGTGCTCCAAATGATCACTCGGAAAATCCAGTCAAATAATACTCCAGCTACAGGAGACACATGCAAAGATGCCAATGTGTTTAACCAGAACGGAAGAAATCACTTAAAAGAAGAAAGGAAAAAAAGAAAGAACAGACAAAGAAAAAGAGAAGGAAAAATATAGCAAGAGAGAGTGACAAGGAAAGACAGAACGATACGGCAGAGAGAAATAAAGAGAAAAATAAAAATAAAAGAAACAGAACAAGAAAGGGAAAGAAAAAAGAAAGAAGGGGAAAGAAAGAAAGAAAGAAAGAAAGAAAGAAAGAAAGAAAGAAAGAAAGAAAGAAGAATGGAGGCTGTTTTTGGCTGTTTCCGCTAGTGGTATTTAACTCAATATGAAAAATCAATGGTGGGGGGAGGGAAGGAAGGAAGGAAGAAAGAAAGAAAGAAAGAAAGCATAAAGAAAAAGAGAAGGAAAATATAGCAAAAGAAAATGACAAAGAAAGAGAAAGACATGACAGGGAGAAATAAAGAAAAAAATAAAAATAAAAGAAACAGAATGAGAAAGAAAGAAAAAAGAGAGAAACAGAAAAGAAAGGGAAAGAAAGAAGAGAAAAAGAGACGATAAGAAAAATGAGAGATACAAAACAAGACAGAAAGAGAGAAGGAAAAGTGGAAAGACCAAAAGAAATAACTGAAAGAGGAGAGAGACAAAGAGAGAGAGACAAAGAGAGAGAGAGAGAGAGACGGATGAGAGTAAAGCGGGTAAGAAGCGCTGATTGTGTACAGTGTGAGCTGATGAGGCTGCTGAGAGGTGAGTGTGTGGTGTAGAGGGGTGAAGGAGGGAGCACACTGCACTCGTTTACTGCTGTCCTTCTTCCACAAACACACTCCTCCACCTGCAGCACTCCTGCACAGACAGAACACACACACAGCTCACAGCACACAGGCACAGGAGAAACAACACTCACTGTGTTAAGGGTTACATAAATGTTACTGTGAAATTTTACATGCTTATAGTTTGATTTTAATTTATATTTGTTAAAAAATATATAATGAGCACTTTGTAACAAAGATGACCAGTATACACCTATCCAAAGTTAGAAAGAAAGAAAGAAAGATAGAAAGAAAGTATTAAACAAAGAGCAAGACTGAGAAAAAACAAGAATAGATCAAAAAGGAAAATATCAAGAGAAAGAAGGAGAGACAGAGATAAGAGAAAAAAGGAAAGAAAGAGAAAAAGCAAGAAAATAATGAGAAAGGGAAAATTAAACAAAGAGCAAGACAAGAAAAAAACAAGAAAATATCAAGAATGAGTAAAAACGAAGGAGAAATAAAGATAAAAGAAGAGAATGATAGAAAGAACAAGCCAGAATGGAAAGGAAAAAAAGTAAAAAAGAAAAAAAGTGGGAGTAACAGAAAGAAAAAAATGTGAAAGTAAGAAAATGCATGTAGTTTGACAAGAATGGGTTGACAATGAAAGAAAGAAAAGAGAAAACAAGTGAAAGAGACAGAAAGAGAGAGAGAAAGTATCTCCGTGCTCTAACATACAGTAAAACGTGATTCTCACCTCTCCAGCTGGCCGTGCGTATCAGAGTGTGATGGAGGTGGAATTCTGCTGCGTTTTCTCTCCTCCTGCCTCCTCTGCTCTTCCTCTCGTTTCTCCTGACTCTCCAGCTCTTTAATAAGATGAAAGTAACTGCAGCCTCGCTTCACCGCCATCAGCAGCTTCCTAAAGCAAATCAAAACAGCACAACAAGCAGAATTTACGAGAACAAGATAGAAATGAAAGAGAGAGCGAGAGAAAGAAACAAAGAAAGAGAGAGGTCAGTCCTGATGAATCTTGATCTATTGCTTGTTGTACATTAAATGTTCGCCCAGAGGAGGATGGGGCTCCCCTCCGAGTCTTGGTTTCTCTCAAGGTTTCTTCCTACTAGAGGGAGTTTTTCCTTACCACTGTCGCCTCAGGCTTACTTGTTGGGGGTTTAGGCCGGTTATATGTAAAATGCTCTGTGACAACTGTGTATTTTTGAACTTATTAGCCACTAGCTCCACCTCCTGGAAAAATAGTCTACATAAATAAATGTTTATGAAAAAGAAGTCTTATTTATCATGAGTATTTCACTGTATTAATTGTTCAGGACCTTTTTAAATCTCAGTTAAAGGGGTTTTACGAAGGGTGTGAGTGAGGTTAAACCCAGCTGGAGATAAAGCTACAAAATTCCTTCCACAAACAGCAACTTCAGATAATGCTGATGACCCTACAAGCAGTCCGCTGCAATCATACTGTGTTACTTCTCACAAATGCCAGCCGGCCCCTGCATTGGCATAAATAATTCACAATTTTAGCCTCTATCAACGGATGTCATAAATGTCAACTGCTGAGAGAGGCCTGAGAGAGAGAAAAATAGACAAAAATTCCTACAGGAAAAACAATGTGGCGTTTCCCACACCTAATGTCACCAATGATGACTTATATATGGGATGGATGTGTGTGTACATACATACATACAGTACTGTGCAAAAGTTTTAGGCAGGTGTGAAAAAATGCTGTAAACAAAGAATGCTTTAAAAAATGGAAGTGTTAATCATTTATTTTCATCAATCAACAAAATGCAGTGAATGTACAAAAGAGAAATCTAAATCAAATCAATATTTGGTGTGACCACCCTTTGCCTTCAAAACAGCATCAGTTCTTCTAGGTACACTTTCACACAGCTTTTGAAGGAACTCGGCTGGTAGGTTGTTCCAAACGTCTTGGAGAACTAACCACAGATCTATAATCCTATAATCCTACAAAATAATATAATGACTACAAAATAATATGATGACTATAATCCTACAAAATCCCTGACTTTGTGCAAGTGTACCTATAAGAGTTGATGCTGGATTGAAGGCAAAAGGTAGTAACACCAAATATTGATTTGATTTAGATTTTTCTTTTGTTCGCTCACTTTGCATTTTGTAAACTGATAAAAATAAACAATCATTATTTATATTTCTGAGAGCATTCTTTGTTTGCAGCATTTTTTCACACCTGCCTAAAACCTTTGCACAGTACTGTATTCATAATACAGAGGCATATCTGTTTATGTAATTACTTTATATTCACAAAAAAGTTGACAATCTTCGTTATGCTAATGCATTCAGAATTGAATTTGTAATCAAGAGATTATCTTATTGCCCTGCATACTTTAAACATGTTGCTATGATATCTTGCAAACATCAATATTTACATGACAACTTAAACAGTGTCAAAAGACAGATTTCAGTCTGAATGCAGCAGTAGAAGAATTTTGAAAATCGTTCAACAACAGTTATTCAGGTGTATTTTAGTTGTTATTCTGTAAATATATACTTTTGCATTTAAGAAAATATATTTGTGACCCGATCTGCCGTAATGAGTCGGAAGTCGGCGTTCTATTTATTTAGATACGGGCCGAATATGTTGAAAAACTTCAAAAATATCAGTTCTTCCTTTTCAGAGACCAGATTAATTTTGAAGACCTTTTCTTTCATATAAGACCAAAAAAGAAGAATCGATATTTTTGATGTTTTTCAACATAATCGGCCCGTATCTAAATAAATAGAACGCCGACTTCCGACTCATTACGGCAGATCGGGGCACATTTGTAAAATGTAAAAAGGTATGCCATACTTTTTAATATAAGATTTATTTTGTATTTTGTCTCTAAACGTTGACAGGAAAGCCAGAGCGTCTCTCTGACGCTGTTTGTGCTCTACAACATTTTTCTAACTCCAAATGTCACATCCATAATACTGCAATTGCCCTTTTACAGCAGCTGGCAAATGCTGATGGATGAGTTTGAGTTCACACACAACATCCAAACAAGCTCACTTCAAAGAGGCCACACAGCTGCATTCAATCTGCCCGGTGTTATATTCGACATACGGACGATAAACAGCACGGGCCCTCACTAGCTTTAACCAGCCCTGCTGATCCTCAGCTGATCCAGCTCTTCCTCTGATCCAACACACACGTAAGCAGGAACGCTGTTCTACACACTACACATATAAGTTCACATTTACAAGATTTACACCAAAGAAACCTGCTCTTCAGCTGCCAGTCAGCCAAATAATAGGGGTCAACTAATATGATATCTTTCAAAAGTCGAAACTGACTATTATAAGGAGATATGAAGTATAATGTAAATGTTATGTGATATTACAGTAGATTTTAGAGAGATCACAAGACAGTAAAAGTTTCGTTACTTTGTGTTTGTTATGTTCTAATTGTTTTTTATGTGCTCAGCTGCTAATTAAGTCTGCATTTTTTAATCATATGGATGTTATGAGCAATGGACAGTTCAAAACTACGCTGCGTTTTCTTACCATTTAACATGCATTTTTCTATTCTAGTCCCACACATTTAACTATCCAGAATAAAAAAGCTGTTGATACTGAAGCAATTAGAAAATCAAATCCCTGTAGCAGTGTTTATAGATTTGACTTACACTGTGTTAACTTCAGCATAAAGTAGCATCTGTGAAAGTAAGACAAATTTATTTTTATACTACATTATGGGATGATATCTTAAATAAGGGCCTGTGTCCACCAAATGCGTTAACAAAAAATAGGCAGCACCTATTTTTCATACAAATCCTATGAGCTTCAGCGTTCAGCGTGTTAAGCACCTTCAGCGGAAAAAAAAAACACGCCAGTGGAGACGTTTTTGTGTCGCAGCGCTCATGGTGCTTCAAATCAGTTTAACTTTCAAAACAGCGCTGCGCTCGTCTATGACTCTTGTCTCTTGCTAGTCAATCAAAATCAAGGAGGGGCGGGGCATACACCGTCAAGAACTCCCCAAAAATGGTGGCATACCTGGAGCAGCTGGAGAAGATTTTATGCACCCAATCTCGCCTCCAAGATGTGTGAGACTCTATTTCAAACGCTGCCACTAATGCTAAGATGCGATGTCGGCTAAACTAGCGATTTCAAAGAAACTTGTTGAAAATGGGAACAAATGTGGAAGTGCCCGATGGCGCTTTATGTAACTTAGCAACAACAAGCGCTGAGAGAAAGCGCTCTGAAAGTGAGGTTTTGAGTGCTCTCAGCAGGAAAAAACGTCTTTGGTGGACATCTTTGGCCCTAACTCCACATGATAAATCTTAAGAGAAAGTCCATGTGTTTCTGAAAATATGTAACTTCTTCTACTCTAATCATCTATTGAAACTTATTAATATTGGTAAAAATCAATCAGCCTCTTATATAAGTCTATAGTGCCAGAACACAAAGTTATGAATATACAGTATGATAGGGACTTAGAGGCAATACATGTCTGCTGAAGAAATTAAAATTGATGTTAAAATTTTAATAAATCCTCCTACACAACACTTAAGTTAGAAGCAATTTAGCATATGCCCGCTACAAATTTACTGTTACAAAACATAGTTATTCTTATTTAACTTCATAAAATAAAAACACTTTTTGTGTTAAGAACGTGACAAATAATCAACCCAAGAATTAAACATGGGAGAAACTGCATTTCACTTTTGTGATTGAGTATATGTTTAAAAATACTGGTCATTAATCTTCTTGATTAGTAATAAAGACAAATTTAAAAAGCGGCTCTAAAAAGACAAATAATCAATCCCTACTCTACTTGCGTATTTGTCCAAAAAGCAAAGGAAACATTAAAAAGCTTTTTGTAAATACTGATAAGAGACAGGACAACAGTTCTGATGCTGTGGTTGAACACACCTGGATTGCAGCAGGTGCTTTCTGAGCGTGTCAGTGTCTGCGTTCCTTGCTGATTTTCGGTGAAGTTGTAGCACCTCCTAAGAAGGAATCATTTGACGACATTATTAAACTCACATGAAATAATGAACATCACTAAAAGGAGGCTCTGTGCCTTTGCTCTTAGTTTTGACAAATGTTGAGCGATTTTCAAAATTCTGTTGCTTGCAGAATTACATTTTTTATTGATTCTTATACTGACCATAGACGTGTAGCTACAACAGCTTACTAAACTAAATCACTTTGCTGCAAATGTAATTATGAATGTAACAATGTTAAATGTGGACAGACATCAAGTTTTCATGTATCATTAAGATGTTTACTGTTTGTTTTCTTGGTTCTGGGTGTAAAGTATTAATAACTTAATAAAGCAGGCGACCTCCCCGAGGCCCGAGTGCTCTAACGGGCAAGAGGCCAGTGTCAAGTTCAACTCTCAAAGTGTGAGATTCCAGAAGGCAGTTCATCAGGCAGTTAAACGAGCCAAACGTAATTAAAAAAGTCTTTCACATCTGGTCTCACCTCCTCACACGTCTTCAGGCATTCGTAAGAGCTGCCACTGACTCAACCCTGAACTCATACCTTGTTTTTCTGCGAGGAATCCTGAGCGCTCAAGGCACCGAGGCCTTCATCATCTTCACCGCCATCTGACTTTGATGGCTATAAAACAAACACACACACACACACATAGAGGGTCAAGATAGATAGCACTGGTCTGTTATATTCCTGTGAGACAAAGTCATGAGGGCAACCACACTGTAGGAAATGAAACTGCATACATTCACAATTTCTCTTTTTATTTGCAAATATAAGTTTAAAAAAATGTTCTAAATTGCCTTTATTAACGATAAAGACACAAGTCGCCATTTATCAATTTCATTCTCAATGACACTTCGGTCTTAACTATTTTAAATTTTGCAGCTGGATGTTTAGGTTGCAGTGTGCAATATTTTAAGCACTTACAGTACTTATGCACACTTAATTGTGAAGGCAACAGTGAAAGAATGTTAAAAATGAATATTTGGTACACAGATCCCTTTTGGGACTCACAGCACACACATTGGCATTTTGAGAAACGGCTACTTGTCTGATATCATCACAGTTTTCTTATGAGCAATATCACATCTCAGAACAAGTGGGACAAACCAAATCAAATGTGTCATGCAACAACCTTTTTTGCTACTTGACGTGAAAGGAAAACTCGCCCACTTCTCATTTTCGATGACTAATCTAAGTGCAGTCTGTCTGATAGAACATCATCTATGGTTGATTTAAGGGGTCTTGGATAAAGTTCAAGAAAGTATCATTTATATTTTAAATAAGAAAGTATTCAGAGGAAAACTGTATTTTTGAGCTTTATAAAAAACATTTACTATGCAAGATAAACTCAATGAGCCTTATGCAACATCTTCTCAAATTTTATTCTTAAATTAGCTCTTTAAACCTCAAATAAATATTGTGATTAACCGAACATTTTACCTTGATTACAATTAATGAACAATTATTTTGTTTTAGGGTATTTCTTAGTTTTTTCCCCCTTAGTATTTCACTGACAAGCTTTGTACGGTTTATATGCTCAACTGTATTTAAGTATAAGTTTATTTTTTTTCCTAATGAAAGAGTGCAGATCTTTATATATAGACTTTTTTAAATTACATGATATAATAATTTAGTTATTTATTATTTTGGCAAATTTGAACTAATCGTCAGGTACAAAATTACATTAATTATAGGTTTTCAATGTCAGTTTTGATTAATTGCCCAGTCCTAAACAGTAGAGCTATTCCTAAAAGTGAGCACATTTGAAAGTGAGTGATTATTTGTTATTGTGAACACACCACAGCACATCACACAGTGCACCACAATGAAATCTGACCCCTGCATTTGAGGTGAAGGAGCAGTGGGCAGTTAACAAGGGCAGCGCCCAGGGAGCAGTGCTTGGGCACGATACCTTGCTCATGAGTACCTCAGTGGTACCTTTACCTTTACCTTCTGATCACGGGGTTAACATCCAAACCGTTATGCTATCGACTGCTATCAACACTAACTACCATAACTAATAGAAGATAATCCAAAAAATTAACATTTTGCACAAACACAAATGCATTAAAATGTTTGAGTGCTCTTTAGCATTGATAGATTTTGTCCTTACATAAAGATAGAGCTCGTCCATATGCAAGTTTTTTAATGACATTCCATTCGAATACCTAGACTTTAACATGGAGTTTTCCCCCTTTGCAGCTATAACAGGGAAGCCGTGTGTAGAACTGAACATCTCAAAAAGCTAGAACAGCCCAGTAATTATTATAAAAAAAGAGAAAATTCTTTAAGAGTCCCAAAGCTGTTCAAACATGAACCCAAACACCCAAACAGCTTCTAGCTGTCTGACAACCACTCCAGAGGCTACAATCACAAGCGCGACATTTCCCGTCTTAGCGCCGCACTGGAGTTGGCGAAGGCTCCCGGCTGACAAATGTGAGGGAGTAGGTTTCTCCTCGGGCCGCTCCATCGCTCCTCTCCTCCTCTGCCCTGCCTCCTCCATCCCTCGCTCCCCTGCTGATAAACGATCTCATTTGCAGTAAATCTGTTGGCGCTGCAGACGGACACAGAGCTCCACATGCTCCGGCTTTCCACCCACTGACGCAAAAATGGCTACAAACGGCGCCTCCAAACAAGCTCTAAAGGCTCTAAATTTAGATGCATTTCAAGATAACAATATTGCTGATTTACCACCATCACTTCCACTCATAAATTACAAAAGCAACTCAAATTTCAATTGTCAATCAGACATTTAAACAAAAAACACTTCACTTCTAATGAAAATAAACCTACCATTCAATGTAAAGTGAGGTTATAATATGTATGATGTCTGATCAATGTTTTTATTTTGGGTCGATGCCGTGGGCTTGATCATTAACACGATGTATTGGTGCAGATTGATATATCATTACACCCCTAGCTCTAAGACCCATGACTATAAAAGCTTCTGCAACACTATTTCAAAAGTCTACATTTGCACAAACATTATCTCTGGTTAATATTTATATCACTTCAACAAAACTCTAAATCTATATTTGCCTTCTGGATGACGTCAAAGAAAGGAAAAGAAAGTGAGCAAACAGAGGTGATAAGTTTATAAGTCGCTCGGCGGTTAATGTCGTTTGCTTAGACGATCTGTCGAGATCTGTAAGAACCAGGAGACGAGGCAGAACTTATGCAACTCATTCCGGGAACGTGTTCAGCAGCAGCTGTTTGTTTTAGAGAACGCTGCTTAAAATACAGACGATTCAGTTGGAAAGCAGCACAGGGAAGGCTCGTCACAACCAGGAAAAAAAGGTCATTCATGCACAGTGTGCAACACTCATAAACTGAGATTTTTATTCATCATTTATTAGATAGGTTTTGCTCATATTTGTTGAAATATTTTAATCTGTAGAGTAGTAAGACCTAAGGCTGGCCAATGCATCAAAACCAAAACAGTTTGACGCACAGAGCTCCACACACTCCAGCTTTCCACCCACTGACGCAAAAACAGCTATAGGTGGCGCCTCCAAACAAGCTATATAAGCTGTAATTTAGATGCATTCAAAGATAACAATATTCGTCTGCAATTATTTGCTATCATACCAAATATAGAAGATTAAATAATTCACAATAATAAGGAGCGCCTTATTATATATAAAAATTAGGGGTGTAGCAATATATCTGTTCAATGACCACCAAGCCCATAGCATCATTCTGCAAAATCTGAAACAATATGATTTTTATTCCTTCCTTTTATTCCTTTCAGTTCAACTTAAAAGCCAGCAATTGATATGAGATGATATCACATGCTGATTTACCGCCATCACGTCCATTCATATCAAATCACAAAAGCAACTCAAATATCACTTGACATTTTTATTCCTCAGCTCAACCAGACATTTAATGTAACAGCTGCAGTTTAGCTAGCTACATTTTCTCTGTAACTTGTTGCGTAGCTAACTACTATATTGAAAGAGGAGCTTGGCTGTAGCTTAGATACATTTAATAAGAAACAGCTTCAGGTTATTGTTTAAAAGTAGCTTCCCCAAAATTGAACACCACCAAAGTTCATTTTGATGTGTTGCCCGGCACTGCCTTGGGCAACGAGGCTGTTTGTTATAGAGAATGCTGCTTAAAATGCAGCAGCTCCGGTTGAAAGGCAACACCAGCGAGGCCGATAATGCCAAGGAAAAAAGACATTAAGTTGTCGCATTCCCTCTCTATCTTGCATTGTGCAACACTAATGCAGCAATCGCCACTCTCCCCAGTCACGTTTAATAATGCACACAAAGTCACTACACACTCACACAAGCACAAATCCGCCGAGATTGCCAACCGAGTCGGGCCAATAACAATGACGAATGCAGAGTCCGGGGGACAACAACTCAGAGCTTTACACACTCAATCCAACAATGCATTAGGGGACGGGCCGGGATAAGCTGGGCTCTGTATGTGTATGTGTTAGTGTGTGTGTGTGTGTATGAGAGAGAGAGGGAGAGAGAGAGAGAGAGAGAGAGAGAGAAAGAGAAAGAAAGAAAGAAAGAAAGAAAGAAAGAAAGAATAAAATAGACCATACACATTCATTTAGGGCCACTAGGAAGTGAGAAAGAGAGAGTCAGGAGAGGGACAGTGAACAACAACGCAATAAAGAGAAAAAGAGAGAGGAGCGAAGAGAAGGAAGAGACAGAGATAGATAACGAATGACAAAAACAGAGAGAAAGACAGTGAGTGAGGAAAGAGAGAGAGAGAAGAAAGACTGTCTGCAGTGGTAATCTGTTTTGTATCACAGATCAACATCCATTTATTGCCGCTAGAAGGCGAGCAGCATTAAGCCCCTGATTGAAACAGATCTGTTTGGCTTCTGTGCAGACGGCAGAAGAAAAGAGGATGTAGAGTCTGCCATCACTGCCGCATTCTCTCACCCATCACGCAACAGAACAAGAGGAGAGAAAGTGAGAGAGAGGACAGAGAGACAAGACTAACAAAAACGGCTGCTCAAAACCATCAACGTATTTACAAAGTCAGAAATGCAGTGGAGTCACAAGCTACACGCTCCAACATGGTCCAGTTTATTTTCCAGCAATAGCCACAAGTTCCAGGGTTCTTCCTTCTACCATTGTCACCCTACCTATTTACAGTTACATTTACGATTATTGTATTTTGAGGACACTCTTATCCAGAGCAACGTACAACACTCTTTTGTAGTTCATGTCTGTTCTTCAAAGCTAGACTTAAATCAGCAACTGTCTTCCAACCAAGTTACGTCCAACCAAGTTATACAACTTAACTAACTCTGTCAGAGAAAAGTGTGACAACAAGAGTAAATGCTAGAGGGTTGGTGGGGTTTTTAAGTGCTTTCTAGGGGAAAAAAGGGAACGGTAAGTATAATAGGTAATTAGTCTTCTAGATACTTCTTTAAGAGGTGTGTCTTCATACGACCTTTAAAGACAGTAAGGGAATCGGCAGTTCTGGTGGCAGGAGGAAGTTCATTCCACCATTGGGGAGTCAAAACTGCAAAGAGTTTTGATGCATGCCTTCCTCTTCTTTAGAGTATTAGAGGGTCAAGATGTTTGATGCACTGAGAGGACAAGAACTGGCATGCTACTTTAACATTGCTGATAAATAAGGAGGTGCAATTCCATTCTTGGCCTTAAAGGCAAGTGAACCTGATGCAAGCTTCCACTGGGAGCTAGTGCAGGTTCCTTGGTAGAGGTGTGGTATGTGAGAATTTAGGAACACTGTAGACGGGTCTCACATCTACAAACCATAACTATTTTTAGCTGAGTGATTATTTGGCATTGTAAACACAGTGCAACACACAGTGCACCATAATGAAATGTGACCGCATTCGTGCCATCCATGAAGGAGCAGTGATCAGCTTTTTGGGAGCGTTTAGGGAGCAGTGCTTCGGGACAGTACCTTGCTCCGTGGTACTGGTCAGGCACTCGAACAAGCCGCTTCCTGATTCCGATAACCGTTACAGTACCAACTACCCAATGTAAAAACTGTAAAATGCCAGAGATTAATCAAGGGTCCGCCACTAAATAGTGGGTTGAAACAATATTTTATATTATATGACAACTTCAACAATATATACATTTACAATTTTTGGATTTACAAGGTTTTGTAGCTACACATTTAGGGTGTGGACTATCGCCTCTCTGCACAAAAAAGGCTTTACAAGGTAATTTGCTTTCTGAGAATTAAAACGTGAATAAAAAGTTACACCTTTTATAATCTCCATAATAGCCAACTGCCCTATGTAAATAATACTGAAACTATATCTAAGCCTAATCTCAGTAACCAAGCGCAAACCTTTTACCTCTTAGTATTTCCACATAAAACCGAAAACTTAACTAAAAGCATTTTTCATCTCACGAAGACCAGTCCTCACATACAAATTATCCTCACAAAACTCAGAAAACACATAGTTCCCCTATCTTTTAATTCCTCACAAAGTTCCTACATATACACAGTTAAAACTTACCGAAGCGTGTGGATTCAGCGGAGTACTCGAGGTTTTGACTTCTACAGCTCTCTAGCTTTTCCCCTGCGAGTTTAGTTTAATCGGCGAAGACGGAATAAATACAATTTATTGAATGCGAACCGAGTATGAAGCCATGAGGAGTCTGTAATATTTAAAATAACTATTTTGCCATGTAGTCTAGATAGGTCTCATTCAGAATTAGTAGCACTACGTAAAACACGCTTCGAACATTTCCAGTCATGCTGAAAAGTAAGACGATTCACTGGGAACTACGCAACTAATTGAGAATAAAACTGAGAAGAGGCATAATTTTTCTCGAGTATTTTTTCTTCTATTTGTAAATATGCTTTTTTCAATTTCGGAAATGTGGAGTTTTTTTTTTTTTTTTTTAAATCCAAAATAGCTCTCAAACGCAGTCGTAACAACATTTGTGACAGTTATTTGTGTAAGCCCTCCTCTTAACTGAAGTGACATGACACAAACTTTAGCACAATGTAACGACATATTAAACATTAAGTGTGTCGAACCGACATATTAAACAAATTCTGATTCCTGAGCACAAGTTTAGACCCAATCGATGCGACTGACCTGCGTAAATTAACGCCGCGTTGCGTAAATGACGTTGACCGCACGTTCACGCCCACGAGGACGCCTTTCATAAATACATGCCGATGGCCAAGAAATCGCGATGTTGCAGAAATACTAAGATAAGGACTAATATCAAAATGTGGCTCTAAACAACTTGCAAAGCTGACATTATTTTATCATAAATGGTCGAATGGCATCCTCAAAACTAGTGAATGATACTTTGTCTGCGCCTGTTCCCACGTGTGCATAATTGTCAAAGTGAACATGCGAGTTTCATGGCTATTGCTCTCATTTTGACAAAAATAATGTTAAAACTGCTGCCTGTTTCCTTTACCATTCTCAAGTGTGATATTAACACCAGTACCACTAGTTGATTTTGACTTCTGATTCACAGTCTCCTTTTATTGGCAACCCAAGTTTGTTCTGTTACAGATGGCACTGCGAGTGCATACATTTTAATCTCTGATATTTGGACTGCTTTTCTCGCTAGTTTTCAACTCTGCAACTGTGTAAACTGTGCAATCTGTTTTAAGAACAGACTTCTTTATAACAGCAATTGATGAATGAGATCCAATGGGGTTTTTTTGTTTTGTTTTGGGTTTTTTTAAGCTTTTTTTTCTTAGGCAAGAATAGAATCTTCAATACCACCAGCATATTTTTGTTAAAACAAACAAAAAAACAACCTTACTTCCTCCCATTGTCCCAGTGACTCCAACACAAGTTTTTTCGGCTCCAGGTGAACCGGCCCCCCCACCTCCTCGTACGGCCTACACGCTGCAGCTCTGTGACCCTGCTGTGACAACTGTGTCTGTCTCCGGTTATAATTCTCCCAAAAGTCCTGTTCCCGGCGTGGGCAACGACCCCCGAACACAACCCTACTCCTCGCCCCGCTAACTGGAACCGGCTTTATCATCACGAACTGTCGGGGGTCCAAAACGGAATCTTGCATTGGCATTGTTGTTCATACAGACCGTTTCCCGAAATGCTGCCTTTGTTAGGCCTGAGCTAGTCTCCGAACAAACTACTGAAGACTAAAATTCAGCGAAATTCATAAATTGACCTGTGCTATTCAGTCGAGTATTAAAATGGCAGTGTCCTCTAAGTTGTATGGCTGGTCTCCAAGTAACAAGGCTGTTAAAAATAATAAAACCTGTTGGACCGGGAAGTTGTTTGACCAGTGCAAGGGTCATCCAGGTTGGTTTGTGTTCAACTATTAAGATCTTTGGGTTGTCAGCAATTGCTAATTTGTCCTGTGAGATTCCTACTTATTATTGTCTTTATTTTCTACATTAGGTATACAGCAATTATCAAATAAGTACAGGACAATATAGTTTTTAAAATATATATTTAGGTGTCTGTGGGTGAAAAGCTGGACATTTTTACTGGGGGTCAGATGCAGATAAGAGTTGCAGAGAGTCTCGAAAGCAGAGGTACTTCATTGCTTAGCATTATACATATATTACCATATAATGCTATCTGGTGTATTTTGCAGAGGTATGGACCACACCATTACACTTCATATATATATATATATAAGGTGCTCTCAGGGAAACTGTCCCTGAAATTAGGAAATGGAAGTCGCTGAGGTAAAGAGCTTCTACTAAATGCTGTAGATGTAAATGGAGTTTAAGAAAATGTCATGATGTAGACTTTTCTGAAGAAGTTAAGAAAGAGGCCCATGGTTCCTTGCAAATTCTGTTGAGCTGTAGATATTCAAGCATGTTTATGGATGAAAGAAAAAAACTTTCACAATGTCACATACTTTTATACAAGTATACACAACATTGTGTCAATAAAAGACTTTTTTCTACTATTGCAGATCTTTTTGCTCTGTAGACTTCCATATCTCGGTCTGATTCAACTGCCTCTGACATTCAGATGTCCTTGAACACTTTGACAGATCATATTTCCTTATACAGATCACATTTACACCAAGCTGACACAGTGCTGCAGGCCAAAATCCACTATCAAGTACACGGCATCAATTTACACCTGAACGTTCAGTTTGCAAGAACTTTTAATTATTATGAAAGACCAGGTGAACGGGGTGAGTGAGGGGATGATAATGGATCCCGAAATGGGGCCATGGCTTGGCACAGCACTAAATTACAGAATTCTTGCTGTTATCTGCTACATTCTGCACTTTAGTAAATCTACATTCATTAAATGTTTTAATTTGAATTAATTTCATGTTTAGCCCACTGAAAATATGTATATCATTCATTCATTCATTCATTCATTCATTTCACTGGTTTTTAAATTAAAATGAAAAACCTCAATAACGTGTATTTGGTCATTTTTAAAATATCAGTATAGCACTCTTTTCTACACATGGATAGCTTTTTTTGGCTCGTTGGTAGTTCATCTGAAATTTTGTGTGTAACGAGATTTTTCATCAAAATAGAATTTGGTTATTAATTTTTCATTTTGGTTTTGGACATGTGTTTTTTGTTCTAGTTTAAAAAATGAATAAATAAACGATTAATTTGTGCACGTTTTCCATTTTTTATTTGAGTGCAAAATTTGATTAATTTTTTATTTTTTCAAAAAACTGAATGGATAAAAGATATATGGTTTCATATTATTTTATATTTATAATAATGGCATTCTGGTTTTAAAAATGATTTTTGGGGGTTAGTTTTTTATTCTTATTTGGGGAAAAAAAGGAACAGAAGAATTATGGATTCATTTAACCCTATGCATACTTTCAATTCTTTCAATATCTGTTTCAAAATTAATTAACCAGCACGCTCACCCGCCGTCCACACCCCAATGAGACTGTGATCTCTACAGCACGCTAACCATCGCTGATGAGTGACAAATCTCCCTCACATATTTCGGTCGGGGTTCGCTGTTCGGCCCCTTGCAGCTCTGCCTCATGCAGCAGCTATTTGCCATTTCCCCTTCACATATCTATAAATATCACTAATTAGCATCATCCCCCCACCCCAAAAAGGAGTAGCTGTGGCAACGCGGGGTGGGGACAGACTTTCAGGCCTCTGGTCGACATTCTCCTCTCCCGGCATCATCAGCTGGCCTGCTTAGTAAGTGCTAAAAAAACGAGAGAGTAGGTATATAAAAAGGAGTTTGAGATGACCAGACGTCCCAGAAGCATTCAGCTTTTGCAGAGATAAATTTGGAATTTTGTCCTTAAACATATCTTCTTCTTCTTCAGCAATCACCTTGGTTTCTGCAACATTTTTGTTCTTTGTTATTTTCCTCATCTTCTCATAAATCTTCTTGATATTTTTCCTTCTTTTGTTCTTCTTCTACTTATTCTTCTTCCAGCAACTGCTGGGTGCCAGCAATCACCTTGTTCTTTTTCTTCTTCTTCTGATAAATGGCGGATAAATCTTCTTCCGTTCCTCAGTTTTGCATCGATGCCAGTTGGTACAGTTGGTATGGTTGCCATCCTGGCATTTTCCTCTATAACCAGAATTTCGGGCAGCCCCCTTTGCTGGATGACCGGGACGTGGGCTGGATGGAGAGTGTTGTCCGGAAGCTGGGGAGCTCCAGGTGGCCTGGGTACACCCGGCCCCCTGCACTGGCGGCATTTTTGGGGGCGAGCATGAACCGGAAGGTGTGTGAGGAGGCAAACAGGTGGAATGTGAGTTTGGATGTGAATCACTTTGCACCAGCAGAACTCAATGTCACAACACACGGTGGATTCCTGCAGATAGAAGGTGAGCAGAAAGAGGAGCTTTATGCTAGTTCTCTTTATTGCTACGCCTTTTTTCTTTCTTCCACCACCTCCTCCTTTTACTTTTTCCTCATTATTAGGCACATAACGCGTTTGAATGTTTATATTTTTTATTTTTCATGGATTTATTGGATATAATGTTTCTCGTTGATTGACCCACTGCAATCTTCTTTTTCAGTTAAAAAATGTTGTTCCCTATTTTTACCACAAGGGGTGTGAACATTAACTCAGCAGCTCATAGTTTAAGAGCTAGGTCAACTATAATCAGCAGTCAGTCAGTTTCATGACTGTTTAATTTTCATATCATAAAGTTTCATAACCAGTATGACTGTTCAACAGGAAAACACGAGGAGCGGCAAGACGAGCACGGCTTTGTTTCTAGAAGCTTCGTAAGGAAATACAAGTGAGTTTGTGAACGTGATTTGAGATGTTTGCTCATTAAACGTGGTGAGATGTGATCCATAACTTGACTCACAGCTGCAAATGTACCACTTATAACAAGACATTTTCACATTACAACAGGCTTCCTGTCGGAGTTGATGCCGAAGCTATAAAATCCATTCTGACTGGAGATGGAATCCTCATTGTGGAAGCTCCGTTACCCAGCATTCCACCACCAGCTGATGTCACAATTCCGGTTCAGGTACAGCCAATCTTATAATCAATTTCCCCGTTCCACGACAGACAAGATTTTCAAATTGGCTTTACATATCAGTCTACATTGACACATCGACATTAGGATCAACAAGCCCATAACATTATTCTAAATGAAAACAATGATCAGACACACACATACTGTAACATCCCAAGTCAAGCTAAATATCATATATATCATATGTTGTGAGGAAATTTGTAACTTACACAACTGTGCACCTTTTTCTTTCGGTGTTATATATGATTATGTATATTCCTATACAGAACCTCCAATTTTTTAAACCACTCCTCAATTCATCGTATTTCGCCTAAAAAGAGCCCGATTTTCTTATATATTTATTTTATATATTTCATTTATATATTTCTTATATATATATACATATACATATATCTATCTCTCCCTCTCTCTCTCTCTCTCTCTCTATATATATATATATATATATATATATATATATATATATATATATATATATATACATCTACTCGGGCTGTAGCAATACATTGATTTACATCAGTACAATGATTAATGAGCCCACAGCATCAATTCAAAATGAAGACACTGATCAGACATCATATCTATTTTTACATAATTTGAACAGGAGGTCAATTTTTATTAAAAGAGAAGATATATAGATATAGAGATATAAAGATATAGAGAAGATAAGATGTTTTTATATAAATGTGTGCTGGAGCTCAGGAATGAACATGTCAAGTATTGTAGTAGCTCTTTGTGATTTGATTTTAGTTAGCTTACTGCCCCCACAATAGGGGGTAACCACTGTAGTATGTGTATAATAATGTAACCCAACTAATCGATTATTAAAATTAGTTGCCAACTACATTAATAATTGATTTTTATTTATGTAATCGATTAGTTGTTGCAGGCCTAGTATCCATATTATCAGCGTTTCTCTTTTGGATCCCCTTCAGCAAGAGTTTTCCCACAATATTTGTCGGTATCCTGACAGCAAGAGAATGGCCAGTTAATGTTTTTTATAATATGAGAAATAAATCCAGAGAAAATGTTGTTAGAAGAAACGTCTATGGGAACAATGTGAAGAGAGTTGGCATTTCATATGCACACACAATGCAAGAGTCACAATTATTTTTCCATTGCGAAAATTTTTCATCCCTTTTGTCAATTCGCAGCACCGTCATGTGGCTCCAGTTAATTGGCTGCAAAGACGAAATATGGTTTTTTTTTATTACACCCAAAGGGATTTCAGAAATAATTAGAGGAAATGCAAACCCAGAGTCAGCTGTAAAAAAGTCAGATGTCTAAATCTGCCCAGGAGTTTATAAATTAAACACAAGTCCTTTTCCAATTACTAGCTTCATAATTGTTCTAATAACCAACAAAGTGATTAAATGGAACTGCGTTTCACCCTCGGAGGGACGACTGGCCTTTTCTCACAACCCTGGAAAATTAATCATTTTCCTACGTAGTGCTCGTGGCATTTGGCTGGCATTTTAAGTCTTTAACTAGAAAAACTTTCCTTTTTTCACCTCGCAGGTGGGGAAAGAGGTAGCTATGGAAGTGCATCAAATTAACAGAAGGGAAAAATGTTACACACATCTGATCCTATTAATAATAATCACAAGAAAAATCTCATCCTTATCACGTAAATATAAGATCTAAAACAGGAGCTTGGCTGCAGCTTAGCTACTTTTAATCAGAAGTTGCATGAAAAGCTAGTTGGTAGCATAACAGTTAGGGAGTTGACTCTGTGATCAGAAGGTCGCCGGTTCAAGTCCCCGAACAGTAAAGGTACCAGTGAGATAATCATGAACAAGGTACCGTCCCCAAGCACTGCTCCCCTCGCCCACTGCTCCATTTTGATGTGGTGCGCTGTGTGCTGTACTGTGGTGTGTTCACAATGACAAATAATCACTCATGTAAATCAGTTTTTTCTTTGGTATATCTAATGTGCTGTCGTAGGTAGAAACCCCTGAAGGCAAACAAGACACAGAGAGAGCTGGAGGGGACGAAACTGCACCGGATGAATCTGAAATCCTTGTCCAACCAGGAGCTGGAGAGCAGGCTGAGGACAAAGTCGAAATACAGCAGACGGATTCTGACGAGAGTTTTCAACGTCAGGTCGACCAATCCGACACTCCAACAAGAGCAGAAGGAGAACAGGAGGAAACTTTCCCAACTAGAACCCAGGAACAGCAGGAACAAGAACAAGCTGAAGTGCCAACGGAAGCAAGGGAGCAGGAAGTGGAAATCGAGAAGATAGAGGGTAGGGCTGGCATGATACAAGATTTTCAGTCTTGATATTGGTATCCAGAAAAATATTAATTACTATTTTGATACCACAGGGAAACCCCCCCAAAAAAGAGGTTGTCATGCTCACTCTGGTACAGAGACGGAGGACAAAATTGACACAGGCTTTACAAGGCAATTCCAATTCAAAAGTTCCAAACGTAAATTCCAGCAAACAGAATTAAAGTATGGCTTAAATCAAGATACAACAAATATTTTATACCACATTATACATTAAAATATATGGGCTACAAGACACAAGACTCGAATCGAAGACGGCACTACTGGTATTGACACGGTTGCAAATGAGTATTTGTATTTGGGTGTAACCAGAGTCCAAATTCCGTCTCCTCAATCAAGGGGGTCAGACTTTCCAATTCCAAGTTTTTCAAAGTCATGACCAGCTACTGAACTTACGCATTTGGCTCCCTCAACAGCTTAACACTTAAGGGTTCGGTTTATTCACGAAAAATGAAATTGAAAACACTGGGAGTTCATCTGCCATTACGGATTGTACCTCACCAAAATGAGCGCCTGATTTACCTAGAGCAGCCTTTGAAAAACAATGGAGAATAATTCAACTTCTAGACATTAGCTTGCATCCGTAGACCAAACACGTAAAACAACAAAATGAAGGTTGTAAAATAAGACAATTTCATCAAGCTAGACTTCTGCTGGCTACTTATATTTACCAACACACATCAAACAGCACCATTATAGACAATACCAACCAACCAGTCACTCGATGAGAATGAATCGAGTTGCAGTTGCTGCTTCTAGCAATGCTGAAGAGGTTAAGAAAAGGTACAGTCCACATTAGGGCTGTACATTATACTCGAACAATACATTCATTCAGATGTGATACATATTCTAACGTCACTTTATCCTGAACAGGAGGTCTAATTTTATTCAAAGAAATGTCTGAATAAATGTCTGATTGAGCTCAGGAATAAAAATGTCAAATGATATTTTAGCTGCTTTAGCGACTAAATTCTGCAGCAATATGATATTTTCTCATATCCATCAATGGCTACTGAGGTGAAGCGGATGGATATCGCAGCAGACTTTGTGATATCAGTAGACACTCAACTGTTATCCATTGAATCTGTATGGTATTGTGATGAAACTTGTTACTTACTACTGAGTATGGATTTTCTTTTTGACAACCCTAACAGAGGGAGTCCCTGAGGAAACCACTGAAGGTGAAGGAGACGTCGTGGAAGGACTGCAAGATTCCGGGGATGTTCCCACCCAAATTCCTCAGTCTTCGGATGTCGCAGCAATGGAGCAAGTGGAGGAGGGAGAGGTGGAGGAAGGAGAGATGCAACGTCTTGAGGACGAGAGTCAACATCTTTCCTCTGCCCAAGTTCAGGAGGAGATTGCCTCGCCACAGGAAGTGCTAGAGCAGCAGGAGAAGATCAAGTAGATGAAGACCTGAGCTGAAAGCAAGTGGAACCTGATGTCAGTTCTCACTTTAAATTCAAGCTACGAGTGTTATATGTGTAAGGCAAGTTTACTGTAACATGCAAGTTTGAATACTAATAAAACCTCAGCAGATGAAACTCTTACTGCTTCCTTTATTTATTTAACAAAAATCTCCAACAGTCACCATGTGATTCTTAAATCACATAAACGCTTGGGTAAAACTGGTTGGTTTTCATATTTGTTAGATTGATTTTGCTTTTAATTAAGTGGAATATTTCTCTGTAGAACAACCACACAAAATAAGTGCAGGGAAGGTTATCTACCAATATTCAGGAAAATGTTGAGAAAAATGAAAAATGTCAGTTTAAAAAGAATGGAAAGATGAAATTACAATGTAAGTCAAAAAAGAGACCTGTGTACTTTTGTCCATAACTTTGGCAAATGTTAACAGATTTTTATGTTTTTATGCAATTTTAGCAGACACTTTTATCCAGAGCGACTTCCATTTTCTAATTTCAGGGACAGTTCCATCCAACAGGTATGAGATATGAAGCTAACCTCCTAAAAAATATATATAGATATGAGAACTGAATCACTGCGGTTAGACTTCATGAAACTCTGAAAATAAAGACAACAAAGGAAAAATATAAGAACACATACATGTGAGTATTTATGGGGAACGCAAAATTTACTTATCAAGCCCAAAGAGCTCTAAAAAAGAATAGCAAACAGCTAATATGATATAACGATTTGACATCTGCTAATATCACAAATATCACAAGGTCTGCTACGATACGATTTCCTTTTGATTCAATTCAGGAGCTGATATCAAATCACGAAAAGCTACTCAAATATCATGACGTTTTTATTTCTGAGCTCAAGCAGATAGTAAATGAAAAGTGATTTAATAAAACTATACCTCCTGTTCAATATAAAGGCAGATTACAATATGCATGATGCTACGAGAATCAATGTATCAATATATCCTTACACCTCTAGTTGCTAACTCTTTAATATTAAATTAGTTTTTTCTTTGTTCAGGAAAGATGTAGAGAGGAAACAGGAGGAGTGAAAAGAAACAATAATTAAAGTAACTAAAGTAATTTACTGCAACAAGTGTAAAATACATTTCAATACCATTTCTTATTTCATTAGGGGCAGTTAGTAGTGTAATGACTGCCCCGTGATCAATTCAAATTCCGAGTAGTAAAGGTACCACTGAGGTACTCATAAGCAAAGACCGTCCCCAAGAACAGCGCTGCCCATCCACTACAAGGATGGGTTGAATGCAGAGGTCACATTTGGTTGTGGTGCACTGTGTGCTGTGCTGTGGTGTTCAAATCCTACCTCTAGCACTACCATCAGTGGGCCCCTGAGCAAGACCCTTAACCCCAATTTCCTCTCAGGGAGACTGTCCCTGAAATCAGGAAATGGAGGTCACTCTAGATAAATGAGGCTGTAAATGACATTGTGAACCTATTTGCTTGGTCATGACATTCAAGGAATAAAAGTATGAGGACAATTATTAGTCATTTAATATATAAGCTATTAATTCATTGAATTTACAGAAAATGCACTATATCAAGATATATATAGTTATCGTGATATGATATTTTGGTCACATCGCTCAGCCCTGCCGTATATTTCTGTTAATAAAAATACTGAAAAAAAGTGTTGAAAGTGATTTTGCTGTTTGTTGGTTTTGAAGATGAATAACCTTGACAGACACTGTAAGCTACATCTCTAAAGGAATAATTAGTCTCTGGAAGCATTTCAAAAACATAAATAAAGAAAAGGAGCTGTGACAACAGCGGCAGCAGCAGCGGTGGCGATGAAGCTGCCAAGAGAAGGTCCAGTGGGAGAATCGGACAGTTAAACGTAGCAAAAAACGCTTTATCCCGTATTTAGCCAACACAGTCACGTAGACCGGATTATACAGCAGCTAATCCTCCAGCCAATTACCCAGAGAGAGAGAGAGAGAGAGAGAGAGAGAGAGAGAGGGAGAGAGAGATATTAATATAATAAATATAATAAAAAAACAAAGATTGAAAGCATCATGTGGAAGAATGATACACATGGAGGGAGGACGCAGGAGAGATATTTCTTAAGATAGAAGAGAAAAAGAGAGAGAGGGAAGGACTTCTAAGGGGAGGGATGGTGAGAGAAAAAAGAAAGGGAGAGGGAGAGAGAGAGAGAGAAATTTTACCTATGGAAGGACGGTTATAAGGCAGGGAGGACGAGGGAGAGAAAGAAGAGACAGACATGAAGAAAAAGAGAGGAATGAGCAAGAGGGGGAGGAAAAGAGAGAGAATGAGAAAGAAAGAAGGACCAGAGACAAAGAATGAGAAAGAAGGAAAGAGAAGGAAGAGAAAAAATGTAAGAAAGCTAGAAAAAAGAGAGAGAGAGAGAGAGAGAGAGAGAGAGAGAGAGAGAGAGAGAGAAAAGAATGAGTGTATGGAAGAACGGTTAACGGAGAAGGAAGGAGAAAGAAAGAAATGAAGAGAGACAGCAAGTGAGTGAGAGGAAATTTAACCTGTGGAGGGGAGTGAGGATGAGGAAAACAGAGACAAAGAGAGATTGAGAGAAACAAACGTTAAACCTATGAAATGTTGGTGAAAGAGGAGAGAGAAAAAGAAAGGTTGGTGAAAGGGGAGAGAGAAAAAGAAAGAGAAAAAGAGAGAAAAGAATTTATATAAAAATATGGAGAAAAGGTAGGAAGGGTGAAAGAGAGAGTTTAACTTATGGACGGATGGTTATAAGGGTGGATGAACGAGAGAAAGAAAGACAGAGAGAGAGAAAGAGAGAGACTTAACCTATGGAAATTTAAGCAAATTTCCTCTAAAGAAGGGTTGGTGAATAGTAATGAACAGATTTTGTTCAGTAATTAAAATAATTATAAACCAAAGAAATGTTTAAGTGTACTTAGAGTAATATTATACAACTGTAGAACAGAGAAAGAACTGTAGAGGAGAGACTTTTTTTAAATAAGACATTTTATTGTATATCATTTCTCAGGATCTGATACAAACTATACATTTACAGTGACCAAAGTCTGCTTTTGGCCAAACTGATTCCACAGAAAAAAATTCTTCTGCACAAATCTTTGTCAATACAAATTGTAAATACACTTAGTTATAAAACACTGCATCTTCTGCAAAAAAGGGTTTTCAAAGAACAGCAATAAAGAAGAAATCTAAAGAAAACTTGTAATTAAAGCCTAAAATAAAGCGACCCCCAAACTCAGGAACTTACGATACAGTCAAATGGAGTCATACACTGAGAAAGCTAAAACTGTTTTTCCACTTCATCAGCTCACCCTGGAATTCTCTATTAATCACAATCAGATCCAGTATCCACTGTTCTATCCCATAAGCAGCAAATTAACCAATCAGACAGTATAATACTTCAGCAACTATACTCCATTACTATACTTAGTTTATTACACTATTCTTATCATCACCTTTTTCTCTACTTTTATCGCACCTTCTCAACTAATGTGCTATTTAAGTCCACAGTACCTCTGCTGATAACCGTCGTTAGTTTGGTTAACTTAATATTCCATCTTCATTTTTCCGGCAGTGACAGAAATAAACACATTTTTTTTGGAAACTTGATATTAAAGAAGTGATCTACATTGGCCGAGAGCCCAGTGCAACTCAACATAAAACAAATGTGCTGCAAAGCAACAAAACATATTAATAATCCAGGAGACTTATTCAGGAGGTCAGATGCTTTTGGAGAATATGAATTCCTGCCTATGTAACTATGTACGATTAAACCACGGCAGGGTTTAATCCTGCGTCACGCTTGTGTTGTGTTACACTAGCGTGGTGTCGCGAGTGTTTTCGTGAAGCCTCTTCATAATCGCAGTGTTTACGCATGAGTTATGAACTATTATTATGTTTTGTTGCTATACAGCTGAATTGCTTTGGGCTCTCTCGACTACCACAGATATCACCACCTGCAGGCTTTTGTATAATCAGTGGTGCAAAATCATATCAGATTAGTAATTGGCATCATATTTGCTAGTTAAGGCATGTATATTACCAGTCAGTGTAAAGTGTGAAATCTGCATTGGTTGGAAATCTGAAATTGGTCAGCCATTAGTTATGCACCAATACAATGACTCCCAAGAGGGTTTTTTTAATTTGTTACCAGATTTGTTTTTAGTAAACATTAAATGAACAACATACAGATGTGGACAATCTCATTGTATGCAAAACAGAACTGGTAGTGTACCTTAAGTCAAATATATCTTGGCTAATATTGATTAATACAATTAACATTTATTAATTTTTTTCTTTTACACAGGCCACTTTCGTGTCAGGAATCTTTTCTTTTACTTGAGCATAGGTTTGACTTTTTATCATAAAAACTACCATTTTCAATGACATCCACATCAACCACAAGCTGGAAACATCTTTAGGAAAAACAGTTGGATTAAATAATTATCATATATATAATTACTTAAACCATTTCCCCAAGTTTCTACCATAGCTTTAAACCTCACCTGCTAAACCCATATTAATAAATAATCCAAAAACTTCCAAAATTTTTAGTTAGAAAGTGACCAGAAGTAAGTACTGAAAAATGAAGTGATAAATAATTGCAACAAAATTTCAAGTCAGAAGCTTTAGTTTACCAAAGCAGCCCTGCTGTCCCAGAGCTAGGGGGTATCTGTGAGGGTGTACAGTGGGGGACAGGGTAACACAGGAGTTCAGGAGGTAATGGGGTGGTTATGGTAAATTGAGTGACATGGATTGGGGATGGTTTTAAGCACTGCTGGTCTCCGGCGTTTTGGCCCCTGCCTGCTCCTGGGAGGGCTCTATGGAGGAGGAGGGGGACGGAGGCGTCTCGCTGCTGTAGAGGTAGTAAGGGGGAGTCTGTCTCGCCTCGATGATCAACACACCCTCCGGAGAGAGAGAGGCAAAAACCGTCAGGGGGTCAACATCTAGAGGGATCCTAGAAAAAGAAAAGATTTGAGACATTGGGTATTACTCCAACAGGTAGAAAGTAGAACTGCAACAATTACTAGACATATTCGCCAATGTCGATTATATGAGACTTGCTAACAATTCAGCAGTTTAAGAACATCATGAATCCCACATAGCCTTTTCCTGGAGAATCTATAATCTAGTGGAATATTCACTTTGTTGCTCATTTAATTCTGAATGTAGCATTAAGGGAAATTTTACACTGGGCAACGATTGTCAGAGTTATGGGCTCATAACTTTTGACTCCCCGTATAGTTCCTTTAGCTGTGAGTAATGAGTGTTGTAATTGCAACGTTTTTCCACCAGATGGCAACACTTCAAGTCCACTGCTTTATTGTGTTACAAAAAACGGTTAAATATGAGTCGTGGGTTGTGCAGTGCAAAGCACCTGTAGCTCATTTGTCTTCACATTCATTATTTATACACTTTTTTTTGCCTTGCACCGATTATGACAGCAGCAGATAATTTCTAATATAGTTCCAGATTTTTATTTAAATGTTCCGTCTGCCATCGCTTCCCGAGAGAAAGAGTGAGAGTGAGAGAGAGAGAGAAATACCTATGAGCCTTCAGGTGGGAGAGGAATTGAGTCTGTTCCCAATAATTGCAAATCACCGCCTGGTGCAGCAAAGTTTATCACCTGAAATTTCCATCTGCAAACTCTCCTAATCAGCTCTCACCCAGCCAGTTTAATGAGGGAAAAAAGAGAGAGACTAATACCTATGAGCGCTGTATTACCATAAACCCGGTCGAGAAAAGAGCCTTGGTTCAAAGCCTATGCCTGCAATCTCCCAATTCCTCTACAATTTAATCAATGTATACATTTCAGGACTCAGATTCCTCATACATAACTTCATAAGTTGCAATGTCTTCGCACCAACACGAAAGCAAATTCCTTATATGTGACAACATACTTGTCAGTAAAGTTCATTCTGATTCTGAAGGGTGGAACATGTGTGAAGAGTGACAACACACAGATTGTCTCTCAGCTGCTCTCCGATTGCAGCGTTCTAGAACAGCAACATGCGGTAGAGAACATTCTAGAAGCCCCAGAGACACTTCTGGAAGACAAGTGTTTTGTGCAATGTTTGCCTGTAACCATACACGTAATACACGCCCTGCTCCACCAAAAACAAATCATTCCACTAGATTTGTTCAAACTGAGCTAAACCTGATGAAAATCAAAGTTTCACCACGGCACCTACTAAAATAACTAGTCCTGCTTTTTAAGTAAGTAATACTAATTAATAAGTCATTTAGTCAACTATATCAGGTAGAAAAAGTTCTTTGTAGTAATGACTTCTCATATACACTCTTCCTTCCGTGCCAAACAGAACAGTAGGGAGAACCGTAGAGAGATAGAGAGACAGAAAGAAAGGCAGAGGGAGCTTAGAGACACACGACCAAATAAGGTGTTGAGAGAGGGTTTCCCTGCAGACTGCCAAATGTCTCGACTCCATTATAAACCCCAGCGTTTAGTCGAGACCACGTCCAGCACTGTGGCAACGTTCAATTAACATCACACCACCAAAGTCCATTCACACCAGCGTGTCCAGTTGGGATGAATTCTTTTTAGGATTTTATTGCAAGTTGAGAGGCAGGGTTTTCCTTCATCAGAAGGAGCCTAAGGATTTTGAAGCTGCATGTTTGACAACAAAAAACCACAAAACTAAAGAGAAAAAAATGGAGCATCAGTGTAACTCTTTGCTTTGTCTCACCCCACTTTCATATACCAAAAAAAACTGTAGAAAAGGTGAGCAAATCGTTGCTTGATCTTATTTCAAAGCACATCTGACTTTTATTCATTTTAGGCAAAGAATACACAAAGCAAAGAATTTTAGTTACTTAAGACAAGTCACATTTATTTAAAATGCCATGCCAAGGATAATTCCTACTAGGTTATTTTGTTTTAAGGCTCATCTCTTGTAGGGGTCTAAAGATACATCGATCTGCATTGATATTTTTAAATTAGATACCACCTGAAGGTCTCACACACTAACTTTTTAAGACTGTGTGCAATATGGAAAATGCTGGGAAGCGCTCTGACAATTACAGTCTTGTAACATGTTTTAGGCCTGGGAATGTTGACATGTTAACATGAGTAATCTGGAAACTTAAACACGCAATTTTTTATGTTCACTTTTTTACTTATTTGTAAAAAGAGTCCAGGGTGAGCTTTAGATAAAATTTTGCATGCAAAATTGCACTGATTAATTTTTCCCCCAAGCACAAGCAGCCCGTACAGCAGATGTTACTTTGGAACTGCACTTTATTCAGTCTGCAGCTTGTTATAGATATTATGTGCAACTGTAATTTTATTTATTTATTCTGCTAACTGTTTTATTTATTTATTTAAACCCTATCCAAATCTTATCTAAGTGAAAGTGACTGATTATTTGTCACTGTGAACACACCACATAGCACAGCACACAGTGCACCACAAAGAAATGTGACGTCTACACTTGACCCATCTGTGAAGGAGCAGTGGGCAGCTAACACGGGCAGTGTCCGGGGGAAAATGCTTGGGGACGATACCTTGCTCATGAGTACCTCAGTGATATCTTTACCAGTCCTGGGATTAGAACTGGCGACCTTTGGATCATGGGGCGAACGCCCTAACTGTTACGCTATCAACTTCTGCTAGCACAGCTGACAAATATTCCAGAATTGCTTTAATTTGCAGACAACAATAAACCAAAAAAAATATCATTCCCATTCAGGGCATTGTAGTAGCACAGCACTAAAATCTGTTTCTCGCTTGTGGTAGCAAAGTAATTTCACATTGTTTGCAACTAAAATAAAGTCGGACATATCAGAGCAACAATTATTTTAAACTTGCAAGAAACTGCAATTAATGCATTCGATCAACGCTATATATTTTTTTTTACATATTCCCAGAACTAATTTAAATCATTACTTTTCAGGAAATTAATTGATTCATTAAAACTGTTAATTTATTAAAACCAAATCATGGAAATCTGAACCGCTGAATTCCAGACGACCTCAGCCATAAACCCCTGAATAACACCTCAAACACCAAAACCACCCTGTCAGTAAGAGACGTAAATCTCTCAGGATAAGAGCATCTGATAAACGTTGAAAATGTAAAATTCCTGATGAATACAGAGCCCATACCAATGAATCCCGCTGTCAATTTTATGCAGGCGAATTTGAATAAACTAGGACTGAAGCGTCAGATCAAAGAGAAGGAGATTAAAACATCCAGCCAAGACCAGAGCAGAGCAGAGCACAGCGACCGTCCTCGGCCCTAAAGCGTCTGCCATGTCGAAAATCACAGCATGTCTGTCTGTTTATGTGTCACCACGTCTCTTTCTCTCTCTCGTCTCCCTTTCTCTCAGCGGTCTAGCACAGAACTGCAAAGTCGTTCCGTCGGCGTGACAAAGTCAAATCGTTTGGGCAGCTGACGACGAGCCCAGACCTGCACACCACACATTCTGTTTACCTCAGGCCAAAAGGCTTTTTCTTTTCCTTTTTTTTATATTATTTCATCTCACACATTGATTCTGTAAGACTGCCAGAAGCTATCTGAAAAGATTGTCTTGGACAGGAAAGCGGAGGATGAAAAAAGAGAGAGTGAGAGAGAGAGAGTCAGGGAGAAGAAATGAACTAGTAATAGACTGACTCAACCTGAATTGGTCTTTTGCCATCAAGTCCTTTACTGAGACAGACACTGACTCTCTCTTTCTCTCCCTCTCTCTCCTCCACCGCCTACGACGAGGCCGCATCTTGTCCAATGTTCAACCCCAACCCAGCTTTATGAAGAATAATAAAAGAAAATCAGCATTTATAGAACTCAATAATCGAATCTGTCCTGTTCTCTAGGCTCCACAGTGGCGTGAATCTCAAGTTCCAAAGTAAACAATGTTGGTCAACAAGTATTCATCGGTTCACAAGGGTGAACTGATATTTTTTTCCAGCACAATACCAATTCTGATTATTACTAAAGACAGAAAGTGATTACCAATATTTTTCAGCTGATATATATACAGTATATGCTTTAAAATATGAAAACTCCAACACTAAAGGTAACTGACTTAACACCAAGGCCATGTCTCCTCTCCACTTGTCTTAAAGTGATTCAGTGGGAATTTTTTTGTATGGTCATGGCATAATTTCTTGCATGCATGAGAAAATTTGCTCAAGACAGAATTTCACAAGAGAGAACAATTTGCACATGAGAATTTTGACAATTTTGCATGTGTGGTGTATAATTTTGTGTGCTCAAAAGACATTTGAATGCTCATGGAATGCTTTCACAATTAAAATTTTCACAATTTTAAAATATTTTATCAGCATATTTTTATACCTTTTCAAATTTTAAATAGTAACTGACAAAACTCGATATTATATATATGGACCAGTAAAGGGTCACTGAGGTGCACATGAGCAAGATACCGTCCCCAAGCACTGTCCACTGCTCCTTCACGGGTGGTTCAAATGCAGAGGTCACATTTCATAGTGTGCTGTGGTATGTTCACAATGACTAATTTCCTTGTCATTTTCTTGATAAGAGCGTCTGCTAGATGCTGTAAATGTAAAATTATATACACCCTATTGACACAGACAATAAGTCAACCCCTATTTCATAACTTTGTAACAATACATGAGTCTACATTGATACATTAATTCAATAATCAACAAGCTACCGTATCGATCTAAAATGAAATCCTTTAGGCATTACGTTTATAGTAACATCCTTTCCCCAGCAATCAGAGAGAGCAGCTGATTTTATTACAACTTTTATCAAGCAGAATAACGCAGGCTACTCTGGGTCATAGCTCAGGAATAAAAATGTCAAGTGATATTTTAGTTGCTTTTTGTGATTTGATATGAAGGGACGTGATGGTGTTAAATCGAGCGCTGGCTCCTGAATAGAGTCGAACTGAGATTGTATCATAGCAGCCTTCATGATATTGGCACACAAAACAGCTTTCCAGCTTTATGAGAAATGAGATGCTCTGCTATTCCAAAGTGCATAATACAATAAATAGTAGTACAGCTAGTAATGTATCATTTTGTGCAGAAAAGGACTTTTAAGTACTTCTGATATGGTTCACAAGGGATTAATAAATACTTGTGATCGTGTTCCAGAATGAGGCGTTACTCTCTCACTGCACATCACAAAGTTTTGTTATGTTCTGTTCCCCAGCATGACGGTGAAATGCAGTAAACAACACAAGGGAAAAAGTCTCTCGCTTCAGATTGAGAGGATACTCACTGAAATTTCTTAGTGAAGTTTTTCGTTACGATGCCTCCTTCATCCTGTTTCTCTTCATGTTTACCTGAGGAGAGAAAGAGAAAGGGAGTGGATGAATGAGAGTGACTGACAGCAAGAAAGAGAGACAGAGACACTAAGAGATTGTGAGAGAGTTTAAATGTGTGAGAGGAAAGTAAGAGAAGACGAAAAAGAGAGAAAGGGATGGGGGGAGAGAGAGAACAAGCATGAGAGAGTGAGAGGGTACAAAAAAGAGAGGGAGAGCGAAAGAAAGCATAAGGAGAAAGACAGAGAGGGAGTGACCGTAACAGTGAGTGAGAGGGAGAGGAGATGAGAAAGAAAGAGAGAGGGACAGAGAGTTAGTCACTTCTCACCCTCTCATCTTTCTCTCTCTCTTTCTCGTTCCCCCACCTCTTCTTTCTCATTCTCTGCCCTCTCTTTCTCTCTATCCCCTTTTTGCTCTCTCTTGTGCTTCTTTTTCTCCCTGCCATTTCTCCCCCTCTTTCATCATCTCTCTTTACCCTTTCCCCTCCCTCCCCTCCCTCTTTTTCTCCTACATCCCTCTCTCCCCTCGCTTTCTTCCTCTCTCTCCATCTCTTCTCTATCTTAACCCCAGCTTTCATCCTCTTTCTCTCACTCTCTCCTCTCTCTCGTCCTCCCTTCTCTCTCACCCCCTCTATTTCTTTCTTCCACCCCCTATTCTGCTCTCAGTCCCTCTGTTTCTTTCTCTCACCCCATTCCTTTCTCTCTCCCTTGCAGCTGTTGGTGTCTAAATCGCATTTGTGCCACTCCAGGCCTAGGCTAAGATATGTATCCCCAACACACACACACACACACACACCATCCTGGCCTTTCCATGCCTGTGTGACTCCAGTACACACCATAAACTCTGGTCTCTCTGCAGTGTGACTAACTCACACACACACATGCTGAAGAGTATAAATAACTCTTCTATTTATACACATCAGCATTCTGATCATTTATTCTTTGAATATTACACTTTAACTTTTTGTCCGTCATCCTGCTTCTTAGTACTTACAAATAAAATTACTGATCCTGTTAAATTGAGCTCATAATTTTTGGAAGCTCATAAAATATGGATAAAATGAAGGCAAAAATACTCAAACATGACACCATTAAAATGTGAACAGTGAGACGTTTTATTTATGGAGTCCAGCTGGTCCCAGCACTGAGAAACTTCCCACATTTCAACATTCACTTTATAAAGACACTCTTTTACTGTTCCACCAACCGATTAGTGTCTCAATATTATAATATTATCAGCCAATATGAGCTAACTGCTAATCACTATTTCCATTTACAGCCAATAAATCTTTTTTGTGTTTGGTTAAAAAAATACAAATTAACTTCTCAACTGGTATACTATCATCTTGGTCAGGATTCTTAAATTACTTACAGGAAATTGTATCATCCCATTTCTGGAAAAACAGACTATTCGTCGATACATTGTTGTTAAAGTTTAAATCCTTTAATTATCAAAATTGGTTTTAGTTGTAAAAATCCTATTTTGACATTTTTAACTTCGCCTTCTCTGCATTTAGTACATTTTTATGTACTTCATGTACTTCTTCTGTGCAATCAGATCCATGTATTTAAATACAGGAACATAAGAGTAAATATAAATGATCTTTTGTGTAAAACTACATAGGAAAAAATAACACTATATATTGAATAATGTTGTGGATATGATATTGTACAGTGAATATTGTGTCACTTTGTTCATGCCTACCATATTAATTAGATTTGAAATTTAGATACAAATAGTTTCATAAATGCATGTTATTTGAGTAAAATTGTCTAAATGTATTTTTATTATAATATATGTATTATTATTTGGATAGGAAAAGGGACACATATTGCATATCAAGATTTGGATGAAGAATACCAACACATATCGGTAATATTCTGAGCATTCTATCAGTCGCCCAGCCCTACCCCCTCTGAGTGAACGACCCAACTGGCATTCCAACAGTACGCTTATAAAAAGCTCCGTACCACCAGTTGCCCTTCCGCTTGCCGCTGTCTCTCTCATCCCTTCCCTCTACAATTAAAGCCGGTGACCCACAAACGTGTTGTAGCATTCTCACAAATAAAAAACAAAAAGAAGAAGTTAGATGTTACATTTTCTTCAAAAAAATCTCAGGAGAAGGAGAAGCTAGACTCTCTCGACATGAGGTCTAAATCTGGTGCAGATCTAAAGGAATCTTAGCAGGTTTCTGAGTGTAAACACCATTAAAGTAATGTGCAAGTCATGGTGGTTTCAACACACACACACACAGCTATCTTTGTCAAGTCATTCCACTTACTCCCTATTTTAGTTTTACACATAAAACCTGAAACATTTTTACACAAGCATTTTGCCCAATATGACGACATCCCTAAACTCATATTCCACTGCTTGGGTGGTGTATATCCATAGAAAATAAATATCCCAAAATTAAAAGTCACTTTTTTGCAGTGCAAACTACCACTTCTTCTGTTTTAAGTAAGTGAATCAGTAAAAGAGTCAAGGGAAATATGAACTGGATGAGTTTTAATTCTGTATCACATGTCAAAAAGGTTGTATGGTGACGTATTTGATTTAATTTAACATTGTACCTCGTGGGAGGTGACTACTGAGCATGTGCAAACATCACAATGATCATGCAATTTATTTATATGCATTTTGTCTGCTGATATACCTCTTAAAATCACCTCAATCATTCTAGAATGATCCATTCTTCCCAAATACATCCACTGAAGCCATTTGGGAGGAAATAATCCTGTATTGGTATATATCTACTGTACTGTGCATTTCTGTTCATTTGACCAGTGACTTTTTCCAACATGCAAAAATATTTGCTTTTAAGAAGTCGAGAAAATATATAATTTCCTTATATATTTATATTAAATATATTTTAATAGAAATAGATTTAATATCAAAATCAAGTAAACTTTATTGTATAAATACATCATATTTTGGAAGCATATAGAGGGGCTGAATCATGTTCCCTACTTTTTTAAAACTACATATTTTACATAAACACATGACAGTCTGGATTTCAGCAAAAATTAAGAAATGAGAGGTGGGTGGATTACTGGCTCCAAAATACTAAAAATACTGATTTATGCCATTACCGTGCAAGACCTAAAGTTTAATCCACACACACACACACACACATCAACACTACGTTGTAATTTCTCACCCGACACTTCCACGAAGCCGTCTTTGGTTTTCACGTTGAGCTCTTCGGGTGTGTAGCTGTGCACGTTCACGCACACTTTCCACGGCTCGTGCGGGTCACGCGGAGTAGGTTCGGTTCCGTACCTACCTCCGTATTTCGGCATTGAACTGGTACCGAAGCGCCTTGCGGCGCGCCCATGGAGCTGGTGGGGAATCCAGAGCGCAGTGTCCCCGGCCAGGGCGAGCTGAGGCGGAGTCGGCGGCATTGCCCCCAGCCGTCCCAGGGCAGAGGCAACTCGTCCGGGAAAGCCGAGGTGAGCCCGAAATCATCATCCATAAAACGGGACGCGAGAGACTGTTCCTGAAACGGGTCTCTCAGATCCTTCTGTCGGCTGCCCATAGCGTATAAAAAATTCCATCTGCCATTCTGCAGCTTTACCTTAAAGTTTTACACTCCAAATTTCCTGCTTTTAGATTCTAAACTCTAGCTTCCTAACTTACAAGGTGTTTCTGACTTCTAAACTCAAATCTGAATTTTCCAGACCAACTGAGTTTTTCGACTCTAAACTCAAAAACAAAGCTTCCAAATCAGAGTGGTGTAAAGTTTTTAGACGCTAAACTTAAATATAAAACTGGTTTCCAAACAGGCCTAGTGGTGCTGATGAGGATAAACCAAATCTAAAAAAAATCAATTTATCACTTAAAATAAATGAGACTAAAATATGCTGCTTTACGCGGTCAATCAAATTTTGGCCAAGTTTGCGGCTGACTTATAAAAAGTGACCTGACGCTTTATATGAGGCTTAACTCGCAACGTCCAGAAAGTGCTGGCGGCGACAGCTGCCCCCTTCCAAAAACACCCTCCTCCCAAAAACCCGGGCCATGTTCCATTCTTAGGGTTAAAACCTCCTAGTGTCCTTTACAAAGGTCTAAAGAGGAGCATACCAGGGTTTTTGAAGATCAGTTCTGCAAACGCTGCAATTAAAATTCTACCTTTCAGTAGTTTAGAGAGATGACGGCAAATGTGGACAAAAAGTGCAAAAGAAAATGATAATCATATAAAAGTACTGTACAAAAGTCTTGAGTTACAATTTGCACTCTTCATGTTTCCAGTGTCTTGAAAGGTATTTACATGTATGTTTGCACTTGTTGCAGTACATCACTGAACCATTATCTCTATTTTTTTGGCAAAAATATATAGAAACGAGACATTTTCCACATTAATTCATTATATACATCTCACGTCCGTATGCAAAAAATGTCGGATAAGCACCGCCAAATATAAAAGACGAATTTATATCTACATAAACGAGGATATTGTTGTTTAAAATTCAATACGTTAATGTCACCAGTATCGCTGCATTTCAATATAAATAAGCAAACAACAACTTTAATGTGGCTATTGCTACGCCATTCTAGGGATCTTCAGATTCTTTATTATTTACCGTTGTATTTGGACCTTTTTGTTACAAAAAAAACATCAGCTGGTTTCCTGAAATAAGGATTTAAGTCAGTCCTAGACTAACTTTGAGTTTGAATGGCAAATCTCTCCATTGGTGCTACAACTTAGTCCAAAACTAGGCTTAATCCATGAGCAAGAAACCAGCCCTTAGGGCCAATTTCGGAGTCGAGGATTAAGCCTAGTCCTAGGCTAGTTTTGAGTTTGAATGGAAAATCTCTATTGGTACAGCAATTTAGTCCAAGACTAGGCTTTAATCCATGAGCAAGAAACCACCCCTTAATGTAGGATTAGACCTAATCTACAGCTGCTATATTGTGCAGAATTTAGCGGAATATGTGAAGTTTCTTCAAACTCACCCTATTCTCGTAGTTTATCAGTCCTCACGTTAGTAAGTTTCCACGCAGAAGTCGTCATCAAATCCCTTGGGCATTCTTCTTTATTACAAGCGGCATCCTTAGATGCATATTGGCTACAAAGATTTTGTCAAAACTGTTCCATTACAGGTTATTAATCAGAGGTTCGTCAATCCTGGTCTTCGTGGTCCCCGATACTTCCGTCACCAACACGTGATAACTAATTAGCTGAGCAGGTGTGCTGGGAAAATCGTACAAAATGGGTTCTCCCCCTGCTGGTCAAGTGCAGACAATGCAACAGTTTCACTATCAGCTCCCCATAGAGGCTGAACCCTACAATTTAAACCCTTCCGAGAAAATGGGACGTAAAAAGCCTTTAGCAAAATTACGATTACGCAATATCAATAAATTAGTCTTCGATTCATCCGTTACGATTCTAGAATGATTCATACATTACTGTAGTCCATCCGACGAAGTTTTCAGACGATTTCTACGACAAAGTCGCGGTATATGTATACATTTCCACGCCTTGCATGTTTAACTATTTCTAATTTTTAAAGGAATATTGCACAAATGGCATTTCTGAGACATTTTACTAGGGCCTTAGTCTAGGGCTACGTGTCACGTGATGATTATGAGTTTCACCTGTCGGAATTCATGAGACTTACAAAAATTAAAACGCCAGGTTTATCTCTAACTTAAATAATTCAGTTGGAGCCATTAAATGTACCTGGACAAAATGATAGACTAAAGGTAAAGTTCCATTTTCAACATGTGTAAAATTTGATTTTGGGGATGCAGTAGGAATTTCTACGTCTTATTTAACAAATCCTTACATATATTTTAAAGCGGCAAGGTCAACTCGACAGTGTAGTGTATTTAGGTAACTGCCCCAGCAATGGAACACAGCCGAATTTGGCCCTGGGCGGTAACTCACACGATCCCCTGCTTCCCGCCCCCCAGACCCTCCTACAGTGACTCACTGAGTTTTTAATAGAACATAACGCATCCCACAAGACCACGGTGATGCTTCGCACCATCAGCATACAGGCTGACGTCACCGTGGTAACAAATTTACGCGTATAATGTTCTATACGTGTAGCGATGACACCATCACATCGCCATCGACAGCCTTTCACCTGTTTCACAGGCTATTCGAAACTCACAGTAGCTAACTATAATTAGAGCTAACACTAATAACTTTATTTTCAGTAGCGATCAGTAGTGAAGCTTATCCTGAAAAAACACTGTAGCTTTAAAATCAGTCATTTTTATACAGAATGTAGTGTAGCAAAAGAAAACATTGTTGAAAGTCCTTATGTTTGGAAGGGTGGTTAACTATAATTATGACCAATGTGGTTTACCGAGTATTTTTTCAGTGGCAAAGCTGCTTCTAAAAACATAAAGGCCTAGTTTTAAAAGTAACTTTTTTTACAAGGTGTCAAAACACCAAGAAACCCAGCTTCATTTTAAAAAAGAAGAAGTAAATTTTAAGTCCTTAACAGTGTTGGAATATAGAATGCCAACTTTTTTCAGTAACTTATCAGAAGCAAACTTTAACATTAATAAGTGATATTGTTATATTGTTACAAGCAATAAAATTCTGTTTTTAACTGAACATAACATGACTTTTTCAGTAAGTTGTGTTGCTATGAGAGAGTACTCTAAATAAGAGTAGCTAACTAAAATTAGTGACACTACTAACATAAGTACCTTTCTTAATTAGCTTACTAGCAGTGAAGCGACAATAAATTGCATCTCTTTTACAAAGACGGGTATTTTCAAATTGTAGGTGTTTCAGGTGTTAAATTGGCAGAAGTGGCAACTTACTTTTAACATCATGCTTGACATTTTGTTTTTAAATTAAGTTGCTGAGAATATGAATCTTGTGTAGTCATACAAGATTTTAAATCAGTTTAGCATTTATTTCTCTCATGATAATTACAGACTCAGACGACAGAGGAAGACTAAGTACTTAATTTTGGGGGAAGAAACAGGACACATTTTTTAAATTTTAAAACACACAGACAGTGTTCAGCATTGCAGGAGAAAGCACAGACTTCAGAGGCAATATTTTCACTAAGCTTGATAACTTATTCTCTAATGCTCTGTCAAAATGCAAAAAACATCCTTTAATGTGACCTGTAATTTAGGAGTTCAGCCAAAATTCTGCAATTTTGACAGATGTAAACCTGGATGCCAAGAAGAAATTAATGCTTTTAATTTAAAATAGCAGTTGCTGGATGAATTAAAATGTATTTAACTTTATTGTACTAATTAGAGTTCAGTCATCTAAATAGAGGTGAATACATTTGATACGCATACATGACATCATTGAATTTAGCTTTTATATAGAGTTTTTTATAGAGGTGGGAAAAGGTGGATTTCCGGAAAGCTGTAACCTGCCTGGTTTTCCTCTGAAACAACTCTGCTTTCACTCTTTAAAACCTAAAACATATCTAATGAAAGAAATCCATATTACAGAATACTCCACCCAAAAATGGTCATTCATATTCATAAATCCGGTTTGAAGTTTTCTACTCATTTCAATGCTTGTGTGACATACTAGTTAATCAAAAGGGTTTAGCATAAGTGAATTTTTTTCCTGTTTAAATAAGTCGTTTATTGCCATTCTTAACTTTACTGAACAATGAATACCCTACATTTTAGGTTCAAATCAGTTGTTAGTATAAACTTTCATGATTTATGTATCGTTTCCTCAAACATGTAAAGAGTTGAACTTACGTTAGGTTTTGTAAGTATTTGTGCGGCTATATTTAACAATGACAGTCTATAGGGAATTTTATATTTTGCATACTCATCTCAAAGTCCTTGCTTTTAAAAATTCCATATAGTATTCTGGTGAACTCTTTACTTCAAATCCACAGGAAAATCAGGGAAGCGAAATTGTTGCTTTCTTGGAACTCAGACTTCAGCACTTCCACTTGTTATATATTGGTACATAAATTTCATCTTTTGTTTGTATGTCAAACGCTGCCCTTACACATTGTATACAGTTATTTAATTATATTTGAATACAAAACAGAAAAACATTCTGTGCAGAAAAATATCGAACTGTACAGCATTGCTGCAAAATAAGCATTTCTTCATCACGCCAAGCCGCCTTTGCTTTATCTTAAAATCTTAATTATTTGCATTGTAACCACATGTTTAAATTGGATGTTTCCGCGTTTTGAGATTTCTCGTGACTGCTATCTGGTGGAATCTTCCAGATTTCATAAATTTTTTAAACTGCTTCTTGAATGTCAGAATGTAATCTTAAATGTAAAAAAATAGCAAAATAACGCCCATATCTCGGACTTAAATTACTCAAATATGTCTACTAAATTTTACACGGATAAGAAATTACACACTGTATCTTCTGCAAAGCTGGGAAATGTAATGTTCCATTTCTTCCCAAAGTTGCAACTGTAAAACATTTTCAAAAATTCATACTTTATAGAGTGAAAAATGCTGGGTGAAAATGTTCAGAAGAGGACAGTTCCTTTTGACATTAATGAATGGAATGTTTTAAACGTATAGTGAAATAAAGGTCAAAAATATATAGTTATGACACAATTATTTATGCATATGGTGCTGTTTCTTTCAGGAAAACAGTCAAAAAAATCTTTATCACTACTCTTCCAATAAAATTATATGCTCTATATTAATAATCACATTATATGTCACTAAGTATATTTGCTACCTACGGATTTTATGCTTGGCTGATTTAATAAATATACACTAGCAGGATATTTGAAAGTTATCTGTAAACTTTCTTCCACATTCTCTTTATTATTTTACATGTTAAACTGATGGTAACTTCTTAATAAGAGCAGCCCAACCAGTGATGGTAAAATGAGAAAAACGATAACAAATATAAAATGCTAAATAGATGTTTGATTTAAAACGCTCTTTTAATTTTTAATTAAACATAAAAATGATGTCTTGGGTCCTTAAAGAACGCTTATGTTTGCAAAACCAAAAATAGCTATTTTACACAATAAATAGTTCGCACCAGTACAAATAAGACTCAGTAGTTATGAATTTATTGTAATAACATAAAAACAACAGGATGGATATTTATGCATAAGCTGAAGCACAACTTCCTTTGCATACCAAGCAGAATGTAAGTTTACAAAAATAAATAAATAAAAAGGTTTTAAATGATGAATGTGGATGACATAAAGCAGCATATGACAATAATTTAACAACCAATAAAATAAATAGAAACCAATAATAAATAAAAACTTTGACAGCAAACATGGAATACATTACACTTAACTATACTGACCTGAAATAGAAACAATAAAAACAGAATAAAAGAATGTTCAGTGCTTTTTTTTTTGCTTTTCTCCCACTTAATTGTGACCCATTTCACTAACTCAATAGTGACATTATTATTATTATTATTATTATTATTATTATTATTATTATTATTATTATTATTATTATTATTGTTGTTAAGTTGTTGTTTTGACCTATTTATTGGTGTCATGCAACATTACTAGATTCTAAACTACCAGTCAAGAGTTTGTTGTTGAAAAATATTTGCATAAACATTAGATTTTTAATAAAGTAAGTTGAAGTAAATGAAAGATATTAGCATGACTACTTGATGAAACAATTTTAGCTCATTACAAATAAATAAATAAATAAATAAATACATGAAGCTCTAGATATACAACCCCTGGCTCCTCATGTATACAATTGGATATGGCTAAAATTTCACCCAATATTCTCAAACAAATGTACGGTATGTTCACTATTTAAATAGCTAAATAGCTAGATAAAAATAAGCCACTTGCTATAATTTTTATATTTTAATTTATTGACTGTAAAAATCAGTCAGCCATGTTACTTTTTTCATTTACTTCAAATTAAATCAAGAATTTAAGCACTCAAATAATTTACGAGTTTTCAGCTAAGCATAACTTGGGTTTTTAAGTTTGAAGATGCCGATTAATCAGCTCATTTGCTGTCTTAAAGTTTTGCAAAATTCAAATTGATATACAAACCATTTTGACATTATCATCATAAGCTTCCAGTTTTAGCGTTGTTTTGCCCTTTGTAAGAAACTCCAGTTTGGTGTTTCACTTTATATTCTACGTTATTTGATTTAAGGTTAAGATGCTGTATAATACTGAAGAACTACAACATATTTTGAATTGTTTTAAAATATAACTGTTCAGTGAACAACTTGATGCTTACAAGATTCAAATACATGCAGCTCTAGAAAGAAATGGAAAAGTGGTTATAAAAATCCTAGCAAAAACTTTTGACTGGTAGTGTACATGTTAGCATATTCATGGGCCTTTTTCCGAGGATCAGGGTCTTTTTGTTTTTCCTCTACTAAAAATGGTTAGACTTGACAGGAAAGATGTGCTGGAATGGCAAAAGCATCACTTTGTTTTCCATCGGGCCTGTCATCGATGTTATGTGACCTCTATTACTGTAACAGTCGGGCCAGATATTTGAATTCGTTTTTCACTTCAATAAAGATATAACCTATTATATTTGGGCCGACAAGGCAAGTGCTTGAGACCAGGGTTTCTCGGATTGCCATGTGAGTGTGAAGGAGATGCAGGTGTCAACAGGCCTCACGTGCACCGACTTCCGCCATATTTCTTGTAAAAAAGGTGTGAATGAACAAAACAATTCCATTTATCATGTGTGAAGTTGTGAGGGTTAGTGATTTTGATTTAAATATTGATGAATGAGGCCTAATGACAGAATCTTGGTGAAAACTGCATAAGTGGGGTTTTAAGAACTAATTTCTTCATAAGAAGGGTTGGTGAATGAGCCTCTTTGTTCCTAAATCTGCTTTACCTTTGTAATTGTTCATAGGTTTTAGCTGTTCTTAAGAAGTTGTAGATTTCACGCTACCAGTAAAACAAATTTAAAATAATATTGGTGAATGTGAGACCTGGTGTTTGTAGAACGGATTTCTATCTTAAGCTCTGTTGGCGAGTGAGACCTGGTCTAAGACACATCAGAATTTTGGTGAAAACTGTGTGAGTCTATTTTTAGAACATTTATCTTCTTCTTCAGAATGGCTGATAACGAGGCCCAACCGCCTAACTTCGTGAATTGTTCATCTTTGTTTTTAAGCCAGCTAGCGCCGGTCACGCTGTAGCTAGCGGCGGAGTTGTGGTGCCGCAGCTGCTGCAGGTGAGTCGATGGAGGAGCTGCGCCCAGGTTGCGGTAGGAGGAGCGACGTTTGTGAACTGCGGGTTAAGATTGCGGTTGCGTGATGGGGCCATGTATTATCATGATTGAGGCTGAAGAGACTCCAGGAGGACAAACTGCTGCAGGAGGAAGAGGAGGATGAGGATGAAGGACTGGGGCTGTAGTATGGGATCGGCCTCTTCCTGGCGCTAGGGAGGAAAAAACAGGAGAAAACGGTACAACTTAGACAAGTAATTTGAGTTCACAGTTGCAATTTGAGTTTTTCTCAAAAACCTACATAATGCAACATAAGCAGTATATAAATTTATAAACCATAAGGCCATAAACACTTTACATACTATAAAAAACACTCTGACTAACATCTGTTATATATAAAAACAGCAAGTGTTTTCCCCTTCATGAATGCCATAGCTTTACGTAGTATCATTTAAAACTAATTCACCAACTATTCTTACAAAGTAATTTATGCTTAAATTTCACTTATGCAGCTTTAAGTTGTTTTATTGGGTTTCCTTCAATGTTGTGACATTTTAAAATGTTTGCATTATTTTAGATTCATTTAAAATGGGCCCTCATTCACCAATATTTTCTTGATTTATTTCTTAAATTTGGCCTTAAGAAAGTTAAGGTATATAAAAAACATAACATTATACAACTTAAGAATTGATTTATTGTGACTTATCTCAAGCCTTTTTTTGGTTTTAATAAAATTTTGTTTACAATGAAATCCTAAATCCAGTATTAAATAATTGTATTTAGTTTCTATATTCTAATAATTTGAGATACTGCATTTGTGATATAATTTGATATTACATATAACCATCAACATTAAACAAAAAACACTTAAAATATTTCACTTTAATTGTAGAGGCCTCTAAAATGACTTTTTTAGCTTTAAAACTACAGAATATTATTATTTTTTTTATTTGTTTTGTTGAGAACAAAGCTGTTACAGTCCTTCTCAAGTGATGATACCTGTTTCAGGTATTGTGGCAGGTAAAGATTAAAAGTAAATTTGGGTATTTATTTATTTGCTACTTTTTAACAAGGTAGCCACATAGTGGCTGTTTAAAAGCACCTTGTAATTCTAAGCGAGCCTCCAGATGGCTGGGTGAATCTCGGCCTGTGCTCATGGAGCCGAGGTTCTCTGCATCGCCTTGCCTGGCTCACCGTTTCCTCACTGAGCTTGAGCCTTGCTTTCAAGGCTCTTTCAGTGAGACATAAGGCATGTTAGTTTCCCCAAAAAGCTGTTCACCTTCACTGAAGCCTCGTTTGATAATCAGTAGGGAGCAAAAAATGTTACAACACACACTGATCTTTTCCACGGCAGTAGACCCAGTTTGGAAACAGTGCTTTTTTTCCATTGAAAGACTTTGCTGGTTTGGAACTGAGGAATTCATAATGTCACGAGTAAAAAAGGCTTTAAAGAAAAAAACAAAAAATAAAACAGTAAAATGAATGCTCTTATTAACCCGGTCGTTAAAAGAAATTCAAGTTTGAAAAATAGCAATAGCAATAATAAGCACATTATTATTATTATTAATATTAGCGCTTTAGTATTATTATATTTCTTTTATTTTAAGATAATTTGAGTTATTATGAATGAAATACGTTTACTATCAAATCATTATTTATGATTGTTTTTATTATTATTTATCGAAGAAATATTTTCTTACTGATTAATGCTCTTCTTTTTACTAGTCTGGCCTTCCTTTGCAAGAAATTCAACAGATTATTATTATTATTATTATTATTAATTATTATTATTATTATTATTATTATTATTATTATTATTATTATTATTATAAAGTCTGCTTAGTCCAAACTCTTAGTGTCAAACTTGTATCATGTATCATGTAATTTTGTACAAGCTGTATGAAAAAGTGTAAATTGGACAATAGGGAGCACTATAACTGTCAAAAATCATTCACTCATTTATTATCCGAACAACATAATCTCAACCTAAATCTGTAAATTTGCTAGACCCAGTTCCCATTGGGCTTCCCTTTATAGAAAATGTGCTTATTTTATTTGAGAAACTAAAAGAGGTTAAAGATGTGCTTTTGGTTACTGAGGTTAAGGTTAGGGTTAGGTGGAAAATTATACACATCTAGTCATTATTCTATGGACCTCACAAAGATAGTGATATGTGACTGTGTGTGTGAGTGACAGGTGTGCTGTACCTGTCTGGTGTGTATCTGGAGTGTTTGGTGCTCCGTCGACTGCTGACGCTACACACACTTCCCTTTCTTGAGTCCACTGAGTAGCTGGATGAGCGGGAATACAACCTTAAAGCAAACACACCAGAATTACTGCAATGACATTAGTATTGAAGGTATGACTATAAATTACAAGTTTCATCAGGATAAAATATTATATTGATTGAATGACATCTGGAGATATCACAAAGTCTGCTACGATATGACTTCAATTCGACTCTATTCATATATACAGTACTGTGCAAAAGTTTTAGGCAGGTGTGAAAAATTACTGTAAACAAAGAATGCTTTCAGAAATATAAATATATTATTTTTATCAGTTTACAAAATGCAAAGTGAGCGAACAAAAGGAAAATCTAAATCAAATCAATATTTGGTGTTACTACTTTTTGCCTTCAATCCAGCATCAACTCTTATAGGTACACTTGCACAAAGTCAGGGATTTTGTAGGATTATAGTCATTATATTATTTTGTAGGATTATAGTCATTATATTATTTTGTAGGATTATAGGATTATAGATCTGTGGTTAGTTCTCCAAGATGTTTGGAACAACCTACCAGCCGAGTTCCTTCAAAAGCTGTGTGCAAGTGTGCCTAGAAGAACTGATGCTGTTTTGAAGGCAAAGGGTGGTCACACCAAATACTGATTTGATTTAGATTTCTCTTTTGTTCATTCACTGCATTCACATTCACTGATTGATGAAAATAAATGATTAACACTTCCATTTTTGAAAGCATTCTTTGTTTACAGCATTTTTTTCACACCTGCCTAAAACTTTTGCACAGTACTGTATAAAATAGTTTGTTGATTGATTTGATTGAATTGGAGGGTCTTCTTGTCTACATATAAACCTTGTTGATCACTGAATTGATGTATCAATGTAGACTGTTGTATTGTTACACTCATAGACAACTGTGGTATTGATGGAACTAATCTCATCTGCAGCTGATTGCGTTTCCATCGTTATTGTGATCGTCGGTTCCCCACCTGCGTCCGGAGGAAGATCCGGAGCGGCTCCTGGAATATCTCTCCCAGCGGTAGCTCCGTGAGGACCGGCTGCGGCTGCGAAAACGGCTCTCAGATCGATATCTGACTGGAGATGGACTCAGACTCCTGGCGGTTTGAGAAACGGTCGGTCGTGAGTTTCTCAAACAGGTCCAGCTGTGTGGTTCCTCACTTAAACAACAGCACAAAGGGAAGTGAGACTTGCATTCAGGCATATAATGTGATTAGATGACAGGAATAAACTCAGAATCTAAGAAAGATTAGAGGTAGCAAAGTTGTGTTGCCTTTTGGTCCCGGCTGTGAAGCTAGAGGTGTGAATTGTCACTGGTCTCACGATTCGATTCGATTACGATTATCACGTCAGCCATTCGATTCGATTCGATATCTCAATGCATCACGATGCAGCCCATAAATTTTTATGCATTACCTCATATTGTTTTCAAATACAAATACAAGCAGTGAGATGTAAACTCCCTTGTCTGTCCCCAATTCAACATAAACACAGACGTTAGATTTGGAAAAAGGTAAAGTAACCAATGCCTTTGTTACTCTACCATAAATGTTACAGTGGTATGTTACCATTTTGGCAGTTTACCGGTGTAGTATTCTGACACTCGTCTGCAAGTTGTTTAAGGATTAAAACTAATATAATAAGTATATCAACCTTACATACCATCAGAGGATCAACAAAGCACGAAACGTAATGGGTGATTATGCAGATACTACAAAAGTTACATTGTTGGCCATCAGTCTTGGTGTGTGTGTGTGTGTGTGTGTAATGATGGAGCTATAACGCCTGATTCAGCATCCCAGTGATGTGCCTCGCTGCAGTCTGTAACTGCATCTGTATTTATGCTGAATTGGGGACAGACAAGTGGGCAAGGGGAGCCATTGATTGTGTGCTTAAATATGTAAGACCTAACTATCAAATTGGAATTATAAGGTCGATAAACTATAACTTGCGTTTAACCGACCTGCCGCCGTTCCAGTCAATCACAAAACCAGGAGCCATCAACCAATAGGAATCGTAGGCAGAAACAGCCAAAACCCCGCCCCCAAACTGCCAAAACCCGCCCCTTTCAAACCCGCCACATAGAAATCTCACTCGAGCAAAAAAGCCGCTCGTCGGTAATGTACTTTGCGCGCCAGCACATTTAACACATCGAGAAGAAAAAAGACATTAGAGAGAGGAAAAATACAGTTTGCGCGCAATATTATTACGTGAAATTTACTCCCTCCGCCATTCAGTGCCTTCAGTGAGATGAGAGTTACTTCTACCCGGAGCAGCGCTGTACTCACATCAGGCAGCCACAGTCACTACCGAAACTACTTTTTAACTAGAATTTTTATGCTGCCGCCAGAAAATCACCAAACAATGTCATTATAATATATAATCGATTATGTCCTGCCACTGCATCGATGCAGAATCGCCCGCGTCTGCATCGCGATGCAGATAAGATTAATTTCAACACCCCTATGTGAAGCCCGGGGAGCAGTGCTTGGAGACGGTACCTTGCTCATTAGTACCTCAGCGGTACCTTTACTGGTCCGGGGCCTGAAACGGCGATCCTTCAACTCTAAATACCAACTATGTAAAATCATTTATATATATGGTTATATTTACATAAACACATTGGTTGGTTGCGTAACAGTTAGGGCGTTCGCCCCGTGATCGAAAGATTGCCGGTTCAAGTCCAAGGACCAATCAAGGTACCACAACACATTTCGTTGTGGTGCACTGTGTGCTGTGTTCACAATCACAAATAATCACTCACTTTCACTTACATTTTCATAAAATCACACAGTACTGACAAAAGTCTTGAGCCACTTCTCATTTCTTTATGTTTTGCCAAACATATTGTATATATTCTCCACTAACTTTCATCAAGATAAAGACTCATTTCTCACCTTTTGACCTTGTTGAATACAGAGCTGGCCAGCTGACTCTCCCCTTGCTGTCCGGCTTTGCCTGGAGACTCATAGCTGCTGAGAGAGTTTCCCGAGTCTGAGCCACTGTCCCTGTCTGCAAACCCAAGCTTCTCCCGACACGACGCTCTGCCGACTGCGCCGCCCTCCGCCCTCGACGCGCCCGTTTTGGAGGAGGGCGGGGAGCAAGTGTCGTTCCCCGAATCGTAATCGGCGCGCCGTTCCCCGCCTCTATCGCACGGCAAAGTTTTGTTTAAGGCCTCAAGCCCCGGACGTGAGAGTTTGACCTGCAAGGGGCAGACAAAGCAAAATGCTTTTTAAAATTAAATTAAAAAAGGAGAATATCCCTAACGTCTACCTGTATGGATGCATCTAGTAAAAGTCAGGATATTGTCTTACGAAAAACACAGAGAGAAGTTAAGAAGCGATTTCAGGACAGATAAGAGATTTAAAAATATCATGCAAATCTGTCACATGCGAGTCATTTGGAAAAGAAAGTCAGAAACAAAGGCTGAACTCAGAAGAAAAAGGTAAAGAAACAGGCTAAACTAACAAGTCTTCATTATAAAGAAAAAAGATCAGAAAGAAGAAAAGAAAGTTATTCTAAATAGACTACTTAAAAGTGGAAAGAGGAAATAAAGTAAAATCTAAAAACAGAATAAATCCCAGTTTGAACGTGTTATTTTTCTAACAATGAACACTGAACTAACATCACAGAATGGGTTTGTGTGTAATTATTTATAGAAATAAATGAAATGAACTGCAGACATCACTCTAACTAAGCAAAGCCTTGGGGAATAAAAGGACATTTCATTTGTGTTTTTATAGCTCCCCTGCAGGAAGAGATTTAAGTCCACCAGCGACCTTTATTAAGTCCCTAAGTCTGCGAATGGCATCGACTTACCAATCAAGACTTCCTCCTTAAGTAGGTAAGGTGTAAAAAAAAGGGAAGAGCGGGTAATGTAAGTGAATCGTTAGAGTGGTAAAAAAAATGCAAGTAAAAGACAATAACCCTTGCTTCGTTATGCCACACTCTCTTTTACCATGTCTCCTTTTTAAAAAAAGCTTGCTGACTTTTTTTAATGAGCTGATTTTACATGGAACTTGGAAATTTAACCCCTTTTACCAATGGAACAGCAGCAGAGCTTTAGCTCATATATTTATACGTATAAATGTCCTGAAAATGATCCAGTGTAACATTTCTGGCCATTAAAAAGTGACTTTTCCTGTCTGCCTAAAGATATTGCTTGCATTTAATGTGGATGAATAGTTTAATATGTTTTGCATGTTTCATGTTCATACACTGACCTGAGATCAGAATTAAAGACAAACTTGGCACAGTTTACTGCAATCTTACATTTTTTTAATTAAAAACTCAAGAAAGTCTTTGGAAGCAAAGTATGCATAAATGAGGGGTGGCTGAATACTTTTGAACCTAACTTTTCTGGACTCATGGTGGGAGGATAGCTGTGATTTTCCTTTTTGTTCAAGTACTTATAAAATATGCATTTGAAAAATAAAAGGGGGAGCATTAGAAACCATCAGAAGTAACATTTCTGCTTTAATTTTTTTAAGTATCAACTGGAGATGAATACCCACCTCTCCCTCTGGGTGAGGCCTTGTGTCATAATGCCAACCAAAGGAAAAGCAAAACGCCGGATTTTGCAGATATTTTAAAGCGTTGCAGTGGAGCTGCCGTTTTTAAAGGCCTTTCAAGGTAAACAACCTTGATGTACAGAAACATTTTGCATCGTAAGAGAGAAACAAAATCGTGTCAAGCGTCCCTGATTTGCACAGAGGGTCAAAAAGGGAAACTGCCTATAACTTTGGCAAATAAATGGAACTAAAATTGCAAGAAAGTAAACATTTTACTGGCCACCACCATGGTTTGAAATACAGGTGGCATTAAGAAGGTCCTGACATACCCCAATCAAGACCAAGTCACCCCCCCACCCCTCAAGAGACAACAACAACAGTTTTGGGGGGTTGAAACATTCAGTATATTCTTCTGTTACCATAAAAATATGATGATTCAATCCTCTTCCACTCTCATCAAATGGGAGCATTCTAATGTAATGTAATGTGATTTCACACAGGCCTAATGAGGACTGTAGCATTTTTAACCTCTTCAGCGTTGCTAGAAGCGGCAACTTGTTCATTCATTTCAATCAAGTGACTAGTTGGTTAGTATTGTTGGTCATGGTACTGGTTGATGTGTGTCGGTACCCGTAAGTAGCCAGCAGATGTCTAGCTTGTTGATGTGTTGCTTTGCAACCTTCATTTTGTTGTTGTTTTAAGTGTTTGGTCTACAGATGCAAGCTAAAGTCTAGAAGTTGAATTATTCACCATTGTTTCAGAGGTTACTTAAGTCAATGTTAGTTAGTCAGTTAAGATAGATAAATAGTTTTCTAGTAAATCAGGCACTTATTTTGGTGAGGTAAAATCTGTCATGGTCATTTTCCAAGCAGATGAAGTGTTATGCGTTGTGAGGAGCCATATGTATAAGTACAGTAGCTGCTCATGACTTCCAGTGACTTGGCCCCGGAAAGTTTACCCCCAACTCTGGCCACCTCACCTTTAATGTGTAGCTACAATACCTTGCAAAATCCCAACAAACATTTAAAACATTTGTCTGGATTAAAGCATCATAACAGTATGTTGGACCAATACATTTCCAAAAGAGGGGTGTTCTGAACATTCTTCGTAACTTGTGAGAGATTCTGAAGTTCATAAGTTGACATTTTATTGTTCACATCCAAAGTCATGTATTGTTAATATTAAATGTTGTTTTTGATGATTGTCATTTCACAAGATATTGTAGCTACAGGTTTATGGTGTGCTGGGCAGTATCTTTTTTGTTGTTGTTGCAAATTTCGCTCTGAGTGCAACAGTGAAAAAATGTGCAAATCAGTCAACATTTGCCAAAGTTATAGAGGTACATTTTTTGACTTACAGGAGCTTTTTCTTTAACTCTGAGTTTTGTGCTCTGAGCAAGCATATTTTCAGAAACTTCCATCTCTAAAAATATTTTTTGAACACCTTCCTGTTTTTCTGGGTGAAATTTATGCGTGGATGTTATATAAACTCTTTCCTGGATAAATGTTGAGAGGGATGAGACGTTAGATGGGGGCGAGGCCTTGTTTAATTATTCCAGCTGGAAAACACTTGAAACACACTCTGGTTTAAAAGTTAATTAATGCAAATCTAAGCTGTGTGTCAAGCACATGTGCAACATGCAAATCTGATGCAGCTCCTCCCCAAAAATTTGTCTCTGATTGGCTAAAATTGCTATTAACTGAGGCCATGAAAACAAACAGCTGTACTTTTCTGCTCCATGGTCTTAATATTTGCTTTTATATTTTGTTACTTAGATGCATATAGTAACTACAGGTAGTGTTCATAGACGTGCTGTAAATGCACAAAACACTGGCAACTTTGTAAACACTGCAGACACAATACAACAGAAGTGTTGTGTAACACTTCTGTTGCGTCGCTGCATTCCCGAAGTTGAATGTGTTTTCTGTATTTGCAGCGTGTTCGTAAAATGTGGTGCATGTGTTGTCATTTTAATGAAAGTGTTTTCTAAATTTGTGTAGCGTCTTCAGAATTGTAGTGTGTTTGCATGTGCGTTATGGACTTGATTAATATGTTGTTACTTTGCAGCACGTATTTTATTTTGAATTGCACTGGGCTCTCTCAGCCACCATAATTATCATTGCTAACATGAAATGGAAATTAGCATTATATAGTGGAAATCCACATTAGCTATAAGAATGCTAGCAACAAGCATTTTCATTTGTTTTAGAGAAAACAAAATTTTTACTGCAGTACATTCTGACACCCAGGGTTAGCTCGCTGTACACCTGGCTATGATCAAATTCAATTTGGCAAGATATATGAGCTATGAGCTATGAAGGGATATAGCAAAGAAGTAAAATAATATATTTGTTCATAACGAAACGATTAGCATTTACGCTTTTATCCAACCTGACCAGCAATTTTCTCCATGCTGCAATCTCAAGGTCAGCCGCAAACTAACCCACTAGTGCCCTGACCTTAGAGCAGCATGAAATGCCAACTCCTCCCCCATCCCACCTTAGCCCTGATCTGCAGTAAAACTGACGATGATGTGGCGGCATGTTCTAACGGGTTTGGAGGGGTTGGGCTGTAGCGATGGACGCTCGGAAAGCTAAACAGAATGCGGAAGCTGCGAGAGAAACAGAGATTTTTGTACTGATGTCGCTTTTGCATTCATTCCTTTTGTATTGGTATTCTGGCTTTCACATTCGTGTTTATATTGTAACGCATGCAATCATGTTGTGGTTTTGCATTTGTGTTGTAACTTTTGCATTCCTGTTTTGACTTTTGCATTTGTCCATTTGTCATAACTTTTGCTTTAGTGCTGTGGTTTTCTATTCATGTGTTGGATTTTGCATTCGTCTTATGGCTTTTGCATTTCCATCGTCACATTTGCATTCTTCTTGTAAATTATGTATTTCTGTTGAGGCTTTTGCATTTCCCTTATGGTATTTGTATGTGTTGTCGTTTCTGCATTAATGTGATAGCTTTTGCATGTGTGTTGTGGCTTTTGCATCTCTATTGTTATGTTTGTTTTACGTTACAGCTGTTGAATTCATTTTGTGGCTGTTGCATTTCCGTGGTGGTCTTTGCACTCATGTTCTGGCTTTTGTATTCATGTTATAGCTTTTGCATTTGTATTGTGAGTTTTGTGTTTATGTTGTGGCTTTTGCATTCAAATTGTACTTTTTCATCTCTGTTGTGGCTTTTGCATTGGTGTTATAGCTTTTACGTTCGTATTGTGAGTTTTGCATTTATTTTGTGGCTTTGCAATCAAACTGTTGTTTTTGCATTTGTGTTGTGACTTTTACATTTTTGTTGTGGCTTTTGCATCTCTCTCACATTTGTATTTAAGTTACGGCTTTTGAATTCATTTTGTGGCTTTTGCACTCATGTTGTGGCTTCTGCATTCGTGAAACAGCTGTTGTGTTCATATTGTGAGTTTTGCATTTATGTTGGGGCTTATGCATTAATGTTTTGGGTTCTGCATTAATTTTGTGGCTTTTGCATTAATTTCTGTTGTCATTTCTGCATTCGTGCTGTGGTTTTTGTATTCTGTTGTGCTGTTTGGGCCACCATACTTTTGGCATACTTTTCCATTAAACAGCACAACAAAACTGATAGGTTTACGCAATCTTTACAAGATCGCCAGCCTAGCACTGTCAGCACGAACGAGAGCAAGCAAGCCGGGGCACTTACTGGGCATGAGGACGGCAAAGTGCAGCACTTAGAGGAGATTTTACTGGTTAGCTTGACTGCTGACCCCCACTCCAAACATCTCTGCTCCTCTGCACGTCGGCCAATGTCTTGAAAGCCGGATTTGCCGTGATCTTCAGATCTAAACGAACAAAAACAAACATATTTTAAACTCAGAACAGTGGTACACAGCACTGACCTGCAAAACCCACACACTGCACATTTCTGTATGTTCCATGAGGACATTCTTATTTATGATATCAGATATAGGTCCCTGACCCAAGACCAAGATTTATGATGGCTGTCGCTGGTTTGACGCTGGTCTTAAAAAGGCTCAGAGGTGTTTTTGAGATGGGCATGTGACTGAATACAATACACACTATTAGTCAGAAAGGTAGCTCTGTAACATTGCAGACTTTCAAAATTTTTTCATTGTTGCATTCTGAATTAAATAACATTGCCAACCACATGTGTAGCTAAAATATGTTTGTAAAAATGATCACTGACAAGACAATTGACCATGGGTGTTGGCAATTTTTTATGTGAACATTCTTTGCACTGTGAACATTCTGTTGAATATGCTCATCATTTCTGATTTTATTGTTTACTATTAAAGTTGTCTTATATTGCTAATATGAAAATATTAATTAAATGTTTACCTTTTTTAAAAAACATTTTCTTTTCTTTAAAAAGTTAAGACATTTAAATAATGAATTATACACGTGTGGAATAATATAAAACCCAATAAGCTAATGTTAAGCACAAACAGGAATGCAGAAATGTGTGAGGACGATCTTCGTGTTTGTAGACTCTGATCTAAAGTCAGATCTTTGTGAAAACTATGTCAGAACTTCTTCCTAAGAACAGTTGGCAAATGAGTCTCGTTGTTTGTGATTGTCATTTTATTTCATCATTTGGAATTTGTAAAAACAAGCAACATTTGCCAGAGTTATGGGCAAAGCTACAGAGGTCCTTTTTTGACTCATAGTGTAGTTTGGGTTACACATTATATTCAAAGCAAATTTTTTGGCTGCTTCCTCTGCTATTTTCTTCTTCCATTATTGAAAACCAACAGCAGACAAACATTTTGGCACCTACCCAGGGTTGGTCCCCACCTTGTGCCCGCAAGTTCCCCGGATAGGCTCCGGTAGCCCATGCCTTCCCCCCTCCCCAGCCCCCGGGATAGATTAGCTGGGATGAGCTCCATTGCTTTTGCTTCTGCTGTTCTGAGGTCGGGAGGCCGAAAGAGTGACCTCTCCTCGAGCTGGCATGTGGGAAATGTCACCAGCTCCCGGCTAAATCTGGACAGTGACCTGTACCAAGTGTGTGTGTGTATGTGTGTTAAGGTCATACTCGGAGTGTGCGTGCGTGCGTGTGTGTGTGTGCAGAAGGAAGAGTCTCAGTGGACAGCAGCACTACATCAGCATTCAGCTTTTAGCTTCTTTAAGTACAGACTCGAGAGCAAGTGCGGAACAAATGCCCCAAAACCAAAACAGTCAGCAGGTTCAGCATTTGCACTGCAAAAGGCCGTTGCGCTCAAACTCATTTATTTTTTACTTATTGTTGGTTTTACACTGGTTTTACACTTCTTGTGCACTTCCAGGATTAGGGTGGCCAAGTAAGCCCAAAGTAATTCAAAGTAAAAAGAAGCATGCACGCATTCAATAGAAAATGTAATATATTTACTAGAAGCACAATATATTTTGTGCCAATTTATTTCTAGCATTAATGGATCAACTGTCATTTGGCTGACTGCATCTGAAATTGCTTTCTTTTTGTTCAACTAGAAACATGGAACTTGTCATTAAGGCCCCGTCCACGTGGGTGTCTGAAACAGACGTGTTTCTGGCGTTCGTGGCATTGGCATTCAGCGTGGACTGAATGCCGACTGTTTTTCTGCTCACTGGAGCGAATCGGGGCGTCCACACCGGGGTTCATGACCTGCGTTTGGTCGGCTGCATGTTCGGATCGCGTCAAATAAATGCTGCATGCAACATTCTCTTGGCGACAATTTCTGCTGAAATCCTGCCGAATGCAAAGAAAACGCCGTTATTGCATTTACATGGTGTTCAGTTGACGCTCTAGAGGACCGAATACGTCCCTGATTCCAAAAGTGTTCTGATACTGGAAATGAAAGAAGAACTGCATTTTGAAAATGTCTGAGGACACTGAGCCGGCCCAAATGTTGCAGGAAGTGGAGCAGAGACCAGTGCTATGGGACATCTCTTCAGTCGAATACAGGATGAAGCCATTGTTTTCTCTTCTCCCATCTACGTCGCCGTATCAGGAGGCGTTTCACAAGAAGAAAGTCAAGGCTCAGTTTTAATGGAGCATAGGGATCCATTTTTCGTGAACTTAAAGCAGAACTAATCCACAAAGACGAGCCACAGGCACACTTTGCAGAGCCTGATTACTGCCTCCACAGGTAAACACACCAAACTACAAATTGGGGTGCAGGTTGGCGTTAAACAGCGTCAAACGAACGCCAATGTAACACCTCACTGAAATCAATCAGGCGCAGCTGCAAAATGCGTTCAGAGTGCGTTCATTTATTCAAGATTCAAACGCCCGTTTGGATGGGGCCTTAGACTAAGTCTTTGCTATTAAGACATATTTGGTGTGTTTGCAACTAGGAGTGTAACTACATCGATCTACATGGATTCAATTATCAGTCCCTAGCGTCGACCCAAAATGAAAACATTCAATCAATCAGACATCATACATACTGTAACCTCACTTTCTTTACAACCCGAGGTCTATCTTTATTTTTCCTTTAAACATCTCAGGAATAAAAATGTCAAATAATATTTTTAGTAGCTTTTAGTGATTTGATATGAATTGAAGTGATGGTGTTAAACCAGCATATCATAATGTCTCATATCGATTGCTGACTCCTGCACTGAATCTAATGGAAATCGCATTGTAGCACACTTTGTAAGATTTGCAGATGTCGAATCGTTGTCCATTGAATCGATATAATATTGTATTGTGATGAAACTTGCAGCCCTTTGTGGACATTCTGTAACAAACCGCTTCAGAAGAGAATCTGTATGAATGGAGGCTGATCAAAAAAAGCAGACAGAACTCAGAACCACTTTGGAACCAACTTGTGAGTTGCTCTGATTTGGGTTTTAGGTCCAACTGCAATTTGACAATGAAATAATGAAATGATATTCTATAGAGGAATACTCGAATTACAACATTCTGTATGGTATTGTGTGGGATTTCTCAGAGACTGGAATGAATCTGGTGTCTATTTTCAACAGTGGTTCACTGGTAGGGAACTGACTCTCTTGCTGTAATGATTTTTTCCACTCCACATCCCATGGAAATTCCAAATAATGGAGAGATCGAGGAGGGATTTGCATGCAATCATCTCCGGCTTAAGATCATTTCAATTTCAAAATGGAGCTTTATTTTTTCGGAGTTATTGTGCTAAAATGAACACGTGAATATCGTTCTGAAAGTGTGCCATAAAGCAATTAGCATGATTTGTTCAGACTTTACTAACCAGCCTCATTTTACACACTCTCAAGAGCCAGCTACTGGATTTAATTGAGTAATTAGAACTAGAGCTGCAGTCAAGGCCACCTAAACCGAGATGGAGATGAGACCGAGACCAGGGTGGGGTGAGACTGAGACAAGACCAAGACTCTGAAAGATCGAAACCGAGATGAGGCCAAGACCAGGACAGGGTGAGACCGAGAGAAGACCAAAACTCTGAAGGACTGAGACCAAGATGAGGCTGAGACCAGCGCGGGGTGAGACCGAGACAAGACAAATGCACGTTTTACACCACATGACAAATAAGTGGAACACGCAGAGCCTAAGCAGAAAAACAATCTGTGTATCAGTAATTTATTATTATTTTTAAAATGATAACCAAAATTTGAACCGAAATGATATTTTATCATTATAAAACTTGTGCCTAGTAACAATATACATGATGTCTGAACGACGTTTTTACTGAAATCGAGGTATCGATGTAGATTTCTTTGATTTATTGTTACATCCATACTCAAAATAAATGAATGCAGCCGTCAGACTTGACAATTTCTTTTCCCACCTGGCTGGAAGTTGAGTCTGGAAATCCATTTCGCTGAGATGATTCCACCATCACGACTCCCCAAAAACCCACTCAGGAAACCAGTAAAAATTTCCTCTAAGCACACACAGTTTTCGGCAAGTGTGAGCTCTCATATTTCATTCGCAGTCGGCCTTCATTGATCCGCAGCCCAAATGTCTGCTGTCGGCTGTGAAGCTCTGATAAAAGCATTCGCAGTGTGCAACAGATCACAGGTCACCCTGCCTCTATCAGTCATCGCCCCAGCAGCAGCGCCGGATTCTCAGATAAGATTAAAAAAACGCACCGGCCAGGCAAAGAAAACTTGCCACTTCACCTTGGAAACGCTCCGAGGAACAGTGATCTAAAACCTCCCTAAAGATGGAGAACCTGCAATTTAATCACCATCTTAATCTAGATCATAAATATCTTTTAACTTATGCCACATTTAACTTATGTCACATTTAGGAATACAGGAAACTGATTTTGGTCCCTTAAAATGGCATTAAATATGTCCTTGTTGGAGTAAATCTGGTCCTTCAGCATAACAAGGTCCGGAGATTTTATTGTTTTCAGTCACAGACAAGATACATCTGTTACTTTTTTGTAGGGCCAATACCAATGTCAGTAGTGATTATTACTTATATCAAGGTGACAGTATCAGTCATCGAGTGAATTTTTGGACCAATATATCAGCCATTGGTCACCATGGTTACTAACAATATTTTTTTCTGCTCACAAGATATTTTCGAGTGCTCCAGAGATTATTTCCCATATTCACGGATGGAATTTAGCACGCTTTAGCCTTTAGAACCCTTTTTATATTTCAGAATCAGACTTCAGAAACACAGTCAACACAATCACTCTGGATACGGGGATACCGGAAATAGTTTTGCATGAGCACTCGAATTTATCTTGTGTCCCATGCACATGCAAAGCTCACGTTTTTACTCTCTCTTATCCCTTTAGAGCCTCTGTAACAAAAAATAAATGAAAGAATAAATAACGGATCATTCTTCTAAACCACAGAGTGGTGATTTCAGACAGACCAAGAGGTGACTGCATCAGAACCAATTAATATACTTGTATTTTATTGGCACAATTGATTAATATAAATGATGATAAAAATGCTAAATATCACCTCTGATAACATGGCTGATAATTGGTCGACCCCTAGCTTTAATTTAATTGTGTCGACCCAATTGTAATTGTGACGAAACAGCTCATACTGAGAATTTTTACAACTGTAGTTTTCACAAACCCAGCGACATTAATTTTATATCTTACATTTAGTTCTTAAAATGTGGAAGACAAGTTTTTAAACCTTCACATTTTTCCAGACTTTATCTAAAGAAATTTTTGTCCATAGTATTTTTTAAATGAATCTAACAAATAACTGGAGGCGATATCAGTGTCTTGTTGATCATTAAATCGATGCATCAGTGTAGTTTGGAATAAATTCATAATTACTTGGAAATAAAGAATCATTTTTTTGTTTTTGATATCGATGTTAAGCAGACATTGTAATTAAAAACTCTCTTTCAATAAAAATAGACCTGCTGTTCAAGGTATATTGAACATTATATATGATGTCTGATTGATGCTTTATCACTGAATGAACAAATCAGTGTAGATAAATTCAGAGTTTGGAATAAATTTAGAGTTACTTGGAAGTAAAGAATCATTTCTTTTATGAATCAAAGAATCAATTCTTTTTCTCCAGCACTTTGGAATGGGGGTTTGCAGTTTCACATCTCTCTCTTCTCTCTTTCTTTTCTCCTCACCTGTTGTCTGTGCTGGATGAAGGCCAGTCTGGACTCTGGGTTTGGGTTCTCCGTGAACGTCGTCTGTGATGGGTATCACTCCGAGATCTGAAGCCAAATGACAGAGAGAAAGTCGGTACACCGCATCTTACTAACATGGTGAAAAGAACAGAGAGAGTGAAACGGAGAGAGAGAGAGAGAGAGAGAGAGAGAAAGATTCTGCATTCTTTCCTTCACACTGTGACTCAACAATTTGATGCATGTTGTGTTTTTTCATAATATAAAAAAAAACAAAAATCACACTTTAATAAGTGCATGTGTAAAACCAAGAAGGGAGCTCTGTACCTTTGCCCTGGAAAAGTGTTGAGTGGTTTTAATGAAACCAGTGCTTGTGTTTTTGGGTGCATTTTGAACCTTCTTTGCAGATTTGTAATAGCAAAGAACTGGTAATTGTTGTTGAATTTGGTCCTAAATTGACCTTTTTTGTTAACTGTTATATTTATATTTATATTATATACATTTGATCTCCTATTTTTTCAATCCTGCAGCAATCATGCAATTTCTGCAGGAATTTCCCATCCGGTTTATAATGACATGACAAAGTGATGCCCAGTTAATTAAAATCACGTAAATCGGTCATTACAATACAATCCCAGAATCACTGAAATGAAACGTTAGTTTTGCCAAAGCTTTGATTCACTTTACAGTTTACAAGCAGGAGATTAATCATCTATCGGCTCCAGTCGAAGACACAAATCTGGTGTGTTTGATGAGAAGCTTATTGTTCTCATGCTGAACAACAGCAGCTGTGTGATTTTTGCCAACATGGATTACTGTAATCTCAATAAGATTTTGGCACAGCGAAGCTTCATTTCTGAATTTCTACTGAGCTTAAATACTGAAGAAAACAGTTGCTTTTCATTCTTGTATAGGACCAAATCTAATTATTAAAATTAAAATAATAAATAATTGCATTTTCTCACACTGGACACATGACAGTAAATCCTGTGCTACACCTAGAGGTCAAAAACGAGAGCTCTGTACCTATGTCCATAACTTTGGTACATGTTGATTGATTTTTCATTTTCTTTCAGTGCTGCATTCAGAATTACATTTGCAAGATTAGTATTTAGCCCACCACACCATAAATGTGTAGCTGCAATACCTTACAAACCCTAAAATTGTCTTAAGCAAAGTGTTATTGATGATGCAATTGATCAGTGAAAACATAAATGCAATAAATTCAAGCAGTAATAGAAAATATATTAGCAAATAATCACTACCAGCTGATAATATCGGCACATCGATATATCGGTTGAGCTCTTTCAGTTATTAGTCAAGAAGCAACAGAACTATGAAATAAACTTCACCTTCTTGTTTCAAAAAGATTTTAAAAACATATGTTTCATTCTGGCTTTCAATATTTATTATTTTTAATTTACAGTATCAGTATTTTTACATTTTTAGTTGTTCATAATTTGTGTTAAATTTATTTTTATCCCTTTCTGACTAATGCATTATGATTTTACACTATTCTCAGTTGTCTAATTAGTTTTTTATACCCGTATCTTGCGCTTATTTACACTAGAACTGCTTATACTCCAACTGTTTAGTTGCTTGTGTTTTTCTAATTTTATTCTCAAAGTAAAGCACGTTTTATGTATGTAAGGTGCTATATATAAACAAAGAACATTCTTGTTATTAATAGCTACACTAACGCTACGCTGAGAGGTGATCCATGATGTGTTTAGTGAACTACTCTGGAAATATGTGTAATAATTCTTCTTTGGGACTTGGAGAATAAAAAGGCAGGAAACAAAATCAGATTTTCTGCAAGTATTACACTTTTATGCTGTATTTATTGGTTTACATTGTAAGCCTGTGCTGCCTTCAACAAAATAAATTCACTTTTGCCATCTTTCATCAATCACACCGGATAGATATATGGACTGTGCAAGGAGAAGGAGGCGGCAATACAATTTCCATCACACACACACACACACACACCTACTGAACCTGTGGAAGGTCAGAAGCCAGCTTGGCCTGCTTGGTCGTGTGTGTGTGTGTGTCTGTGTCTGTGAGTGCATGTGTGTAGCGGTCGAGCAGCAGCGTGAAATTGTTTCATGTTTCTGCCTCCAAGGCTGCTTCGCCGCATTGAAGCCATCAAACTCTGAAAAAGCGACTCCATCCTTCTTCCCGTTCCATAACCGGCGTTGGTGAAGCTACTTATAAATAACTTTTCAAACTACTTGTGATTAAATGTATCTTAGCTACAGTCGCGCTCCTGTTTTACTATAGTAGTTAGTTACACTACAAACTGCTGAGAAAAAGTTGCTATTTACATCCAGTAATATGTAATAGTTGTGCTGTAGGATATTCTTAATGCAAATTAATTACAGACATCCCAATCGGCAAACGGTTATTTCAGGGAGGTATCAGAGAAGTCAATGCCCCGGCAACTGACCACTCCGACCCCCCTACACTGGCCAGAAAGGCCACTCTCCCTCTGCCATAGCAATCTTGGATACACAGAACAGATGAACTGTGTCTGGGAGAAAAGCCCACCTACATTGACAACTGATGGGTCATCTTAGCAAGAGAGGCCCCTCCCTCTTTCTTTTATGTCTCTCTCTCTCTTTTTGTCTTTCACTTTCTCTCTCCATCTCTTTGTCTCTCTTTCTCTCTCTCTCTCTCGTCTGTCTGTCCTTCTTCCTTTTTATCTATCTATCTATCTATCTATCTATCTATCTATCTATCTATCTATCTATCTATCTATCTGTCATTGTACCCACCTCTCTCTCTCTCCATCCCTCTCTTTTTCTCTCTTCCTGTACCTCTTCCTCTCTTTTTCTCTTCCCCTCTCTCTGTCCATCTCCCCCCTTGTGTCTATCTCTTCCTCTCATTCACTTTCTCTCTTTCCATCTCTTTGTCTCTCTCACTGTCTCTTTCTCTCTCTCTCTCTCTCTCTCTCTCTCTCTCTCTCTTGTCTGTCTGTCTTTCTCCCAGTGTATTTCTCTTTTTGTCCCTCTCTCTCTTTCAATCTCTCACTCTTTCTCTTGTGTCTGTCACCCCTGTCTTTGTCTGTCTATCAGTCCATTTATCTCTATTTTCTTCTCTCTCTCTCTCTCTCTCTCTCTCTCTCTCTCTCATTGTCTCTTTTTCTCTCTTGTCTGCCTCTTTCTTCCTTTTCATGTCTCTCTCTCACACTTTTTCTAAGGGTATCATCCGTTACCCCCCGACTCTGCGACGCCTGTATAATAATGAGAGGATAACAAGAAGAACATCGGCGAGGTTTGTGTGTGATTTTGGAAAATGAAAAGTTGAAATTGAGGGACCAACCTCTTTTTATGTTTTCTCTCCTCCTTCCTTTTGCGTTTGGTGCTGGAAATGCTGCACAACGGGAAGAACAACATCACAACTAGCTCAGTGCTGGTTAGTGTAGAGACTGCAGCATTACAAATGAAAATAAAGCAGCCGAATCTAAAAGCTCTTAAAGGCGGTATGATGTGTGCTTTACATCCATTTACAGATTTTATGTTCTTCTCCATCAATATATCTCTTGATTGATATGGCCCTTGCATCCACTGTCATAGCACATGTGCAATACTGTAGATATGCTCAGAATATTCACAAGGTGTGTGACAGTGCTCAACCTGCATAACCAGGTATTTAGCTTTTATTAAAAATTAGGACAACCATTTGTGTTGTCATGCGCAACACCAGCATTTATAAGAGTCTCATAATTCCATGTCTAGCTAAAAAAATTGGCTATATTAATAAGGATTCATATGAATTTGTTTTGCTTTTGAAGCTAATTAGTTTACCAATGAATTATTTGATGATTTGATTTCATATCTAGTTAATAGGAGGGGAACAGAAACGTACCCGTGCCGTCTCTTCTTGGAGGCAGAGCTGTGGGAGAGAGAGTGACAGTGTGTTTTAGTGACAGAAAGTGACATATAAGGATCACACACACACACACACACCCACACACACCCACATACTAACACTCACACACAACTACCTGTGTCTCTTGCTTTTCTTCGAGCTCCTCTTACTCTTCTTCTTCTTTTTCTTTCTTATGTGCAGCGGACTGGAAGAGCGGGACCTGGACAAACAGCGTTGAGAAGAAATGATGAATCACATCCACACACACCCCTCCCCTGTATTATACACACAGTCCAGCTCTGCTGAAATAACTAATTATGTTATTAAATTATGTTTTACTGCTTTCTCTCTATGTTTATTTCTCTCTGTCCATCTCTCTTGTCTCTCTCTCTCTCTTTCTATTTCTGTCCATCTCTCTCTCTCTCTCTCTCTCGCTCTCTCTCTCTCTCTCTCTCTATATATATATATATGTATTTATATATGTGAAATTTCACTTCAGCATCAGTGAAAGTCTCAGAAGAGTTATTTTATTTCCCAGCTGACCTCTCTCTTCTCCTCCTCCTCTCTGATTTCTTCTTCTTTTTCTTTGCTTTGGGAGGCCGAGGGGAAAAATCTGCATTGGGAGAGACGCTGCTGGAGAAAAAGAGAAGAGAAAGAAAGAAAAGAAAGAAAAGACACTTTAGAGCCTAAATCCTAACTGTGACGTTCAAACTCACTCCAAAGTCATTACAATGGTAACAAGGGGCACATTACCTTAGTACAAGTATATTTATGGGATCATATGTATATTTACAAAACATATAACAATTTTATGTAATGTACTCGTTACAGTTTTACAACACATAAGCTGATCAAGAGGAAACATTTGTATTATAGTATACAGTATATGGTGTGTGAAAAGCATTTGATTTGTAAACGTCTGATTTCCAGTTTCTCAGCTGGTTTCTGGGGAGCGCAATGAAACTCTCCTCCGTCTGAACAATTTCCGTGGGAGATCAGACCCTTCCAAAATAAAATACTGTCAGATAGAAAGATGGAAGGTGCGAAGATGAATCTATTTTTCTTCTTCTTCTTCTGTCCTGGCTTGAGGCTTTAATCTCCTTTATGACGGCATTAAGCAAACATCTGCACTAAACAGACCTAAGCAGAGATCTGACCGCTGCATATTAGAAAATAAAATAAAGGTATTTAAATATGTTCAACTGGAGTTGCATTAAATAGGATATCTTAACTGACTGACTAATGTTACATCTGTTGACCAAACACTAAAACTAAATGAAGGCTGTAAAATGAGACAAGCTTGTCTTCTGCTTCTGCCATTCTATTACATTAGAAAGTTCCCGCATAGTAAGAATGGAATTTTTTTATATTAACAAAAGAATATTCTTTTTAGGGGTCTAGGTCTTGATCGGGGGAGTCAGACCCCCTCAACACCCCTGTAATTTAAAGAATGATTTCATGTCCAGGTGAACACTGGGCGGATAAGCTGCTGTAACTGCATTTTTTTTTGTAGACAGACGTCCTAAAACCACCCGAAAAAGTCAGGATTAAGAGCTTAGCAGAGTCGTGCTGACTTCCAGCAGCAGCTAACAGACAAACACCAGCAGGAACCTAAAACCCAGACACAGAGCAAATATTCCATCACATATCACCTGCAGCGCTTTCACCATTAGTGAACATAAAAACCAGAGCAGGACAGAAATACAAAGAAAAGTAGCCTCGTTCACCAACCATTCCTATAAAGAAATTACTTACAACCCACTAATGAAGTAAAATGAGTTTATGTATTTATTCTGCTTTCATATCTAGTTTAGCTCATCCACTGCAATAGAACTATTTATTCTCTCTTGTGTTCTCAGATTCGAAACATGCTCTTAGAAACATGTTCCAGGGCACTAAGCCTTTTTGCACCTCAGCTCTTTGATGCATTTTGCAGGGAAAACTGTGCCAGCCAGTAAATTTCAATGCCAGATATGAATGCATGTATTCTTCTTGAAATACACCCCAAAAGGCTGAAAGCAGGCTGTTTAAAATGCATGTAAATGCAAAGGATGATTGATAGACAATAATAAATGTAGGAGGGTTATTTTACAGAAGTACATCTGATAAAATTATTAATTACCCGGTGAAAATGTTATCCGTAATCTACTCCAAGTATCACAATATTAAAATAATGTAGAGAATCTCAGTGTTTATCTCAATGCCAAATATGCAAATTGAAAAATTTTACTTAATTTGACTTTTACTTAAAAGAAAAAATAGCTTTTTTACAAAGCAAAAATTAAATCTGCTTTAATACAAACAGATCATATGTTTGATATAAAGTGACTTTGCAATATGTATTATGTCTGATCAATATTGTCACCTGGGATCAATGTTATAGGCTTGTGTATCGATGTATCGGTGTAGACTGATGTATTTTTACACTCCTAGAGAATAAATTGTACTTTAAAGTACTCTCTTTGTCTCTTTGTAAATGATTAGTATAATGAACAAATACAAATGAAAAAGCTTTTGGAACTAGCTATGCGCACACACACACACACACACACACACACACTGTGCATCAAATGCAATGCAGTTTCTCCCTTTCCAAAGCAATTTTGAACTGACAAGTACAAATTAACACAGAAACACGTGTAATACATCAATGCTACAAAACAAATGGACAGGACAGGACAAAGGAGCTAAAAAAGCAAGGGATTTCTATCATTCCACACTGCCTCAGCAGACTGATAATCTTGCTCAGATTCGGCGAGGAACGACGTTGTTTTCCATGACAGACAATGAATTACGGAATTCGGCCAGAAATTTCACCATGATGGACGGGGCATCGTCGCTGATAGTGGGCCATCAGAGGATGAGAATGAAGGCTGGATGGAGGTATGAAGGAGAGAAGGATGAAGGGAAGAAGGAGGGAGGGATGAAGAGAGGGAGACATAAAGGAGGGAAGGTGGGAGAGAGGGAAGGATGAAGGAATGGAGGGAGGAAGGAGGGAAGGAGGATGAAGGAGGGAGAGGAAGATGGACGATAGGAAGGATGAAGAGAAGGGAGGGATGAAGGGAAGAGGGGAGGGAGGGAGGGATTGGGGATGGATGCCGTTTGACGTGAAATAGACGAGCACGTTCAGCCGTCTCCACTTACATTAACCAAGCCGAAATGCATTAACGGCTGATTATAGACAAAAGTGAGTGGCGTTTTTGCTTTAATTACAAAGCTTTGTCACTGATTACGCTCACACACATTCACACACACACTCCACTCAGAGCACGGTTAGGAGAAAAAAGTCAATTCGCATTTTATTAGGATGATAAAACCAGATAAATCAGCATAAACAACTTTTACATGAAGCGCTTCGATCTGAAGCTTGCAGCCGGATTGGTGTTTTGACTTTTCCACTTGGAATTACATTATCTTTTATATGTTATTCTTCAAAATCCCAAATCATTATATGAGCAGATTAAATGATCTTGATGATTACATCACATAAGAGCACCTAGAAAACAGCAACCAGATTTATCAAACAACAATTTTACACTACAATGGTAAATTAAAAAGCAGACATCGGCATAAACAACTGTGTCCTTTTTACTTTATTTTATTCCTCAAAAATGCCTAAAAATAGCACTTTACATATAGTGTTTCTTACCATAATATGCACACGTACAGTGACTGCCTGTTGTATAAATCTTTTAAGAGCATTTTCTGTATTTTTATTATGGATTTATACTTTCAGTCTTTAGTTTACTGTAAGATTGTAGACAGTCTAAAGATCACTCATGGTACATTTCACCACATTACTCGTGTCTCATTCTATGTATATGACAATTAAAGAACTGTCACTCTTAAATCTTGAATCAAAATCCTAAAACATTACAAAAACGATATCACTTAAGAGCAAAAAAACATTTATCAAAGAGCAATTTCTCATTAAGATGGTGAAATACAGTATCTGCTTACTGACAGCAGAGAAGTGAAAATTTCACTGTACTACATGCTGAGAATGAAGCAATAATGAATTTCTGAAATGTGTGCTTGGATGATTGTTAAAATGTGGAAGTGCTCTATTAGTAGCAGAGGAAATGTAACCAATATAAAACATTTACCCACAAAAAAATGATGTGGTACATCACAGATTAATATTCGGTACACTGCTAGTCAAAAAAGGGAGCTCTGTTGCTTTGCCCATAATTTTGGCATAAAAGTTGACAGATTTTTGAAGTTATTTTACTGTTGTATTATAAATAAATCTCTATTTTGTACAGTCACACCCACACCACACAAATGGATTTTCATTATACCGCACAGCATTTATGATAGGGCTGAAAAACAGAACTGCAAAAACCTTAGACTGCCAGCAGTGTTGAGGAGATGCATTTCTGCAAGAATGTGAATGCTCAAGTTTTGTAGCTGACATGAAGGTAGGAAGACTTGGATTAAACTGCATTGAAGTGAATGGGGAAAAGAACGAGGGACGACAGAAGTAAGAAAAATTTGAGTGCGGGTCAAAATAGATTCAGAGGCGTGTTCGTTGAGATGGCATAAGAACCGTGTTGACTGCTGTGTGAAAACTTTTTTCACTTTTGAGACCCGAATATTTTGTATTTTTAATGGGAGAAAACAAGTAGGTTCCTATGGGAAAAATCAACAAAAGGAAAAGTGCATAGGTGATGGTTACAGATATGCAAAGAGGCTCATGGGCCCTCAAATCACAATTTGGTGGCTTTTTAGTAAATTTGAGAAATTTGAGCTGCATATTAGTCTATGGAAAAAAACAGTTGGAGGTGTTAAATGGACAGAACTTGCTAACGAGTGCGCATTTTTAAAAACGTGTACGCAAGCAGCCCACATCGCAATAGGCTGCGCGTTTTAGAGTTGGAACAACGGTTCTAGCAGAGGTCACACGCAGAGATCACATTTCGGTGCACTGTGTGCTGTGTTGTGTTCACAATGACAAAATAATCACTCACTTTCAGTAGCTTTTCAGCTGCAATGCTTCGTTAAAATGGTGTAGCTTCAACAGTAACTTATAAATAGCAATGTAGTGTGGCAAAATGCTACATTGTTACATACAATGTTTCGTCTTTCTTTACAGACACAAGTTTTTCCAACCAGCAGGTTTTTGTGATTGGTGTTGAATTGGCAGAAGTGATGCTCTTAGCAGCTGCCACATGGAGTCGGAGGATGGAGTCCACATTGGCAATGTTGGAAGCAAGAATCTGTGGCTGTATTTATCAATGTGAAAGGCCAAACAGGACAGATCTTACATATATGAATGTAAGTTATGCAAACAGAAAATCAAAACACTGTCTACCTCCAAAACTTCACTGAAACCTTATTGGGATTTGACATTACTTGTTTCACATATGTGACTCTGCACGGCAAAACCAGTCACTTGACCATTGATGTTGCGTGGGGTAAAATTTTGGATTTTTGAAACAGTGGAAGGTCTATACTGTACTGTTGTGAATAAATTTGGCTGAAAAACTTACCCTTTCCATCCTAAAAACGTGACTTTCTTGAGGTGAGGAATTCAATTCCAGCAGAATGTTAAAAGTTTCTGTTTTGACCGCTCTAATATTTACGGTAAATAAACTCGTTGACTAGCGTGAAGATATTTCTCCGGAATCCATCTCCGTCTCCCGAGTTCAGTTAACCTAACGCAGGTAGGCTGTCCGTGTGGCTGTGAATGCGGCGTAGGCTACCGTAAATACAAACGTAGCCGCAGCCGCACCAAGTGTCTGTGAGTGCTACGTTCGATAGTCAACTTCAAAGGCAGATTTCTCCGTTTCTCACTTGGCGTGACAGGAGAAACCCGACTCCTTTGAATGTTGATATCTCAGTCATATGTCGTCCGATTCATTCGATATAGGTATCGTTATGAAGCTTGATTTATGCCCTTTCATGAAAACATAACTCAATTTTGAACATTTGCGACAAGCAACTGGTTTTGCCGTGGATGGTCACATATATTAATGAATTTGTTTTAAAAGTGTACTAAAGCACAGATGTCAAGTATAACTGTGATGTAGTTAGCTACTTTTTCCTCTGTAGCTTGTAGTGTGGCTAACTACTATATTAAAACAGGAGCTTGTAGTAGAATTTAGTTACTTTTAATCAGTTTGTTGTTTGAAAAGCTTCCATTTAAAAGCAGCTGAACACCGGTCAACATCTCAAGACTGCAGACAGCCGCCAGTCAGCAGTCTACGAAGATCATACTGTTCACTGTCTACCGATTTTCAACGGCTCAATGACTAGATCTGATCTCTTCTAATTCACACTTTCAGCATGCAGCGCAACCTTGAGGACCGGTAGGTGAGAAATGACTCAGGAGAGCAGCAGCGCTAGTGAAGGTTACAGAGTTAAAAGCCTGTCAGAACCAATAATGGACGTCTGTTGCAGATATTTAACCCCTTTTAGTCAGGGAGGTTGCTTTTGAACATCAGCTTTTCAAGTTACAAGCTCCTTGTGATTAAAAGTATCTAAGCTACAGCCAAGCTTTGGTTTTAAAATATAGAAGTCAGCTACACTACAAGCTACAGGGAAAAAGTAGCTACATCCAAGCTGTTTCATCCAGTAATACTTGATTTTTTATGCTGTAAGATACTCTTAATGCAAAAATTTTACTGAATATATTTTCCAATTTTATTAACAATTTAATAACATTATTTAAAACTCATTTTCCACTCATCATTTAAAACATCTCCTGTGTAATTTCTCATGCTCACATGAAACTTACATTTTATTACTTTTTTTTCATTTTCTCCTTTAGAGGTTCGGAAGATTTGGTTCAAACGTAAAAGTGAAAAAGAAACAGAAAATAGAAAGCTCCTTTGAGTCTCAGATAAAATGAATGTAAAATTTTTGTTCTAAATTAATTTGCTGTATAATAAATTTGGCTGTGATTTAGATAATGCTAAACCTCTTTTACAAACACAATATCTGTTTCCTTGTTGTGTCACAGCACGGACTTTTGAAGATATCAGAGGAATTAAACTGCTAAGATGATTTTATTTCCTAGAGTGTAGTTTAAATTTCAGCTGGTGTGAAATAAGCGGGAAGACTTGACGATGAAAGAGTTGCACTCGTCTTAAAATGCCCAGCAACACCTGAGCGTCAGCACTGCTGCGCACAGATAAGGATGTTTGTGTTCATTTCCGTTTAGCGCTTGGGGATTTTATTTTTATTTTAGTTTTTTTATTCTTCCCTCCCTTATTGCGAGAGCACAGCTTTGAGGTGCTTTCACAGGGTTTCGTCCTCCGTATTCCTATTACTTTTATCACATGTGGCAAAAAAATATGAGATGCATATTTGAAAAATGCACCTGTAAGGAAGACTGGGACTTGGTGTTGAAGCTGGAGTTCGCACAAATAAGGAATGAAATCTCATCGTGAGTTGCATAAATCTGACATAGACTTATAGGTGTGTGGAATATGAGCAGGTATTAGCAAAACCCAGCCTACTAATCTTCACAAATGCTTGCTGCGTTCAAATTTTCAAATTGTGCAATGTTGCTGTGACAAAGGCTTTCTCTCACTTATGTATGTCACACAGTGCACCACAATGAAAGGTGACCTCTGTATTGACCCATCCATGAAGGAGCAGCACCCAGGGAGCAGTGCTTAGAGACAGTATCTTGCTCATGAGTCCCTGAGTACCTGAAAAAGGAATTAGTACTTTGTAGTTTGGGAAGAGTGCTACTTAAGTGGTATTATTATACCACTTATAAATGAATACTACTTCAGCAATGTAACAGCAGTTGGTGGCGTAATGGTAGAAGGTCGCAGGTTCGAATCCAGGACCGGTATAGTTACCACTGAGGTACTCATGAGCAAGGTACTGTCCCCAAGCACTGTTCCCCGGGCGCTGCCCTTGTTAGCTGCCCACTGCTCATTCATGGATGGGTCAAATGCAGAGGTCACATTTCGTTGTGGTGCACTGATGCTTTGCTGTAGTGTGTTCACAATGACAAAAAAATCACTCACTTTCACTTAAGTACAAACATTCAGTACTCTTTCCACCTGAAACTTTAATATGTATTGTGGTGTTAATGTAATTGCTGTGTGTTAGGAGTGAAAATGCAGAAGCAAACCTCCGATTTCTGCGGTGGCTGTGATGTTTACGCCCTCTATGCTTTATTCGTCTTTTCCTCTCCTTCGTTTCCACGACTGCTTCCTCCACCTCCTCCTCCTCCGTCTTGGTGGCTTTAGTTTCAGGAGCCAAGCAAACTGAGGTTTCCAATCTGTCGACACACGAAGAGTAAAAGAGAATTTGAAGTCGGGCTGAAGTTGTTTTTTGATGTCACATCAATAATTCAAACATTGTTTGATGTTCACACTTGACTTTTGTGAACTCTGCTGCCAGATACAAGGTTTGATCCTTTTCAACTCAGTTCTTGTTTAGTCAATTTTTTTTAACCACATGACATCGAGGCTCAGCATCATCTAAATAACTTATTTTCGGTAAGCCTAAGAAAAAGACTTCTATATCTATTTGTAGAGCAGATGAATATTTCTAATGTTAATCTCTCCTCCAGGCTGATAGTAGACATGTGCACTCTGCTTCATCTTATGACTTCATAACACGAGTTCACAAGGCGAGATTTGTACAGTTAAACATGCCAGAAAACAGAGTAGGAAAAGATTTGATGGGCACTAACTTTGTGGGAGTCAAAATCCAAATATAGCATGTAATCTTCAAAAAAAAAAAAAGAATAATTATAACAATAATAATAAATAAATAAATAAAATAAATAATAATATCCCAGAATATAATTCAAACCCAATATTTTTGGGTAGAATTTTTGCAGTGTTCTAGTGTTCTTGCATCACCAATCACTGCTGCTGCTTGTGAAATTATTATTATTATTATTATTATTATACATATTAAACCTCATTGTTCAGATTTTTCAGTGGCTTTTGCACTACGACAAAAGTTTGGCACTTGGTCGTTTCCACTTGCTTTATTATTATTATTATTATCATTATCATTATCATTATCATTATCATTATCATATCATTATCATTATCATAATAATAATAATAATAATAATAATAATAATTATTATTATTATTATTAACTGCAGCAGCACTGGGTCACTCAAATTGTGAACTTATAAAATAAATACTGGCTTATATTTCCAACCTCAAGCTTGCCAGGAGGCCTTGATCCCAATTTTCTGTGATATGAAATATATCAAAAAAGCTACTGAATAATACATGATCAGAAAACTCCAAAATAGCCAACAGCACATCATCTAAGCCACAAATGCCCAGCCCAAGGGTAAAAAGTGTATTTTGAAGCAACATTTCTTTTTAAAGTACTGCTTCAGCACTGAATTCTGAAGATTTCTTGTGAATTTGCTGTTGAATATAAACTAAAATGCCAAGTCCAAGCATAAAAGTATATTTTTAAAGAAGTTTTTTTTTTTTTAAAGGAGAGTGTTTCAAAGTACGATCAAGATAAATTTACTTAATGTTAAGTTATTTTATCAGTATGTGGAAAGGCCACATACTGATAAAAAGTAGTTTGTGTTTGAAACGTTTTTTTTCTTGCAACATTTACATGCGAGCGAGTCCTTTATGAATTCAGAGGTCATCCGCTTTCAAATGAGATGTCAACAGGGGGAAAAGCTTTTATTCACACGCTTCGCCTCATCTGACATTTCTCCAACGATTTCGGTATCTCAAGGCTGTATATTTTGAAAAAGGAAAAAAAACATACGAAGCAATTCTGCCCTCACAGGATGCGTGGTCGCTTCACCAAAGATGCAGAGACCATTAAGCTCCTTTTGAAGATGCAAAATAAAATAAAGTTTAAAAATATTAAAAATATAAAGCTTTTCAATAAAATATTTTATTTATTTACTTTTAATCATGGACTATAACTAAACCTTATATAACTAAAATTTTTCATTTTGGATCCCCAAAAATTGTCCAACTGACAAGATATAATGAGAATGAGAAAGTGTTAAAACATAACATTTGAAATAAAAGTTCAGACTGCCTGTAATTCATACAAGGTCAAGACTATGTGCGAGTGCACAGTGAAAGAAGAAATTGATTGATACCACTGAATGCATTTTTTGCAAACAAAGAAAGACGCCAACATCAAAAAGGGAGCTTTGAAGCTTTGCCTATTCAGTCACTTGTGCATTCAGAATTAAATCTTAAACAAATTAATTACTAAATGGCCCACCACATCTTAAATATGTAGCTACAAAACCTTGCAAAATGTTCCTCTTTGTGCATGTGTCTGCGTGAAAGTGAGTCATTTTGAACATTCTTTGTAACTTGTAATTGCAAACACAGATAATTACCATGGAATTTGGACCATAAATTGCCATTTTATTGTTCAAGGTTAAAGTTGCCATGTGTCATTAATATGAAAATATTATTGTGTTAATTGTCACTTCTCAAGATACTGTATCAAATTTCAAATGTATTTAAAAAATTCCGAATGCAACAGGGAAAGAATTTTGAAAACTGGTAAACATTGTACACACTGTAAGTTTGATAAAAATGTTGAATTGTGTTAGTATTAATTTACGAATATCAGAAATTGTGTGCTTAAATGAGCCGTTTAGATTTCTCCCCTAATTCTACGTCATATTAGAGGACAATTGAATAACTCCGCCCTCCTGAGAAACTCCGCCCATCAGGTAGAACTGCTAGCGCTTCCTGATCCGCCATGTTTTCTCACACGCACTAACGTAGGAATCACAGTGAAGAAGTCTAGCGGCGGAGTGTTGCGTTGAACATGTGTGGCTGTATGGACCGTCTATTACCAGCAGCCATGTGGATTATTTTCACGTGAGGTAAACTCTTGCCATGCTGTCTACACCCCAGTTCCAGAGTGGGGGCATGGCCAGCAGCGGCTCATTTGCATTTAGGAATACTAATGAGGAACAGCCTGTTCTGAAAGGGACTGAAATAGAGGGATAAATAGCAAGTGAAAATGCCTAATCTGAGAGGTATCTTCGGCAAACCACTTCAGAGACATGCTGAAAATAACGTGTAATATGGAACCTTTAAGACTTTTCATGTTGCTGCATGTACAGTAGTTCATTCATCTGTTATAGACTTTATTAGACTGTATCAGACATGTATTCGGTTTATTACACCATTAATTATAAGCTAGCAGTTAATTTAGTGACTCAAGTTTTGGAGTCGCTTCTGTGAGACTTAGAATCAAAGAATCAAACCTTTTGGAATCAAATTTCAGCTCTATTACGGAGGAAAACCTGTGTTCAAGGGAATAAAATGTGCTCTGGCTAATTGTCTCATTAATGTCATGCATCTTTAACACACATACACACACACACACACACACAGACACACACTGTGAGCAGATCAGTTCACTTTGTCCAGCAAATTTGCTTAATAAAGATAATAAACCAAGTGCTCTGGTTGGTCATTAGAGCCTAATAAAAACGTCAGAAGGGGTTGCACAAGACTGAGAAGATAAAGATTTATCTGGAAATGTGTTTTCTTTAAACTTCCACAATTTACTTTAATTCTTACACAACAACGGCTAACCGTGGCTGGAATTGTTTATTCATGTATCACATTATAACCAAAAAAGGCAACCTAAAAAAGGAAGGAACTGAACGAACAAAACACAGATTATGTTTATGATCCTATACTCCACACAAACCTTCACCTCACTTAACATTTTTCGTTTAACATTTTAACACTGCTTCGTTCTCGCCACAATCCTAGCCACCATATCAGTTTGCGTCATAGAGCAATTGTGCGTGTTTGATATTTGACTGTAATTATGGATTCTTTCACCGCAGGGCCATGTGTTTATGTATGTGTGTGTGGGTGTGTGTGTGTGTGTGTGTACATGTATTTAGGAGGTTGTGAGGACCTGGTTGTCCCCTAAAAGATATGTAAAACTATGATTGTCCATTGAGTATTGTTTGTGGGGACATTCTGTGGTATGTTGAGGAACGGTGCCCACAAGGAAGAATGATTTTATAGAAAATGTCCAAGTTTTATTTGAGCTTTTATTTGAGGTAAATAATTTGCTTTTGGTTACTCAGGTTAAGGCTAATGTTGGTGTAGCTGTAGCATTATTTACATCTAGTCATTACGGAAGTCTATGGAAGGACCTCACAAAGACAGTAATACAAGTGTGTGTGTGTATGTGTGTGTGTATAGTATGTGTATGTGTGCTTAGGAAGGTTTGAGGGCCTGGTTGTACCCTCAAAGATATGGTATGTGAGGTCTAGTCCCCATAAGGAAAAAACTATTATAGCAATTTTTCAATGTTTTATACGGAAAAACTAAATGGGGTAAACGATTTACTTTTGCTTGCTGAGGTTAAGGTTGGAGTTAGGTTATTGTGGAGTCATAATGGGTGATGATGTAAGGACCTCATAAAGACAGTAATACAAGAGTGTGTATGTTGGTGGGTGTGTGTGTAGCGTGTGTGTGTGTTTGCATGGCTGATTGTAATGAGAGGTTAATCAGTCTCTGCGATTAAGGCCTGATTGCCTCTCTGTCTTCCTGCAGCCGGAAGGAGCTCGTCCTTTCCCACCTCCGAATTAGGGAGGGCAGGATGGTAACAGACTAATAACATCCCTCTCTCCCCCCATCCCTTCCTCCCTCGCTCCTTACGTGAACAGAAAATCAGAATCAGAATCTGTTATATTGGCCAAGTAAGGTTGCATCACAAGGGAATCTGACTTGAGGTTTTTGTTCCACGACAACAATCATTTAATGCAAAACATAAGAGGAAGGGACATACTATGTGAAATTGGAAAACGACTCCTTATTTGTTTTTCATTTTGATCCTTTCATTTTTGTATATAGTTGTGATTTCCTTTAGATTACTTTTTGGTTTTAATGTGAAAAATGAATGAACGAATGATACACGGACTTGTTTTCGAGCCTGACCTTGACATGAACCTTCACCTTGCTGTGATTTAACACACACACGGTACATTTATATAGGTACTAAAATGTGTTTATAGTCGTAACGACACAGTGCAAGAAATTGCTCTTGTGGCTATTGAAAAAATAGGTTTCACTGAGCAAAAGGCAAAGATTCGAAGGGGTAAATGAAAAAAGATGTGATTTTCAAAGTTAAATAAGCAATGAGTAATGTTATATCAGCCCTTATGATAGGGCTGTGCAATATAACGTCAAATCAAAATCACAATTAGTTAAAAACTTTACCTCAAAAAATACAAATGCAATTAACTAATTATTTTGATTTATTTTGTCCAGGACTGACTCTAGCCCGAAAAACAGTTAATAATGTTCTTTGAAAAATCACACTGGCTTTATTAAATGATTTATATATGAATTGAAAAGATACACATATACCACAAAGCTTTTACTGAATAATCAAGAGGTAAATAATTGTAAAAGAGGAAACTGTTTTACTATATTGCTGAAACTAATTTTAGGTTGCAAGTGTAGTGAGGTGCTGTGTGTGTATAGTTGTAGTCCTCAAAGCCCCATATTGACCACATCATCAGACGTTTTTTCCTTTCATTTAGTCTGATTCTGTTACTCTCTTACTTAATTTCTGCAGGAGAGTTTTCGGAGACGAGGAGCTGAAACAAAATCGATTCCCAATCCATCTCGCATGTACTTTTCCCCCTTTTCCACCAATAAACCATTAATGGAACTTTCCTTAGCCACATGGACGTGTGTCAAGCTGTTTACGTGAGTCACACACACACACACACACACACACACACTCCTTCACCTCTTACTAACTCCTTCCATTGACTCATAAAGACTAGAAACGAAAGCACTTTAGATGTCAAATGCAAATGATTGGAGAAGGATGTAATTTTTCATCATGCTATTCAACATACACTTTATATCGATTCTTTGGACAACGGTATCAATGTATTCCGATATTGCGAAGTCTACTACAATACATTTTTGTTTCAATTCGATTCAGGAACTCGCGATCTTCTGTTTAATTTCCTGGACAACAGCTCTCGCTCATCTCTGTGTTCCTGATGGTTTTAGTGCCACAGGATTAGGGACTATCACAAAATTACAGAAGTGTATTTAAACAAATCATTTTCGAGATGTTATTTTAATAATAAATAATTTAGTTTATACATATAGGTGTGTAATCATCTTTTTTTTATTTAAGTCAATATCTTCTTAAGCATAACAGAATAATCTCAGTCATGTATTCATGTATTTTTTAAAGCATTATTTTCTCTTTTCTGTTTAAAAAAGACTCAGAGACTGTATCGGGTTTGTATCGTATCGGCAGATATCCAAATTTACAATATCGGTGTCGTATCGGACATAAGAAAGTGGTATCGTGCCATGTTTTATTTGGACCTATCTCTCTGTCTCTCTTTTATCTCTTCCTGTCTGTTTCTTTCTCTCTTCATCACTCTCTCTGCAGGCTGCTGTTTGTGTGATTCCTGGTGCTGTAATCCGTTTTCTCAACACAGGTGTAATATTAATATTAGACCTGTGTGCCATGGGACTGTGTGTGTGTGTGCGTGTGTGTGTGTGTGACTTTTAGCACAGGCATTAATTAATTAGGATTTTTTTTTCTAAATATGAGCGGTAATAATGCATAGATACATAGCATAGCATGTGACCTCTCAACAACCCCAACAAACCTTTGTCCCAAACCTTGTGGTGAGTCAGTGTGTGTGTCTGTGTGTGATGTGTGACTAAGACGTGTGTGTGTGATGACTCATGCCTCTTGGCTCAGTCTCGCCTTGATTTGCTGTTACACAGTGCTGAGACCCTGGAGTGTGAGGTTAGAGGAGAATGAGCAGGAAGTAGAAGAGACTCAAAAATGGATGGCGAAATGAATGATAGATAGATAGATAGATAGATAGATAGATAGATAGATAGATAGATAGATAGATAGATAGATAGATAGATAGATAGATAGATAGATAGATAGATTTTAACATAATAGCCTATAGCATGAAAATGCATCTCTCAAAAATAAATGTTTTCTAACAAATACACTCACACACTCCCGCTGATAAACGCACTGTGAGCCACATACCCTGTTGTTTAAAAAGTGCTGATCATACACTTGACCCAACACATGAACACACAAGTACACACAGATAGGACCATGTGACTATGTACGCACAAACACACACACACACACACACACACAGAGCACATAAGCAAAAAAACAACACAATTTACAAACTCACTGCACATTCATTAACACCGCAAACGGCCACAACACAACTGATTTTTTTCAGGTATATCACACCATTTACTACCCAGCTACTTCATCCTGTCCTAATATAATATCGATGTTTTAGTCAAGTTTCACTTCCAATATTGCTTATAAGGTTGTACGAGAGATGCAAATATTTCTTCACTAAGCAAATTTAATACTAACTTGGTGTAAGACCTCATAAATAAATATTATGTCTATTATTCTATTATTCTCTCTTCACTTCTATATATGAAAAGGTATATTCCAGGTGCATATATTAATTACACACCACAATATTATATTCAATTAAGATAAGACATTAAATGTAGGTTTGACAAATGATCTTGCAGCCTTAATGGAATAGCAGTGCTTATAATTACCTAAATCCACTGCCTGGAAATGAGAAATTGGCAAAAAGAAAGAGAGGAGATGGAATCATTTAGGTGAGCGCTGAGGCATGCTGGGTAAATGAAGTGAGATGGTGTAATGACGTGGCGTTACAACTTGAGAAAGAACTGCAAACTACTTTTGATTAGAAGTGTCTAAGCTACACTTAAGCTGCTGTTAGTTAGATATAGTAGTATCTACACTGATATCCGAGTTATTTCATCCAGTAAAACCAGTAAATGTGAAACATGTAAAAAGTAACATGAAAATCTATATATTTTTAACAATGTATTGTCAGTTACAATAAGGTTTCAATGAGGTTTTAGAGGTACAGAGTGTTTTGATTTTCGGACTGCGTAAGTTACGCTTAAAAGTTTACGTTTTGTCCCTTTTCACCTTTCAGACATTTTGATAAATCTGGCCACAGATGTGTTTCTTCCATGATGGCCAAAGTGGACTCCATCCTCCGACTCTATCCGTCAGCTGCCGAGAGCACGCTGTGATGCAACGAGCACTGTATCCAATCAGATGCCACTTCTCCCAATTCAACATCAGTCTCAAACACATACAAGTTGGAAACTCTGGCTTTATAAAGAGAGAAAGATAGATACTGGAAAAGCTAGTGTTTTAAAAGGAGCTTCACTCTGAAAAGTAGCGTCTTAAGAAACAAGTTAGTAAAGAATGTGCGGGCAAAAGATGGGCTCATGAAATTTTTGGCATGCTCATAAGAGGTTTATGCTGACTTGCAGTAAGAAATACAATTTATATTACTTATATAACTTGCTATAAATTTATGATTATAAAAATTCAAATTCATGATTTTGGAAATCATGTACACTACCAGTCTGTGCACACACTGAGATTGTACTGGACTATTCTTTGCTAATAAAGTACAGTATGCTCACCATTTAATACCTTTATTATTAAGAATACACACACACTATAGGTTCGTTCTAACCCTGACCAATAATCATATGTTTGTAAGTAATCATAAATAATAAATATTAAAATTTCCTGCTCTTTTAAATTACTTACTGTGCATTTTCACTATTTTTTTTTCGCAACCACCAAACATTGTCCCCAATGGTAGGTCTGTCCCCAATCTGCAGGCAGGTGTAGAGTCTGAAATTTGTCCACAAAAGTAGTCTAGGTCAAACACACACACACACACACATACCGCAGTCGTCCCTGATTTACGAGTCCTGTTTCGAGGGCGTCCGTCCACTACTATTAGCCCCATCATTTTCGCAGCTGAACGATTGATTATCGTTATCATAAAAAATGAGTGTGGGGGAGATAATGAAGAGGGAAGGAGATGACTGAGCGCTAATTAAAGGCGCATGGCATGATGACGATCTCCTGGGTTTGGTCTATTAAAAAGCGAGATGGAAATAGTGTTTGTATAACATGCAGGATGGAGAGAATTATGAGCAGTAACGCCATGTTCGCAATTTGGAGTCCTGACACGCACAGACGGAAACACAAAGTGGATCATTAGTGTTCAAACAAAAACAGTTTGCCACATCATGTCAGAGATATCGTGCTAAGCTTTATCATCATCATCATCATCATCATCATACTCAACTTTTTATTTTATTTTATAGATCATGATCCAAGTAATAGAGTTTAGGCAGTTGCTAGCGTAGCGGTAGGGTGTTTGCCCTGTGATCAGAAGTTTCGCAGGTTCGAATCCAGGGACCGGTAAAGTTACCACTGAGGTACTCATGCGCAAGGTACCATCTCCAGGCACTGCTCCCCAGGCGCTGCCCATGTTAGCTGCCCACTGCTCCTTTACGGATGGGTCAAATGCAGAGGTCACATTTCATTGTGGTGTACTGTGTGCTGTGCTGTGGTGTGTTCACAATGATACTCACTTGTGCTTACATTAAATTTGCTTTCATGGTTGGTGCTAAGTCAGGGGTAGAGAGAGAGAGAGAAGAGGTAAATCTCTCCACGCTGTCCTGGTTTCTCTCTCTGCATGAAGACTACTGAGTGAGTGATATGAAGAACATGAAGGATTTAAGGCAATTTGAGAGAGATTTAACAGCTTATTCCACACCTCTTCCTCCTCCTTTTTTTCCTCTTCCTCCTCCTCATGATAAAATCCTCCTCTCATCCACACTCGTTTACCACTCACACATTGACGATGTTACAAGTGACCTACAGACGATGTGTCAGCAGGGATTAAAACCAAGCATTAAATTCTGAGCAGAAATAATAGTGTTACCACCTGCAGTGTTCTCCTCTCACCTGTAATCACCTGTTATAATGTTACTGAAGAGTTGGTCATAACATTTACCAACACAACACATTTACTGACCTTTCCTAAATAGATATTTCTTCTTAAAACCCACTTATTCTGTTTTCACGATTCTGAAATTAAGAGAAATGCTTTTGTTTGTTAAGGCTGCTATGTATATGAAATATGAATCAAATAATGACTAATGTACTAATTGGCAGCATGCAATTAAGTGAGTTGATGATTCGAGCCTGTGGGTTTCGTGGTTGGATGAGTAGAAGGATAAAATGAAGGATAGTCAGGACAGACGCCATGCAAATTAATGAAAAGATTAATGGGCATACATCTGCTCTTATGAAGAAATTTGTTCTGAAAACCCACTTACGCAGTTTCCATAGAGATTCTGACTTTCTGCATTTTTTCCTAATTTGAGATTTGTTTTAAAGTAAGAACATACTCTGAATATGAATATATGTCTACATCGACACATAAATTAAGTGATTAATAAGCCCAGTGATTTTGCTTCATTCATTGGGCTTCATTTACCACTACGTCTTTATTCTTTAACTGGTTAATAAGAAAAAAATAAGAAAAATGTATGCTATTGATCACAGAATTGATGTATCGTTACACCAATAACAGAAGCCCATTTTCAATACACAGTTTGGACTTTGTTTCTAAATTGACCATTTATTATTCACGGTTTAAGTTGTCATGCATCGTTAATATAAAAATATCATGGGACTTCGTTTACCAAGCGTTCTTAAGAAGAAATTTGTTCTCAACACCCATTTAAGCAGTTTTCACCAAGATTCTGAGATTCACCAATGTTTAATTACTACTATTTGTTAAGTAAAGAACAGAATCTATACAAAATATAAGCTTAGTCGGTTTTCTTTACTTCTACATTATTATGATATTACACTTTCAAAATATCTTAACTTTATTAAGCACAAATTTTGAAAAGAAAACATTGGAGGAAGAGGCCCATTGTCTGTGATCATTGTCATTTGACATAATATCATCGCTACACATTTAATAAATTTCAGGAAAAAAAACATATTGCTGAAAGAGGCCCAATGATCTTAATTGCTGGCTAGTGTGCCAGCGTTTTAAAAAGAAGATATCCAAGTTGATGGCGTAACGGTAGGGTGTTCGCCCTGTGATCAAAAGGTCGCAGGTTTGAATTCAAGGCTGGTAAATTTACCACTGAGGTAAACATGAGCAAGATACTGTCCCCAAGCACTGCTCCCCAGGTGCTTGTTAGCTGCCCACTGCTCCTTCACGGATGAGTTAAATGCAGAGGTCACATTTCTTTGTGGTGCACTGTGTGCTGTGCTATGGTGTGTTCACAATGACAAATAATCACTCACTTTCACAATTTTAGGCTTTTAAGGGCGAGTGAAGTTGGTTTATTTTATTACTTGTTGGAGGATGATAAAATGGAGCGTCATAATGCCTTGATTAATTTGTTTATCGCACCAAGCACAAAGCATAATTATGGCAAAGTGCAGCGCTTCACCATCCATCCATCCATCACACTAAACGCCGTCACTTCCACCTAAACTAAACAAATGAGCTTCAACCTCCTGCTCTGTTCCCCCCTTTCCATCCTTAGCTAAAGAAGTGATCACAGGTAAATATGTGGACATACACCTACACACTCTCACACACACATTCCCACAAACCATCTCTCCCGTTCCCAACAACTCAACATGTAACAGGAAAAAGATGAAATATCTAATACTATAGGTGGTACTGTCCTTTCAATTAGTAGCAGTGTAAGTTTCATCACAATACAGTTTTATATCAATTCAACTGACATCTGCCGGTATCACAAAATCTGCTATGATATGATTTCAATTCAATTCTATTCAATTCAGGAGCCAACAACTGATATGAGACAGTATCATATTCTGATTTAACACTAATATAAATGACAAAAAAGCAACTAACACTTCATTTGATCTTCTCATTTAATAAAATTAGCCCATGTGTTCACTATAAAAAGATGTTACAAAGTGTATGATATCTAATGTTTTCATTTTGGATTGTTGATGTGGGCTTGTTGATCAAAATTTGTGAACTTTTTTTACGATTTAAAAGTTACGAAGAATGTTCACAATGTCTTACTTTTAGACAAAGCTGCCAATGCAACTGGTCAATCACAATGTCAATTAAACACTGTCCCAGGCATTTTTTACATGCTTTAACAATGCAAGCTAAATATAACAGTAATAGTAAAAACTTGCAACTGCAAGAATAGAAAACTGTTGATGTATTAAGTCATGTATTGACATTTTATTGTATGCTGTAAAAGCTGCCATGTATTATTAATATGAAGATATCATTGTGATTGTTATACGGTACTGTGGCTACATGTTTAAGGTGTGGTGGGCAATACAGCAAACCCTCACAGTGCACTATGAGGAAAACGGTCAGTGGACTAAAAGCACATTTCTCTAGATAAAAGCATCTACTTAAATATAAATATAACTTTCCTCGCAGTATTCCATTAAGATGTGGAACACAAACTAGCTGAGTACGTTGTCGTCTGTACAGAAAATGACAGAATTTATTCTGAATTACAGTAATAATTCTGTACCTGCAGCTAGATGGGGCTTTAAGTAATGATGGTAAGTAGCAATTAGGTTGCTGACGTGGTCGGCTTTGTCTCATTTTTCTGATATCGGCTATTTACACCCTGCCGATTTACACAATGAAGTCTGATTTCTCCTCCACTCTGATGCTAAGAAGTCAGCAGAGGGCAAAAAAGCCTCAATTTTCCATCCATTGCGACAAATTTATTACAAAACACTGAGCGCCACAGTTCATAACAAAAGCAAAAACAGCATCCAACAAAACAAATAGTTCAGCCAAAACCCCAACTTCTAGAGACGAGAAATCTGGTGGGAGGGATGGATGGATGGATGGATGGATAGATGAAGAGGAAGAGAGGGAGGGAGAAAGAGGGTTGGTTGGTCAGTTGGATGAACAGTAAGGCAGGGGGGTGGGGTGGGGGGGTTGGGTGATTAGTTGGTTTGTTAGTTGGTTGGCTGCTGATTGGTTGGATGGATGGATGGATGGATGAACAGGAAAAGGGGGAGGGAGAGAGAGAATTGCATGGTTGGACAGATAGATAGATAGATAGATAGATAGATAGATAGATAGATTGATTGATTGATTGATTGAGAATTAAAACACAAAGCATTGTGCTTCAACTCAAACCCTTTCTGTCATTACAGCCTGGGCAGTTTCGTCAAATATTATCGTGTGGATACAGTCGACTAGCCCGAGGTGAGAAGCTCATAGATGTCAAGTCTGTTGGGAGAACTTATACTCTCTCACACAGATTAATATTCATCCCAACTATGTTTTTGCGTGTGTGTGTGTGTGTGTGTGTTCGCCAGATCGGATTGTAATTATGTGATACAAAACATGGTGTAAGTGTGTGAGGGTGGTGCAGGTCAGGATTTGTTCTGGATGAGAGCCAGACATCACTAGCATCCTATCAATGAGTGCTGTTGTCTTAGCAACCGGCCTCCCCAGGAAGCCTTGTCTTGAAACTGTGTGTGTGTGTAGCTTGTTGCTGGTGTTTCTCAAGTGCCTTATTGTAAGTAAATGGTCCTGACTGGCTCAAATGTGCTCGTAGAATAAGCAGCAAATGTGTGAGCATGTCAACATTATTCCTAATTTATAATAATAATGCCATTTTATGGGGTGGAGGGTTTGAGTTGTTTTAACTCACTAGAAGCTTTTGGAAAGCATGACTAAATATATTCATCAACAGTTTGTTTTATCATGACCAGGACGAGACGTTGGCGAGATAAAATTGACCATTTATAATAAGGTTGTTAACTCATAGCTTGTCAGATGTTCAAAATGCATCTAGTTTAGCTGTCTGAGCGTTTAGTTAAGCGATGCTACTGTTTATGACGTCAAGTTAGCTAACTGCTACATCACATGATAACATCATAGTGCTGCTAGAAATAATCAAGTTTGCTAGTTAGTGTTAACAGATACCAGGTTTGTCTTCAATCAAGTACATACACTACCAGTTTGGACACACCTTCCCATTCAATGTTTTATTCTTTATTATCATGACTATTTACATTATAGATTCTCACTGAAGGCACTATGAATGAACACATATGGAATTATGTAGTAAACAAAAAGTGTGAAACAACCCAAAACATGTTTTATGTCTTAGATTCTTGAAAATATCCACCCTTTGATCACTGCTTTGCACACTCTTGGCATTCTCTCGATGAGCTTCATGAGGTAGTCACCTGAAATGGTTTTCCAACAGTCTTGAAGGAGTTCCCACAGATGCTGAGCACTTGTTGGCCCTTTTGCCTTCACTCTGCGGTCCATCTCATCCCAAACCATCTCGATTGGGTTTGGTCAGG